>OZ020307.1:62775971-63375971 GCA_963971305.1 Arcuatula senhousia
GAGAAGAAAATAACTGAACATAATAATTAATTTCAAAAGTCAAAATTGAGTTGTCAAAGTAAATGATGAAGTGAAGAAATTGATATCCACAATGATCCTGACTTGGTAAAGGCGTTTAAAAAGAAATGGCAGATCAAACCAGGTTTTCATAGCACCATATATAAATATAACCTTTACTTCCATAGCTAACTTAAGGTTTGGAAGAATTAATATAAAATGTAAAGGGAGGCACATTTTTTAGCGTTTAAGTGGATTTTGTGCAAAATCATAGGTTTTGTCAGTTTTAGGAAGACATGCACCCAAAACACCTTTCATTGGAATCTCACTGGAAATCTTACTTTTTTAACTAAAGTATAGAAAGGTGTATGGTTTACATAGAGGTTCAGAATATATATAGAACACTTAAAAAGGAACTAAAACCGTTGTTAAGTTAATAAAGACTTGATTTTAGTTACCAGGGTTCAATTTTGAGAGGTTTTGCTGTAAAAGCAAAATAATTTAAAAAATGTTCAATATAAACTATTACATTGTATTAGAAAAAGACATTACTGGAGTTTATATGTAATTAAATAGTTTGATCATTACTGTAATTTTGTTGTTACCTTAACTTATTTACAAAACTTAATTGCTAACATAATCATAATGATTTTAAATAATTATTTGAACATGTTTAAGGTAAATTCTTCACTAATTTGAACAAATTATGAATGATTCATGTATTCTTCATTTAAGTCTTTAAAATTGCATAAATATCTTAAGATCAAATAAGTTTATTCAAAATTTAATTAGACATAATTTAAAGACTGGTCTTGAATCACTTGCATTAATTACATGTATATTATATATCTAAGGACAACTGTAAAACCACTTGTCTTAGACATTCCTGACTGTTTTTTGTTTTGTTTTTTTTATGTTGTCTTCCTTTATGCATATATTGCTTTATCATGTATTCTTTTTATGCTCAATCTATGAAAATAAAGGTGGTGGTGGTAAATAATTAGTGGTGCAATCTATCCACCCTCTATCTGTCCCAAATCTGGTTTAGGTTACTTTTTCAATGAAAAATCAAGATTAATTTAAGACAACACTTATAAACATATATGGAGCTTACCATATCATAATATGTATACATGTACATGTATGTTGCAAGGAGTGACAACAAGACTTTAGAACATATTACTGTTCTCACTATGGTTATCTATTCAGCCTACCTTTTGGAAGCCTGAATATAAATTGGCTCTCTTTGAATTTGACAAGAGCCGTGGACTCTTTCTGCTGAACTGTGTCTGTCTCCCCATCATATCTGTTGTCAAAATGCTCATGTCCTGTTTCTTTAATTTGAACTTTACTGTAATCCTTCGTGTGAAGACTCTGAACAGAGAGGCGGAGAAAATATTTGCCTTCAAGATTAAACTGGGCATCTTGGATATTTATTTCAAATTCTAATGCTTTGTCGTCAACTCTGGGTAGTATTGAGGCATCCATCAAAATTCAAGTACTGTTAGGATCTTCTGAAAAAAAAAATTGGAGTACAGATATTATTATTTTAAACTTAAGAAGGTTGGGGTTTTTTTTGCTATAAATTATGTGTAAAATACTAACAAATAGAAATAATAACTTTTTTAGTAACATTCTGATTCTGAAAAAAATATAAAAAGATTTACCATTTAAAATGTAAAACTGACAAGTTTATATTTTCAGTTGATAGATTAGGATTAAAACAAAGCATTATAATAAGTCACTTAAGAATTACGAGTTTGACTCTGACTTGAAACTTACTAACAAAAATGTTGAAGCAAAGTGATGCAATAGTCTGAAGAAACATACAAAACTTGAGCTCAAGGTTAATTTAAGACAACCCTTATAAACATTTTCCAGGCTTACCATATCATATGTATACATGTTCCTTGCACTAGTATAAGTACCAAAATCCAGATTTATCCCCCCTGAATAGTTTGATCACAGCAACTCGTGTGGAATATTACAACAATAATCAATTAAGTCACTGTTTTATCGACATGAAATCAATGACTTTTTCCTCTTGTGGAGGTCCTAAATCTCAAGTAACACCTTATCATTATTTATACAATGATAATCTGATAACCTAAATTTGGGATTTGAAGTGATCAAGTCTTGGGCACATCTAAAAGGCAATTTGATTTGATAATCTTAACAAAATATTATTTGATGTACTGGCAATTTAACGAATTGAGATATGCCTAGTGCCTATACATCTAGTAGCATGAACAGGAGATTTAGCTTTTTAATTGAATTAAAATACTTGTTGTACACTTTTTAACAAATGAGGAAAGAGGGGGGGGGTATAAAATTCAGATTAGACAAAATTTTAAATTAAGGCTTAATATTAATATATTTCTAATGTAAGACATGTATGCATATACGATTTTTATGAAATGAACAAATAATAGTATTGTTAAACATAATAAAAAAGTTATTCACAAATGCTCTTTTTATTCTCATATTTAAATTAATGTTTGCTTATCAAATCAACAAATAAAAGATGCAATATTTACCATAATATAAATAGATAAATCCTCTAAAATTTAAACCACTCCAAAACTTCATAACAAACATATTGAACCTTTGCATTTCATAATGAATATCAAAGTTAAATATCAAACACATTTATTGTTCGGCCATTTACCAGTAATTTAATTGTATAGTGATTGTCATCAAGGAATACAAACATTATATCCATTGATAATTCTAAACTCTTGACGCTATGATTTTATTTACAATTGACACCATAGAACCAAGCATAGAACTAATTTCAATCTGGTTTTGTCAGTTATTTACCAATGAATTTTCATCATAAATTATTGTACCCAGATCAAATAGAAATTTTAAAACTTTTATCATTGTATAATATATTTGAGGATATTCTATTGAAAAGATGGGCTGATTATGAAGAAATGTAGAAGCACAGGTGAACAGTAAAGTTATAGATCAATATCAGAACAAAATTACAAAATTTTTTATTAAAATATATACCATTATGAAATTTATGAAATTGATTCTAAATAATAGACAATAAAGAAATGATTTTAATCAGATTGAAGAAATGAGAAATAAGGGTATGTGAAACAACCAACAATTGCAAGTTTGTTTCAAAATGAAATTTTGGGATGATTAATGTATTCATGTAAATCAAACCAGTGGATATGTCATGTATGTACATCTGATTTAAGGATATAATAAAAATCAGAAAATGAACCAGACTTTATTGCTTGTCATGTCTAATGTTTTGAAAAAAGATATATGTATATGTTTTTTTTTTTAATTTAAGATAAAGTGAATTTAAGCTAGAACAAAAAAAATCACAAATTCAGCAGTGGCTGAATAAATACAATGATGAAGATAAATTTACCATAAAAGTTGTACTACATTTTACTTTGACTTATTTTTCATTTGCTCATACATGTATATGTACAAAAATATTACATACATGTAATATAACAACATATTTCACTGATATCATTCTCAGGGACTTGATCAATATTTGTTTCATGCTCCATTTATGGAACATTGACTAAAAAAAACAAGAGAGCCAATAATTACTCAACATAAGCCCCCAACCCCCACCCACCACCCCCACCCCCTTCCAAAGGTTGGAAACAGGAATTATTAAAAGAAATCTGACAGATCTAAAATTGGTACTTGTAAAAGTATGTAAGACAATATATTGAAGTTATATACTTTATATCAAGTCACCATGATAAGTAGTTACTGTAAAAAAATGTTTATTAACAGGAAGTAGTTATCCAACATAAATTCCAAATTCACAATATACATGAACGACCTTATACTGAAGTCATATACCTAATTTATATGCTGCTGAAAAAACTGATAGGAAAATCCTGAACAAGAGACCACTTACATGTATGTCAAAAATTCACATACAAGTTGGTACTCCCTATAGAGGACTTCATACTGAATATATCTAACATGCCGAATTTCAAGTTGAGAAAATCCAGGACCTTTTAATGTACTAGATGAAAAGTCCACCAGATGTTATTAAAAATTCCTAAATATGTGAGTTACTGCAAATACATTCAGGTCCCAGACTTGGGAAAATAGAATTTCAAAGGTCCTGTATCAAAAATTGAAGGTCCAAGGCTTTCGACCAGTGCTTATTTGAACCCCTGCAGCTGCCAGTGGACTCATGATGTTAGTTGTAATAATGCCAATCTGGTAAATCACATAAGTTAATAGTTTTAACTTTCCCTTTCTAAATTTAATGCTTGTTTACTAACCTTATAGAAATAAAGCCTTAAATTTTATGTCCAAAATATTTCTACCTTTCAATTATCCAATGAAATTTCACAAACATTCATAAGTAAAAAATACTATATTTGTTGTTATTTGGTTTCTATACATCATCAAATTAATATATTTCTAAATATTCAATTGAAATCAGAATCATTTAGTTTTTGAAATTCAAAGATTTAAATTCAATGGCCCTTTCTTGTGCTAGTGAATCAAGTCTACATTGCGTTTTTAGAGGTTCTCTCAAGCGTAACAATTGCTATTCATCGTGATTCTGATTATAAAGGAACATCATCAATAGTTTTCTTTCATAATCTGAACAAATGTATATTTACTGAGCACCTTTAATATGCATTCAATCTTAAAAAGAGCTCTGAAGAAAATTTCTTTTCAATTTGTATTCAAAGCATTCCAAATCTAACCTGTTTAACATGTTTACAAGGCATAAATAATATAAATATTTGATAAAAAAGAATATTAATGTATGCAAATGTATGTCTTAATGTGAAACACTTTTTCTTATTAAAGTTGTTATTCTAATATCAATGTATATTAAATGTAAATGCACTTGCTAAAATATGATTATGATAGAAAATGGAAATGGAAAAAAAAAATAATTGCACATTTAAAAATTTAAATTCTGCATATAAAATATTACATCATAACAAAATGGTCAGAGCATAATTCTACATGAACATTTTATTACCATAAAATACACAAATACACCAAGAGTTGTGAAAATTAAAGTTGAAAAAGCAATTTTGCTAACATTTACATGTAAGTTATAATTTGAGAATAAGGAATAGTAAGGGAACATGTTGTGACTGTATATGTACATTAACATGTATACAATGTATACATGCTACAAATGTAAATCTTTAAGTCAATTATCTTGTTATTGGATATTCATAAAGAAAAATATAACTAGAGGCTCCCAGGAGCCTGAATCGCTCACCTGATCTCTTATGCCAAAGTTTGAATTAATTTCATAAACTTTCAAGTATACAAAGTTGCAAAACAATCCTTTCAGTGGTTTCAGAGAGGATTTTTGGAAATCAGTTTAAATTAATAGAAAAAAAAACAATTAAAGGGCAATAACTCCTTTAAGGACCTTTTGATGCTGAACAAGAAAAGTTGCTTCGGATTTTCTCTATCTCTTATACTTTTCGAGTTATAAGCCAAAAACAATGGTCTGCCCCCTTGTTCTATTTTTAGCAATGGCGGCCATGTTGGTTGGTCGACCTGTATATAATTCACAAACTTGGTAGACTCATCCTAAAGATCAAGTGTACCAAGTTTCAAAGCAATCCCTTCAGTGGTTTCAGAGAGGAAGATTTTTGAAAATCAGTTAAAATTAATGGGAAAAAAACAGTTAAAGGGGAATAACTCTTAAATGGCTGATCTGACAATTTTGACCCTGAAATCAATTTTGTAGATCTGAATGAGCTTAACAATTCTGCAATGCTAACTTTTCCTCTAGCTCTAACAGTTTTCAAGATATTTTCCCAAAACTGCAAAAATGGTCAATTTTGACGATTAAAGGGCAATAACTCCTATAAGGAGTTGTTTGACAATTTTGACTCAATGGAGAGATTTGTAGAGCTTTTGATGCTGAACATGACAGGTTGCTTCCGATTTTCTCTATCTCTTATACTTATTGAGTTATAAGCCAAAAACAATGGTCTGATACCCTGTTCTATTTTTAGCAACGGCGGCCATGTTGGTTGGTCAACGTGTATATAATTCACAAACTTGGTAGAGGACATCGTAAAGCTCAAGTATACCAAGTATCAATGTAATCTCTTCAGTGGTTTCAGAGAAGAAGATTTTTGAAAATCAGTGTAAATGTATGGAAAAAACAATTAAAGGGGAATAACTCTTAAACGACTGATCTGACAATTTTGACCTTGCATCATTTTTGTAGATCTCAATGAGCTTAACAATTCCGCATTGCTAACTTTTCCTCTAGCTCTAACGGTTTTCAAGATGTAGTCCAAAAACTGCAAAAATAGTCAATTTTGATGATTAAAGGGCAATAACTCCTATAAGGAGTCGTTTCACAACTTTGACTCAATGGAAAGATTTGTAGAGCTTTTGATGCTGAACATGACAGGTTGCTTCCGATTTTCTCTATCTCTTATACTTATTGAGTTAAAAGCCAAAAACAATGGTCTGATACCCTGTTCTATTTTTAGCAAAGGCGGCCATGTTGGTTGGTCAACGTGTATATAATTCACAAACTTGGTAGAGGACATCGTAAAGCTCAAGTATACCAAGTATCAATGTAATCTCTTCAGTGGTTTCAGAGAAGAAGATTTTTGAAAATCAGTGTAAATGTATGGAAAAAACAATTAAAGGGGAATAACTCTTAAACGACTGATCTGACAATTTTGACCTTGCATCATTTTTGTAGATCTCAATGAGCTTAACAATTCCGCATTGCTAACTTTTCCTCTAGCTCTAACGGTTTTCAAGATATAGTCCAAAAACTGCAAAAATTGTCAATTTTGATGATTAAAGGGCAATAACTCCTATAAGGAGTCGTTTCACAACTTTGACTCAATGTTGAGATTTGTAGAGCTTTTGATGCTGAACAAGGAGGGTTGCTTCGGATTTTCTCTATCTCTTATACTTTTCGAGTTATAAGCCAAAAACAATGGTCTGACCCCCCCTGTTCTATTTTTAGCAATGGCAGCCATGTTGGTTTGTCAACATTTATATAATTCACAAACTTGGAAGAGGACATCCTAAAGATCAAGTATACCAAGTTTCAATGCAATCCCTTCAGTGGTTTCAGAGAAGAAGATCTTTGAAGAAAAGTTAACGGACGACGGACGGACAGACGGATGGACGACAGACGTTAAACGATGACAATAGCTCACCTGACCCTTCGGGTCAGGTGAGCTAAAAACCATTCATCAAAAATATGAATTCTTTTATATTTATTAATCTATTCAGGATAGGACTAAAGGGAGATTAACCATTTTTTGTATGAAAAAATTAACAGGTACAAATACTACATAAAAGTGATTACTGTCAATTGACTGTGCTATTTTCTCTGTAAAAATACACAGGAAGTAAATGGATTTAAATCATCACAGGAATCCTTATTGTAAAGGTTTTACAAAAAACAACTTGAAATATACACATGTCATTAGGGTGTCTGTTTTAACTAGAATGGGGGTCTCACATGGAAAACGTATGTCATGTTCAGTACAGTCCATGACAAATTGATAGTTGGTTACCCCTTACATGGGCAAAAAGTAGGGGAAACCAGGCAGGGAAATAATTCTATTTTTAATTACTTTTTTATTAAACCAATTATTATAAATTTTGTGAACTAAGTGTCATTTATGCACAATTAAGAATTAATTATATTTATAACATTTCAGTTATGTTTTCTCTGTTTACCTAGTGTATTTTGTGACATTGCATATTTTTTGATTTTTCTCAATTAGGAGTGCCATAAAAAGTTATATTGCACACTGGCTAATCTAAGTTACAGGAAAATTACTATTTCTATTGTCATGCCTTCTTAGCCAATGAGATATTTATGTCCGTTCATTGTGACATGAAACCTTGTATGTATCAAGCAACAAATCTATCATCCTTATAAAGTGAATTTTATCACAGAAGCTTGTTCGATGTAAAATCATCGATCATCTTACATGTAAAAAAAAAGACAAACTAGAAAATGTGTCTATGAGCCACAGGATGGCCCTCCCGTTCTTGAAATATCATTGACCCTCAATGTGTATTACCTGGGATATGGACCTTTACCAAGAAATTGATCAAAAGTGTTCATGTGTAAAATATAGGTCGCTGTGACCTTATTTCTGGTGGGTGGTGCCATGTTACCAAGACTCATCAAGTAGTGAAATATTATTGACCCCTAACATGTAGTATTCAAGATATGGACCTTAACCAAGAACTTAACCAAAGTCATTCATGCGTAAAATATACGTCACAGTGACCTCATTTCTAGTGGATGGTGTCACCTTACCCAAGACACATCTAGTGGTGAAATATCATTGACCCCCAACATCTAGTATCCAAGTTATGGACCTTAACCAAGAACTTAACCAAAGTCGTTCATGCATAAAATATAGGTCACAGTGACCTAATTTCTAGTGGGTGGTGTAGCCCTACCCAAGACCCATCTGGTGGTGAAATATCATTGACCCCCAACATCTAGTATCCGAGTAATGGACCTTAACCAAGAACTTAACCAAAGTGTTACGGACGGACGTACGGTACGGACGTACGGACAAGGGTAAAACTATATGTCCGATCCACATACGTGGTCGGGCCATAAAAATACCTTTCAGGAGATCTATATATCCATTTTACAGAAATACTACATTTATTTTGAAATGTAATAAGCTCCAGTTACAACTAACAAGTGAGGAAGCTGAGTTGACTGAGTATGATGCCTTTAACGAGAAGGCGTATAAGCTGGTCAAATATCTGCACCTAATAGCACGGAATGCAAATTTTTATTTCCTATTTTGTAATTTGCATTTTATTAAGAACAGAATTCCTAAGTCCCCTGCTGAGCGTAAATAATTTTGAGTCCGCTCACTAAACAGGACGTAGATAAGGGACAGATCTTGAAACGCATCCCACCATATGAAACCCCTACCTGAAGCTGCATACCAAATATCAAAAGCCTAGGATAATTAGAAGCTGAGAAATCTGTTACGAAAATTTTTCCATTTTTGACCCTTGAAATTTGTAAGTCGGCTCATTTAACAGGAAGTAGGTAAGCGACATACGTGAAAACGCATCCCACCATATGAGACCCCTACCTGAAGCTGTATACCAAACATCTTAAGCCTAGGATCAATAGAAGCTGGGAAATCTTTTACGAATAAAAGTGTGACAGACGGACAGATGCACAGCACTATGTCCCTGCTCCACATTGCGATGGGGGACAAACAAATAAAATACGTTATTATTGTATAAATATTATTGTTTTGGGTATTCCCAGCTCTGAGATGTTTTAAATGTAAAGATATTTTTTTAAATTATGACTTTTTTGCTCATATTCTATTGACATCACAATTCAATTCTATCACTAGAGGTCATGTATATCAAAACAAAATCAGTCTTTTATGACAGAAGCGCAGGAACCTACCATTCTAATTTTTGAGAAACTGAATAATTCAGTAGATAACTTTCATTCCCTGCAGTCATTACATTAACCTTGTCTGCCTCAGTTAACAAATTTATTTTGTTATTTTCTCGATCACTTAAGCCTTTGCATTCAAAAATGAAAGTTGAAATTCTTAAATGATGTTTTCAATGACATGCGAATAATTGTCTATTTTTACCATATATTGTGATGTCATTTTGGTTTTTGGCAAAAACACTTTCTATTTAAATGAGTTCTTGCTTTAATCAAAGTATGAGGTCCTTATAAGAAAATGACTTTATCATGTTTATCTGCTGGATCATATTAAAACAGTTATGGCAGCTCCCTGCATGCAGTATCATATTTTATGGAACACTTCAATCTGATATTGACACTCAGCCGTAGGCCTTGTGCAATATCAATTAAGTGTTCCATAAAACATGATACTACATGCGATGCATAGCCATAATTGTATAGAATTTTTTCTATGGCAATAAAATTTATTGACCAGGCACCAAAAAATAGACCCTGCAGGGTAAGGGGAAACCAACAATTTTTCTTTTGCCTAAACAGGAAGTAGATGAGTTATGGGTATAAAATCAAGTTACACCAAATACATGTATTCCTGGCAATGTCTGACTTTTGTCCCTAGTTCGAGATTGCTCTGACGTCCTCTGCATTTTTCCAGCAAGCTGGTGCGGTGGGAGGTCAGAGCTCCTTCCATATAAAAAACACAGGATTAAGCACAACCATAGACCTGTATATTAAATAGATTTGCAACTTGTTAATTGTCCAGTATACATGTATGTGCGAAAATATCACTGGTTTATAAATGAGAGTTTGTTTATTTTTTCTAACTACTTTTATGCCTTTCTATGGAATCAACCAGAACAAATTACATTAAACAGTGAAAAGATTAAGGAACATCTGTGTGAAAATTTCATTTCATTTGGTTGAGGAATAAACTTTTTGTGACAATTTAAAGTCGAAACTTTACAAACATTTTGTAAAATATTGTATTTTCATGAAAACTCGGGTAGTATGGGCTCTTTTGATACTTCTCTAAAGTGCTTAAGTTTATAAAAGTTATTTTAACACATGTAAAATCTCAAAATATTTAAGAATGGCTGTAAAAAAGAATCATGTAAAAATCTTAAATGGTTTTTGAGATATTAGAGTGTAAAGTTGTACATTTCAAATTGTTTATTTTGTACAAAATCTCGTTTCTTTGCATGAGATATTGTGAGATTTCACCAATTTGCAAATCTATTTACATACAGGTCTATGGCACAACAGTTTTGTTGTGCACTTCCCAGATAAATAAAGCAACTTTATCATCATTGTTGCATATATATTTTGGTTTTAAATGAAACATTTGGTTATTAAGAATAAAAATACAACATATTTTAAAGAAAAACATCTTGAATAAGTAAACTAATTTACAATTTGTACATTATTTTGCTGATCTTAAACTTGATGAAATTGGTAAAGTTCAAGATCAGCTCTTAATTATTCTTACATGTATTTTACTGGGTTATATCAGGTAGTTTCTAGTAGCGATATACTTTAAGATATTAATTTAGTCTTGTTTTACATCTCCCATTTTACAAATGACTAATGTAAGAAGCAAAGGTGTACCAAAGGGGTAATCAGTATCATAAAACCGTACTAGTTATTTTAACATTTAGAAAGCATTCGTTAAAATCCCATGTTTTTGATATGGAAAGCTCTAACGTCCCATGGCACCAGCTAGCTAGGACGTCAGAGAAATCTTGGACTATTTTGTTCCATATAGGAGCTACATGTACATGTATGCATGCCAAATATCATAGACCTGTATATTAAATACATGTACAGGTCTATGCAAATATCAAGAGGCTGTGACATGCAGTTGTTGGGAAACTTTTGGTGATCCCTGCCTCCTCTATTTTCTTGCCCTAGGGCTAGTTACAGTCCTGGCAAGAGTTGGAGATCACATGTCCAGCTATGTAATGAGATACATCAATTCTAACTGCCTAATTCTAGCTCTCTATGATCTTTTTATGAATGAACTGATTTTGGTTGTCTGTCCACGGGGACTTGAGTAAGATTTTTTTTCGTAACAGTTCCCTGTGGCTCTCACGGCAAATCAAATATTTAAAATATAAACAGTTCCAGCGGGCTACAGCTAAACTCATGGACAAAGGATATAGAAAAAATAGGGCATGTAATGGGACATTAAATGATACCCCGCCACGTTATAATATCAAAAGTTCATAAAATTTGATTTCAAAGTGGCCTTTCTCGAAAACTATTTTTCGGATCAAGCTGGAAATTGAACTTGACCTGTATTTTATTGTACTCAATAGCTGTACAAAATATCATTTGAATCCCATGAAGCGTTTTTCAAGTTATTGGTCGGAAACTCAAAATTTCATGAAATTTGATTTTTCAAAGTGGCCTATCTCGAAAACTATTTATTGGATCATGCTGGAAATCAAATTTGACCTGTATTTTATTGTACTAAACAGCTGTGCAAAATATCATTCAAATCCTTTGACGCGTTTTCAAGTTATTGGTCGGAAACTCAAAATTTCATGAAATTTGATTTTTCAAAGTGGCCTATCTCGAAAACTATTTTTTGGATCATGCTGGAAATCGAACTTGACCTGTATTTTATTGTACTAAACAGCTGTGTAAAATATCATTCAAATCCTTTGACGCGTTTTTAAGTTATTGGTCGGAAACCTTCGGGGGACGGACAGACAGACGGACGGACGGACAGACACCGAAAAAAACTGAGGGTATAACATAATACCCTGCCACTTCGTGTGGCGGGGTATAAAAAGTGTTTACTGGTGATAATTGACTGTGTACATAAAAAAGTGCCATTTAAATCCAACCGCCTCTTACTACTTTCATTTTGAAAGGAAATCATATAAAAAGTCTAAAATGCTTCCGATCTCGGAAAAGTTTCCGGGTTTGCTTTTTTGGTCTACTATTTTATTTTTTACCTGGGAGGGGGCTGGTCATTTTGTAAACAGACCTTCTACTTCTACTTCTACTGTCTGATGGCCAACTTCAACAGGATGAAGAAACTATCATTTCTCTGTGCATTCATATATATAAACAATTTAAAAAAAGTGATTTACGGGTATGCGAAAGAAACAAAAACTTCTAAGTAGCACTGGGGTAAATGTGATATCCGTAACTGCAGTTACGGACATCCATCGAAATTCCAAAATGGCGGACGCTGAATTACTTTTTATCGATTTTGCAATGATTATCCATCATTCTCCCGTAATTTATGTTTGGTTTGAAGTGATTTTTTTTTATTTGGAACTGAAATTCTTCAACTACTATTTAGTGATACATGGCTACACTGAGAAATCAGCAGTACAAAAAACAGCGGTGACATGGGTAACTGGTTGGCACTGATATCCGTAACTGATAAAGATGTCTTTTCAGTGATATCCGTAACTGGCGAATTGTGAAATGGTTAAAAAAAACTCTCTGATTCTATGCATATTTTCCGACATTCTGGCATTTTATTTGAACAAGTTCTCAGAGATTTTCAGTAGTCTTCAATATTTTCTACTTTCAGAACTATGGCGGAATCGATGTAAATGATGTTTTTTTTCTAGAAGCTGTTTGCTATTGACGATCTATGTTTAAAATTATCTCAGCATATGAAGTTTAGTCTCAAATAAATATTATTATGACCTTTTTGTATAACGGTTGCAATCCGGTCATTATCAGAAAAGACTCAAGTAATTATACGACTAATTTTAAAATTATGGCCGGCACTTCTCATACTTCTCATATGTACTTTTATATTGTAGTTTAATAAAAAAAAAAAAAAAAAACCCCAAAAATTCAATATCATGATAATATTCCACCAACATGACCAAAGCACTTTTTCTTATATGTTAATATCCTACCTACACTGATCCACAATAACCAAAAATTAAATAACTAAAAAAGGTGTCTATGAGCCACAGGATGACTCTCCCGTTCTTGAAATATCATTGACTCTCAATGTGTATTACCTGGGATATGGACCTTTACCAAGAAATTGATCAAAAGTGTTCATGTGTAAAATATAGGTCGCTGTGACCTCATTTCTGGTGGGTGGTGCCATGTTACCAAGACTCATCGAGTAGGCAAATATTATTTACCCCTAACATGTAGTATTCAAGATATGGACCTTAACCAAGAACTTAACCAAAGTCATTCATGCGTAAAATATAGGTCACAGTGACCTCATTTCTAGTGGATGGTGTCACCTCACCCAAGACACATTTAGTGGTGAAATATCATTGACCCCCAACATCTAGTATCCAAGTAATGGACCTTTACCAAGAACTTAACCGAAGTCGTTCATGCATAAAATATAGATCACAGTGACCTATTTTTTATTGGGTGGTGTCATGTTACCCAAGACACATCTAGTGGTGAAATACCATCGACCATCAAAATGTAGTATCTGAGATATGGACCTTAACCAAGAACTTAACCAAAGTCATTCATGCGTAAAATATAGGTCACAGTGACCTCAATTCTAGTGGGTTGTGTCACCTTACCTAACACACATCTAGTAGTGAAATATCATTGACCCCCTCCATCTAGTATCCAAGTTATGGACCTTAACAAAGAACTTAACCGAAGTCGTTCATGCATAAAATTTAGGTCACAGTGACCTAAATTCTAGTGAGTGGTGCAGCCCTACCCAAGACCCATCTGGTGGTGAAATATCATTGACCCCCAACATCTAGTATCCGCGTAATGGACCTTAACCAAGAACTTAACCAAAGTGTTACGGACGGATGTACGTACGGACGGGCGGACGGACAAGGGTAAAACTATATGGCCGACTCCACATACGTGGTCGGGCCATAACTAGACACTTTCCATCGTATAAGTGCCTGCTCAGAATACTAAAGATCCATTGGCCTGAAAAAATCTCCAACACTGACCTCTACACACGCATTGAGACCACACCACTGTCTACAACCATCAAAGTGCGCAGATGGAGATGGATTGGCCATGTCCTGCGCTGAGATAATAACAGCAGCAACAAAATAGCACTGACATGGACACCTAAGGGAAAAAGAAATCTGGTATGCCTAGAAACACCTGGCGAAGAACAGTAGAGAAGGAGAGAAAGGAAGTTGGATGGGAGACATGGCAAAGGGCTGAAGTCGTGGCAAGCGAAAGACAGGGATGGCGCAAGATATTGTCCGGCCTCATGAGTCCATAAGGGCCCAGAGAGGATATGAATGAATGAATGAACAAAACGCACATAAGGATTTTTTATATGTTATTTAAGGTCACAGCCTCTCAGCTAAAAGTGGAAAGAACTCTTTTAAAAAGAACTTTGCATGTGTTATGCCGTGCTTTTAATACAATTGTGAGGGTGGAGAAGACCTATTCCGGTAATCTAGGATTAGCCATTTTGAAGGCCGGGAATTCGCCAAAATCCCGTCGAGTTTGGCCATTTTCGATTTTCGGGAATTAAATGATTAATTCAACTGGAATTGTGGAAAAGTCTTTTCTATATTACGGGAATTTGGGATCAAGCTAAGTTATCCAAAAAGGGCGCACCTGCCACTGTACATGCCGCTCCGCCCATAAAATTTTCTTTGCCTATTTTATGCCGGGATCTTTTTATATAACTATGCTATCTTGGTAACAGTTTTGATCAGCTTTTTTATTATTATTTTAAAAGGTCCCGCGCTTTGTGTTTATCACCTGTTAAAATCATGCGCGACAGTTTATTAGTTCTGGACAGAAAGAGTCTCCAGAATTTGTTAATATCTTTGTTAAATTTTGGAATTCCTATAACTAATATATATAATAGAAAAAAATGGAATTTGGAATAAGTGTACACATGAATTCCATTTTCTATGCATATGGCTACTGCTGTTATTTGGCTAATAAAAATCATTTTCTTTATTTAAAGTAGTATAGCCTATATAAGATTTCAACAAAAAATCAACAAAGACTATAGCTAGGAATGTCACACGGAAGCCGTTTGTCATCGACTTTTAATGTCAATAAATAAAGGCAACAACAAAACTACCGAACTTGAATGATCAATCTCACAGTCCAGAGAAAATGACAAAAACGAATCAGTCATACCGGAAAATTGGTGGATTGCAATGGTCCTGACTTGGTACAGGCATTTCGAACGAAATGGTGGGTTAAACCAGCTTTTATTTTTTTAACCTCCCTCTTCCATTGCGATCTTAGGATCCGGTAATGACCATAGAACACAACATAGTTGTGAGACACAATAGGGATATTGAGTTGATCATCTCAGTACAGCAGACCAGTCAAAGACTAATTAAAAACAATTAACCACCATATCTTTTAACTTAATTTTGAACTTTTCTACAAGAGGCTGATAACGAAGACAGATTTTTTTATGGATCGTATGAGACGTATTTTCTTATAGCCCTGCTTCAAAAGTCGGTCACGAAGAAATCGGTGTCTGATCAAAAAATCTGTGAAATGTGTGCAAGATCTGGCATATCGAATAAGTTGTGAAATATAAACACTGTATGCAGGGGAAGTAGGTATATTGCTCTGTAGATTTGGAAAATTAATAATTTGAAAATTAAAATCGTCTCTTTTATCGTAATTGTTTGTACTGAGATGACCACCGGGGTCAAATTCGAGGTGCAAATCCAAGAAAGACGTGAAGCAATTGATTCTGTGGTCTCTTTAATCTCCAATTCTGGAGGATATATTGAAGGAATCCATCTACCATATGAAGTGTTATTGACAGAAAACACGCAACAGCTCATTGAATAATTTTTAATGACTTTTCAGAATATTTAGGTTCATTCCAATAATGTTAGTCATACCAGTTACGGATATCCACAATGTCCAGTTACGGACATCTTCAAAATTTTATTTTTGTCAGTTACCCATATCACCGCTGTTTTTTGTACAGCTGATTTCTCAATGTAGCGATTTATCACTGAATAGTTGTTAAAGAATTTCAGTTCCAAATAAAAAAACACATCAAACAAAACATAAATTACGGGAAAATGATGGATAATCATTGCAAAATCGATAAACATAATTATTTTCCGATTCAGCGTCCGCCATTTTCGAATGTCCATGGATGTCCGTAACTGCAGTTACGGATATCACATTTACCCCAGTGAAGTAGACAGGTGATAGTGAAATAAAAATAACTGACTATTTTTTATTTTTACTCATTATTTATTTATTTTCATTTTTTTTTATTATTATTATTATTATTTTTTTTTTTTTGATATTTTTGGAAAAAAATTCTTTAGCTATATAGGTTAAAACTATTTACATAAAGACTGTATTTACAACGGGCTGTAGTTGTATTGAGTTATTGTGGATTTGAATGATTCGACAGAATCATTCATTAAGATGTTTACAGGGATGCTATTCCAAAGTTTTATGGTTCTTGGGAAAAAGGATTGGTGTCTTACTTGAAGTCTGCATTGAGGGATTTGGAAGGTTAAGGAGTGCATGTTTCTAGACTGTCTGAGAGGTGGTATGAGTCTGTCAGTTTTGTTGATGGCTACTAAGTGGTATTGTATTTTATGGAGGAGTATAAGTCGTGCATTGCATCTTCTACAGTTGAGTCCAGTTCTAACATCTCTACTGTCCAGCTCTCCTGACAGTTCTAGAACTGTTCTAACCCTGGACAGCCCCTGTCATAAACTGTTCTGGGGTAGAACTGTCAGGAACTGTTCTAACCCATGACACCTTTAGAGCTATTCTAGGCCCTGACTGCTTAGAACTGTTCTGGGCCCTGACAGGTTAGAACTGTTCTAGCCTAGGACAGTTCTGCGCCCTGACAGTTCTGTCCTCTGACAGTTCTAAATGACGACATGCATTGTTTATTGTAATGGTTTTGTTTGTGTTAAGTTAAGTCAAAATGCCTCCAGTAAAAGTCAGCTGAATTTCGCATTATTTTCGTCAAAGGATTGTAAATTTAAGAAATTCAGGAAAGTCGTATGTACAGATATCAAATATTTTAGCAGAAAGTGAAGGCGTGCTGATATCAAGAGGAGCGATTAGGAAGTTTTATAGACGATACGTGATAGATCTGGACAGGCTAGATGCCACGGACACAGGAGAGTTCCAATCGACGTTTTTAGTCACGTGACTTTCACATTGAATGTTGACGTTTTTGATAGCGCGATAGGCGACATTAAAACGTTGCAATTTATCATATTCATACAGATATTTTATCATTAAAATGTAATCAAATTCAAACTTAAGATACAAGAGAGTAAAACGGTTTCCATTTTTAAACCTCGGATCAAATTATTATTGAGAATTTGATTTCAAAAGATGAACTGTCAATGAAAACGTGACGATACATACGTCCGAAAATGTAAAATAGTGATGTTTAATGGATAAATGCTGGTTATTTATTGATATAGAATGAACAATAAATCATTACTGATTCGGGGAATAATAATAGTTAAGCTCTAGATATTGGGGGATGCAATTGTGTCAGATATTTTCCTACCCGATTGACAAATTTTTTCATCATGGCTCCGTCATTTTCACTTGTGTTCGGAAGTCCTCGGGTTTAGCTGATTTAGTCACCCGAAAAGTAAACTAACTTACAAATCCGAATGTACTGTTTCTTAAATAATAAGAGGGGGGTTACACAGGTTCATTAATTCCGACCAGTACCTCCTCGTGGTGGAAGACGGGCCCTGTCTCCAGGGCGTATGTACCTGGAACAGCTAACACTGGCGGTGGTGTGTCATGGGCTGGACGACCCATGGCACATAGCGAGTCTATACCTGTTTAGGTATTAAAGTCGACGCAGAGGGGCTTTCCCCTAGTCGCGACTATAAATACCCATCAGTTTCAGTTCATTAAACCAAATATTTAATAAAAATACCCAGTACTGCATTGTTAATCAGTGAAGAAACATGTAAAAATTCATGTGTTTTGTGTGTATGAAATTGTTTCAACAACTAAATCTTATGCATTTTTAAGGAAAGCTTATTTCTGCCAGGGATTAAATAAAACTGATTTTGGACATCCCTGTTTCTGCTTTTAATGGGTCATTTTCATACTCTGTTTTTTTTTCTAAAATGTACTTGCTTTTTAAAATTGCTGATTTATTAAGAAAAAAAATACTTGTGGGTTTCAATGATTTTTGTCCTTGATTGTTTTTTTTTCATTTTCCCTTCCTAATTGTTTTTTTTTAATTAATTCTCTGTGTATTTGAGAAAACTGATACATGCAATTATTATTATTTTTTTTTATATTTTATTATTTTCCCCCAAGTCAATATTGACAAAGTTTGATTATAAAGACAGCCACATACATGTATATTCAATGAAAGTCAGTGGGATAGTTGTTCCATTAACAAGAAATTTAGTTTTGTATCACTCTCTATGTTATATTCCATTCTTACATGTCTTAGTTTAATTAATATAATTTTTTTTTAAATCTTCTCTTCTTCTTGTTTTGTTATCATCTTAAAATTGTAATATATACAAATACATACATAATTTTCAAGCTGTTTTTATCAAGAAAAGTAAATAGTTTAAAATTTAAAAAAAAAAATGACATGTCTTCAAGAAAACTTTCTATTTTTTTCCTTTTTCACATCTTTTGATTAGAGCACCATATAATAATGAGCCAACAAATATTCTTAAGTTTGGTATTATGATGTTTTAAATCTTAACTTTAAGAACAGAGTTATTGTTCAATAGCAAATTCATGTGTGAATATAGAAATATATATCTTATGAGAAAACTTGCCAACACAACTTTTATTTTTAGGGAATGTTTAGCTCCTGTACAAAAATGTGCAGTGCTGAATATTGTCTGTATAAAAATCCTCTGTGCTCAAGAAATTAAATATGGAGTTAAAAAAGTTACAACACTTGGTCATAATAATTCAATTATAATACAGCTTTAACCACTTAAACATATATGGACAAGACAAAATGTCTAAAAATATAATCCAACTTGAATATTTTTTTTTATTTTACATCTTAGATTTTCTTTATCCCAGTCACCTGAAAATGGAACTCTTACCTGAAATAAAAACAAACAAAATATGAAGCATCAGTTATCATATAACCTCTATTCTTCATAACATTGAATAAGAAATCTAGTTTCTCTGTCTGTTTATAGATGAAGGTATATGCTAAATGACTGCACTGGCAAACTGTACAAATACATGTTATTAAATCTTTAAAGAACATTACAATGTTCCATTCAATGAACTATTTCTGTGGCAAAAAAAAAAAAAAAAATAGAGCGAGACAATATAAGCCATGAAAAATAACTCTAGATTCTCATCCAAATTTCTTGAAAATATGGGGCAGGCAGACAAATTTTATTTTTAAATCATTTTGATAAAATTCTGTCTTTTTTAAAGGGGAATTGACCAAAATTGAAAATGAAAATTATAAGCAAAAAGTCAAAATAAAATAAGGGGTGAGAGGGGATGAGAACTAGGATATTTTTTTTATGTCAACCTTTCATGCAACTGTAAAATTTGACAAGATCATCATCATAGTGCCAATGCCTGAAACATAATTATACATCTTATCACATAATATATGGTCCTATAAATCTGGCTGTAATTCACCCACTCCATGATCATGATAATGACATCAATCTATTTTCTGACCCACTCCTTTTAAGACATCTTTTCAAAGACAAGATAGGTACCTAACATTGTAATGGAAATCAACATCCCCTAAAATTATGTGAAACATGGACATAATCAAAAGTCTATGAACACATGATAAGAGAAAAAGAAAATATGGTAAATAATTCAAATGATTTGGCAAGCACAGAACCTTTAACATGATTCTACAAAGCTTAAGAATTCAGGCTCCTACAAGACTGGAAAAAAAGATTTACTATTATTTTAAAATATCTCATTAGAGGATTCTGAGGGAAGGCCTGGCACCAGGCAGTTTTTGTAAATAAGCATTCTGGCCTGGAAAAAGTTGGAATTAGAAAATAAATAATCTGGTCTCTACCTTCAAGACAATAAAAACAAAAATGTGTCCGAAAGAAATAATGCCCAATCGTGCAACATTTATGTGGGACAGACGGACAAACTGACCCAAACACTACATGTACATGGCCCATATACTTTCAGAGATGGGGCATAAAAATAAATAATCTGTCCCAAGATTCTCTATAGCTACTAAGGTACGTATATGTGGTATTACATGGCAGTTAATATTTTCTGATCTGCAAAATTTAGAAAACAATGCGACTCCAACCAAACTGCCAACCCCCTCAGAATCAAATGATTGTTAGGCCCCCTTACAATTTACTGCATGTCACTCAACTGGTCTGGAAAAAATATGGCAAAGAAACAATGAAAGATATTCCAAATAAATAAGCATTTATGCATTAAAATACAAATCTGATGAGCTAAAAGAGGAACAGTTAATTACTGGTTACCATGTTCTTGCATGACAGCTTGTAAAAAGATGAACAGAGTGATCTTAAAAAGGAAAAAAAATGTATATTACTGTTAAGATATTCGCCACAGATACTGAAACGGTAAAACAAATATAAACAATACTTCCAGGACGACCAAACCGTAACGACAGAGCTCTGAAATAAACATAAAACGTACAAAATCTCAGTTGATTTTGCTGGAAAATTCGCCGTCTTTGTAGGTCAAATTCTAGAATTTCCACAGCGAATGCTGGGAAAATTTTTAAAAAATGGGAAACCTTACTATTTTTAGAGGTTATTTTTAAATCCTGTTATTTGATTGGTTCAGGGGGATGCGATTGTGTCAGTTAAATATATATGATAAATGGTGTTGCGTACAGCTCTGTAAAGTAATTGGTATAATATAGAATGGATATGGTGAGCTGCAAAGTTAGAAAGGGTGTCCGTGTGCCAACAGTGATGAAAATCATCTTTTTAAAGCCATTGACACCGGAAAATCCAGCATGGGGTAGAGCTGGAATCGAACCCATACTTTGTCATCTATGGCAACTTCGCCTGCACTGTGTCCAGCGCCCTAGACCACTAGACCACCTAGGCTAGATAAAAATCTAGCTTTCGGTTGCCTAGTTAAGCCTCCTCGTAGACAATCTAAGGTTGTAACACAGTACACGATGAACATTAGGTGGGTAGGGAGAGAAAGATAGAGAATTGGATCGCAACTGGTATAGTAGTATAAGCATATATATGATAAATGGTGTTGCGTACAGCTCTGTAAAGTAATTGGTATAATATAGAATGGATATGGTGAGCTGCAAAGTTAGAAAGGGTGTCCGTGTGCCAACAGTGATGAAAATCATCTTTTTAAAGCCATTGACACCGGAAAATCCAGCATGGGGTAGAGCTGGAATCGAACCCATACTTTGTCATCTATGGCAACTTCGCCTGCACTGTGTCCAGCGCCCTAGACCACTAGACCACCTAGGCTAGATAAAAATCTAGCTTTCGGTTGCCTAGTTAAGCCTCCTCGTAGACAATCTAAGGTTGTAACACAGTACACGATGAACATGTTCATCGTGTACTGTGTTACAACCTTAGATTGTCTACGAGGAGGCTTAACTAGGCAACCGAAAGCTAGATTTTTATCTAGCCTAGGTGGTCTAGTGGTCTAGGGCGCTGGACACAGTGCAGGCGAAGTTGCCATAGATGACAAAGTATGGGTTCGATTCCAGCTCTACCCCATGCTGGATTTTCCGGTGTCAATGGCTTTAAAAAGATGATTTTCATCACTGTTGGCACACGGACACCCTTTCTAACTTTGCAGCTCACCATATCCATTCTATATTATATCAGTTAAATATAGACAGGCAGACACATTAAACATTCTTTTAAATATAATGAATATGAATTAGAATGTGTACAACAGTATAGGTATTTGGGAATTTATTTTGCAGCCTCTGGCACCTTTTCCTTCGCTCAGAATGAACTTTATAAAAAGTCGCTAAAAGCATACTACAAATTAAGTAAAGAGTTTTTATTCTTAAACCCAAAACTTAAAACAAGCATGCATGTGTTTGATCATACTATCAAACCAATCCTTCTTTATGGTTGTGAAATATGGGGAACATCATAGGGGAACATTTAACTGTCACACACCTAAATACAGAAATTGTGATTCTGTACCTTTTGACAAAATATACAACAACTTAATAAGCGAAAAACTACATGTTAAATTCTGCAAACAAATACTTGGCGTCAATAAAAAAGCTACAAATTATGCAGTGCTATCAGAACTCGGTCGCTTCCCGTTGTACTATGACATTGTTAAGTCTATGCTAAATTATTGGCAAAGATTGGAGCACGACATAGAGGAATTTCCACTCTTACAAAACGCCTTCTCCCATTCCAAAAAATTACACTATGAAAAGAAATCATCTTGGTATGGGGCGTTAAATATGATAATAAAAAACACACCAAACTTCTGTCTTCAGGGGCAAAATAAGTTAAAAAAACAATGCATAAAAAGTCACGTTCGAGATGCTTTTATAGCAGAATGGAAAAATAAGCGAGAACAAAATAAAGAAGGAAAACTAAGAACATATGTCAAGTTTAAAGACACCTTTGGGTTTGAGAAATACTTAGATAAAGTTAAAAACTTTGAGCGAAGGAGGGGGATGACCAAGCTTAGAATATCATCCCATCATCTCCAAATCGAAAAGGGTAGATACCAGGGTGTCCCTCCAGACCAACGACTATGTCAGAAATGTGACTCTGGCGAGGTTGAAAATGAAATTCATTTTTTATTCAAATGCTCTCATTATGATCGTACGAATCTGAACAAAATTATCACAGAGAACTGTGTTAACTTCAGTGCACTTGATCTAGAAGCGAAGCTACTTTGGTTACTTTCATGTGAGAATGAAGAGATCTTAACCCAATTATGCACCTTTATTACAGATAATTTAAACTGACCTTGCCCATTTAATTGCTTAATAATAGTAAAACTTCTTTTTTCTCTACATCACTCGTTTCATTTTATTAATTTAATTTCTCTTTGTACTCCAAAGACCTTGATGTTCTGCACCAGACGCGAGGTGGGTTGCTCTCTGTTATAAAATGGTCTCGGGACTGTTCGTGCCGAGACCCGTTCGTACCTAGGGTCGTTTCGTACCTAAACTTCTTCGTACCGGGTCGTTTCGTACCGATTTTATAAATAGGTGAGTCGTTTCGTACCGATCGATAAAGGTATTTGTTTTGTATTTTTTAGTTTGTTCTTTTGTATTTTTCAGGTCTAAACCGTAAAAATAAATATTTTAAGAATTTTTATTGAGGACCAGAGCCTGAGTTTTTTGTTTTGTTTTTGTAAATATAATTGCTAAATATAAATTATATAAATCTTGAAGATTGTCTTGGCACTTCAATTACCAAATTAAAATTTTGAGAAATTCTTTGAACTAACTTCATGTTTTCTTTACGAAAATTTTATCCTAAGTCATGAAAAATTATTGTTTTTATTGATAGAAACGAAGTCAAAGTTGGCTTGGTAAATGAGTTATTTACACCCAAACTATGATTGTTTTGTAAATTAATTCTAATGAAAAGGTTGGCTATCTGTTTACATTAATGATTCATATCATTGTCTCATTAATTGAATTTAATTTGTTTATTCATTCGGTAATTGTTTGATCATTTAACAGCAATATAAGATACAAGCAGTGTAGCAGGGAAAAAAATTACCAATTTCTCAATTCATTCTAATAGACATTTTTATTTAGAATAAATATTGTGAAAAAAAAACGTTAAAAAACTAAACCCACACATAGAAGACTTTAAAATTAACATTTTTTTTTATAATTGTGTTCGTGTATTTTAGTTGTTTTGGTCATTTCTTTTATTCAGTTATGCTCAAATTATTCATATATTCCAACTTGAATATCACAATCTTTCTACAAAATGTTCTTAGTAAATAGGGTCGAAACGACTCAGCTGTAGGCACGAAACGACTCGGTGCGAAGCGACCCGGTACGAGCGAGAATCGGTGCGAGACGACCCGGATTCTTATAAAATGTAGCAGAGAACATATCCATACAAGCACCGTCCCTTGGCGTCTGTTGCAGATCTTCAATGTCTCCACGCAACGGTAAAGAAATATTATGCTTCCTTAACCGTTTCTTAATTCCTATAAGTAGTTTGGATTTTAAGGCCTTGTTGTTCTGCACAAGACGTGAGGTGGGTTGCTCTCTGTTATGAAATTTAACAGAGAACATATCCAAACAAGCACTGTCCCTTGACGTCTTTTGCAGATATTCAATGTCTCCGCTCAATTTTAACCTCATTATCTTGCGATTCTACATCAGTCACGAGGTGGTATACTCTTGTCCATGAAATATGGCTTGAGTTTATCCATAAGCACCGTCCCTTGGTGACTCTTGTAGAATTGTAACTATAGTATATACTTTTAATCCTAAATCAAATAAACAGAGGGCACCCAAAATTTAAAAAAAAAAATATATATATATATATAGTTATTTACAAATCTCTCGTTCTCTAGACCTTATATTATAAATGAACAACCTCGCCGGGGTCATATATTGGCAAATTAATGATATTTTTTTTTTTATTTATTTATTTTTTTTTTTTGTCTATTTGTCTCATTACAGCTCTTCTTATGTCTATGTATGTTTGAAATCATGATTGTTTATAATTGTAATAGCCCCTGAGGGACCATAATTGGCAAATAAATATCTTATATCTTATATCTTATCTTATAGAGAGGGGGTTTTCGAGCCGTATTTTTAGTCCAAATGTGGGTCGGCAGAAAATTAACGTAAAACGTATAAATTTGCTACTACAGAATGAGAAAAGCACACAGTCATGTTCATTTATTATCATTTTATTCAATTAAATGATAAAATAGGTTGAAATGTCTCTTTAATGCTTAAAAACAGTGTTTGAGGTGGTAGCCGGGTCGCGATGAATATTGTTTACGTCGTCAAACAGCGCCCTCTATACAAAAAATTGAGGTTATCTTCCTTGACGCGCGAAAATTGACATTGCGTTATTTGATTGATCGATTAGGTCGGCGGCTTCCCGCCTGGGAAGCTTGAATGATCCACCAAAAACAGGAGCAAGGAGGAGAATTCTTTCGGAGAGACATTTGAGATTTATAGACGAAAGAATTTATGCCGACAATGAAATATCCGCACAAGCGCTGGCCGTAAGACTTAAAAATTGTCTACTTTTGTAAGCCATGCTGCATTGCGAGCCTGGCCATAGAGACATCCGGTTTTTAAAATAATAATTATTCTCCAAATCCGGAAAATGACGCATATTTCTGCGCCATACACGATCAGGGATAATTTTTTCTCTGACACGATATATAAATTTATCATAACCATACAATGCTATTATATGTATATTCTATGCTGTTCTAAAATCGTCACAACTGCATTGAACTGTCAGGGGTTAGAACTGTCATAGCTTAGAACTGTCAGGGCACAGAACAGGTTAGAACTGTCAGGGCGTAGGACAGCTTAAAACTGTCAGGGGTTAGAACAGTTCTAAATCTGTCACGGGGTAGAACTGTCCAGAACTGTTCTGCGACAGGACAGGGCCTGTCATAAACTGTTCTAGAGCTGTCAGCAGAACAGAATTAGAACAGATTTCTGACAGTTCCTGACAGTTCTAAAGAGATGTTAGAACTGGACACAACTGTATGTGCAATGCTCCTCCAGTTCAAGTGGTTTAGCATGTTTGATACGCTAGATGTGTTGTTGTATCTGTTGGTTACAAACCTAGCTGCACGTCTTTGGATCATTTCAATTTTGTTTATATTTTCCATTGTGTATGGATCCCACACAGAGCAGGCGTACTCTAGAGATGGACGGACGAGTGATTTATATGCCTTAACTTTAGTAGAACTGATATTGAGATTTCGTTTTAAAAAGCTGAGAGTGTTGGTAGCTTTGTTGCATATATTATTTATGTGGTTATCCCATTTAAGATCTTGCTGGATTGTAATGCCAAGGTATTTTGCTTTTTCAACATGTTCGAGGTTGTGGCCATGCAATGTATAAGTGTGTTTGATGGGGTTTTTATTTTTGGATATTGATAAGACATTGCATTTTTCGGGATGGAAAGCCATGTGCCATTTATTTTCCCATAAGCCTAATTTATCGAGGTCACTTTGTAATGTATTGTAATCAGAGTTGGATTTGACGGCTAGATACACGATAGTATCGTCAGCAAATGAAAAAGGCGTATTGTGGACTTTATTCCAAGTGGGATATCATTGATATAGAACAAGAACAAACTTGGGCCCAAGACAGAACCTTGGGGCACTCCTGATTGGACATCAACATAGTCTGAAGTCACACCTTCCAAAACAACTGCTTGTGTACGATTTGTTGAAAAGCTATTGATCCAGTTATTTGTTTTGCCTTGAATTCCATAGTGTTTGAGTTTAAGTGTAAGTAGGTTGTGGCTTACTTTGTCGAATGCTTTGCTAAAATCCATAATTAATACGTCTGTCTGTTTTGAGTTATCAAGATTTTTTGTAACATCATCTATAAATTCAATTACTTGTGTTTCGCAAGATCTTTGTCGTCTAAAGCCATGTTGTAGTGGATAGAGAATATTGTTTTTATCTGCATGTGTCATGATTGCACTGACTACTATATGTTCTAAAATTTTGCAGCATATGCATGTTAAGGAAATTGGACGATAGTTTTCTGGATTATACTTCGAGCCTTTTTTGTAAATTGGTGTTACATGTGCAATTTTCCAGTCTGATGGTACTTCACCGGTGTTAAGGGATTTTTGAAATATCAGGCATAAGATTGGTGAGATGTCATCTGCTAGTTGTTTTAGGATACGGGGTTTAATTTGGTCAGGTCCACAAGCTTTGTAAGGATTGAGATTTTTTAGGAGTTTTGTGATACCTGGTGTTGTAATTGAGATATCATTCATTACAGGGTAGGTTTTATTATCACTCATGTAGTTTTGATCTATAAATTCTTGGTCAGTTATGGTGCTTGGTGTTGAGAACACTGATTGGAATTGGCTGTTCAAAGCGTCAGATTTTTGTTTGTCTTCTTTTATAATTTGTCCATTTTTCTTGAGTGGTCCAACTCCCACATAGTCTGGTTTTTTTTGCACTTGATATAAGACCAAAATCTTTTCATTGTGTTTGTACCTTCATTGGTGTTTTGTTGTGGTGTAACAATGTCTTCGATGTATTGCCAGTATGATTGTCTTAAGAGTTTTTGTATATGATGTTTTAGTTTTTTATATTCGTTCTTTTAGTTCGCTGTTGCCAGTTTTCTTCATTTTCTTATGTAATCTGTCTTTCGATTTTATATGTTTTCTTATTTCTGGTGTTATCCAAGGAAGTTTGCTTTTTTGGACAATTTTTTATGAGGAATGTATTTGTCTTTCATATGATTTATGTTTGTTTTAAAGTCATACCAAAGTTCTTCAACATTTTGGTGGTGTATTTTGCTTTGGATCGATTCATATAAGGTTTTTATTTCTGATTTCATAGAATCCCAGTTAGCTTTACTGTAGATTGGTACGTTTCTTGGTGTTTGTTTTAGTCTGGATGGTGTGACATTAAATTCTATGAAGACGATATCATGATCTGAGACGCCTGGTAGTATTTCAGTGCGAGTCACCTGGTTTGGTAAATTTGTTAACATAAGATCTAAGGAGTTTTCTTTCCTAGTGGGTTGAGTTATGAGTTGAGATAGACCTGTATCATCTATGGTGTTAATGAAAAATTCATGCATTTTATGATGAGTAGAATTGGGTTTAAGTAATTTAGTATTCCAGTTCACACCTGGGAGGTTGAAGTCACCCCCTATGAGAAGTGCAGCATTTTTTATTTGTGATGCTCTTCTAACTGAATTGTCAAATGATTTAAGGCTTTTTTCATCCGATGTTTTGGGGTTATAGTATGCACATACATATATTGTTCTGTTGCCCTTAATTTCAATTTTTGCCCATATGATCTCGCAGTGGTCAGTAGTTGATAGCTCTTCAACTTCGTCGCTTATGATGTCATTTTTTATGGCTATCATAACTCCTCCACCTGTTTTGTTTTTACGGTCTTTTCTGTATCTTTTGAAGTCATCTGTGAAGATTTCATTGTTCTTTATTGTGCTATCTAGCCATGTTTCAGTCCCTATAACTATATCAGGTTTTACACTATCTATAACATTTTTGACTAGGTGTTGTTTCTTTTTCATAGACTGAAAGTTAATGTTGATGATTCTTACCCGGGATTCTTAGTGGTTTTTTGCAACTAGTTTTCTGTGTGTTTCGCCTTATAGGTGTTGACTGATGTAGTGGTTTAGCTGAAGTGTTATTGGGTGTACCAGGGGTTTGTGGACTGGATGTGTCGAGATTTTGAAGAGAGTAAAAGTTGTTGTTGGATATGTCAATATCATGTATATCAAATGGAGAGGTATTGAAATTATCATTTCTACATATGATGCAGTGCCAGCTTTTTGATATTGAACCCCCAGTTTTACTTTTAAAGAAAGCGAAGAAAAAAAATGATACCCCATGCATGTTTAGACAATAATAACAAACAAATCGTACCAAGATACATATTATAGTTTCAAAAGTTCACTATGGTTAAGTATACCTGTACATACTGTTAAGACTACAATTAGATAAAAGAACCATAGACCTGTAATATATATGTTAGCGGCAATAAGCAAAATCAGCCATTAAGCCTAATGCCTATATAGGCATAAGCTAATGCCTATTGTAGCAGGCATTAAAGATGTTCGCTATATTTTTATTGAAAATAAGTAGGTTTCAAATTTGATGCATCAAATGAAAATAAAACAGTAAAAGGTATGAAAAACGCAATAAAAAAAATGATAGGTTCGTGACTTCATTTTCAAGATAATCACAGGGACTTGCTCCCCTCTATCAATATTTTGTTAGAGTCAATTTGCGGTACGAAAAAAAAAAACATTTTGAAATTTTAAAATTTTTGTCTGTTTTCATATTTTATCTGTTTTACTGAATCGTCTGTCTGTTAGTAAAATTTATGTCTGTTTTTGTATTTTTTATCCGTTTTTAAAATTTTTGTCTGTTTTCATATTTTGTCTGTTTTACAGAATCGTCTGTCTGTTACTAAAATTTAAGCCTGTTTTGTATTTTTGTCTGTTTTTAAAATTTGTGTCTGTTTTCTGTGATCTTGTGTCTGTTTTCAAGGTATCGTCTGTTTTCATTATTTTGTTGATTTTTGCCCGAATGGCTGCCCATATAGAAATGCTAAAAAATGTCTAATTTCCAGTATGCATCATATAACATTCGTAGATGTACAGGATAGAAATTAATGAGATGTGGAATAAGTATAGGCGACACAACCTACAACATTAACAACAATTTTAAAAATCCACAACAGAAAACAGCCAGCAGCCTTCAATGTGACCAGCGGTTGCTGCTCGCTGTTGGCCCTGTATTAAAAAAAATACATATGATTCAAGCTTATTCCTAAAGTGTCAATGAAAAACCCCACTCTTGACCAAAAAAAAACAGATGTCATTAATTTTCACCGAATAAAAAGTTAACAACAGCTTTGATAAAGATATATACAGAATCAACATAATATATACATTGTACATGTATGGCGTGGGGCGCGACATTTTGGCAGTATTATTGACTAGTCATAATTATTAAAAAAAAGTACCTTGTCCTTTGTGTATTAAATGCAGAAGAAAAGAATCCTCTTCCGGCGGGCAAGAGACAACCGATTTATCTAAATACATATCAAAACCTTTTGTACAAATTCATGTGAACTGTCAGAAAACCTAGTAAAAACTTTCTAGAAACGGCGTTCAAACCGCTAGGACGTACTGTCAACGTAGTAAAAACTGTACGGACGTGTTAAGGACGCAGTAGAAACTTCTTTATGGACGTGCTACAAACTTGAACGAAAAATACCGTTACATGAAATCGTAGTGAAAACGTACGGCGAACGTGGTGCAAACTTTAAGGACGTAGTGAAATCGTAGTATTAACGGCACAAAAAAATCATACCGTTCAGGCCACGTCCTTGAAGTTTTTGATACGTCCCTTCTACGTTCACGCTACGATCATAAAGTTCTCAATACGTTCTTAGTAGGTCTGTACTACGTTTTGACTTCTCCACGTCCTCACTACGTTTGTTTTGAACATGTTCAAAATAATTCCACGTCCTTCACGTTCTTGAACTTCGCACTACGTCCAAGAAAGTTCGTACTACGTCCGACCATATAAGTTCGCACTACGACCATACAAGTTTCTAGTACGTCTTTAATACGTTCATCAAGTTCTTTCCACGTTTTATGCCTTTTTAGGACTTAGTAGAGAAAATCGGATAAGGAACATTATGTTTCACTTTAGATACTTAACTCGACATAAGGTATGCTTTCTTTTGTCTTTCTTATGTCACTTAGTGCTGTAATAAAATTTGAATTATCGTTCTTTGGATGTTTATTTGTTAAACATTAAGTCAATTACTTGAGTTAAAAGTACATTTAGCAAAGAGTAGAATTTGTTTCCCTTGCTTTTAGATATACTCTCTTTTAGTGATGGTATACGGATTTTAAAATGATACTTCAGTGCATTGAATAGTGAAAACAATGTTAAGCTGTGATTAAGAAATCTAAACTATAGAATAACTATTCTATAACGAATATTCACTGCAAAAAATAAGAATTTGTATACCGCTAGAAGAGTTTATTTATTGTTACACACTTTATATAGAAGAACGAAACTTATATAAGAAGCTCATATCTAATTGATTAAATGTCATAATCTTACCAAAAAAAGAAGTTTGCTCGGTTCCGGAATACATATTTTTACTTGTTACATGTACAAATTACAATGTAAAGTGTACTTATTTGCAGTGGGGTGCGGATATTTGATGTTTTGAATGTGCATGTGGCCCTGGAATAAAATAACATTAGACAACAAACAACTCTCACGAGCTCTTTAATACAGAGGTTTATGTTGTTCACGAAGACACATATAAGCCGCAATTATAACAAAATCCGCAATGGAAAACAATCAGAGACTTGAATATCTTAATCAGTAGTCTATGAACAGTTTATGAAGTAGAGTTACCAATGGGGAATCCGCATGTTATAATTTCGAGGTTGTGGCCATGCAATGTATAAGTGTGTTTGATGGGGTTTTTATTTTTGGATATTGATAAGACATTGCATTTTTCGGGATGGAAAGCCATGTGCCATTTATTTTCCCATAAGCCTAATTTATCGAGGTCACTTTGTAATGTATTGTAATCAGAGTTGGATTTGACGGCTAGATACACGATAGTATCGTCAGCAAAAAGGCGTATTGTGGACTTTATTCCAAGTGGGATATCATTGATATAGAACAAGAACAAACTTGGGCCCAAGACAGAACCTTGGGGCACTCCTGATTGGACATCAACAAAGTCTGAAGTCACACCTTCCAAAACAACTGCTTGTGTACGATTTGTTGAAAAGCTATTGATCCAGTTATTTGTTTTGCCTTGAATTCCATAGTGTTTGAGTTTAAGTGTAAGTAGGTTGTGGCTTACTTTGTCGAATGCTTTGCTAAAATCCATAATTAATACGTCTGTCTGTTTTGAGTTATCAAGATTTTTTGAAACATCATCTATAAATTCAATTACTTGTGTTTCGCAAGATCTTTGTCGTCTAAAGCCTTGTTGTAGTGGATAGAGAATATTGTTTTTATCTGCATGTGTCATGATTGCACTGACTACTATATGTTCTAAAATTTTGCAGCATATGCATGTTAAGGAAATTGGACGATAGTTTTCTGGATTATACTTCGAGCCTTTTTTGTAAATTGGTGTTACATGTGCAATTTTCCAGTCTGATGGTACTTCACCGGTGTTAAGGGATTTTTGAAATATCAGGCATAAGATTGGTGAGATGTCATCTGCTAGTTGTTTTAGGATACGGGGTTTAATTTGGTCAGGTCCACAAGCTTTGTAAGGATTGAGATTTTTTAGGAGTTTTGTGATACCTGGTGTTGTAATTGAGATATCATTCATTACAGGGTAGGTTTTATTATCACTCATGTAGTTTTGATCTATAAATTCTTGGTCAGTTATGGTGCTTGGTGTTGAGAACACTGATTGGAATTGGCTGTTCAAAGCGTCAGATTTTTGTTTGTCTTCTTTTATAATTTGTCCATTTTTCTTGAGTGGTCCAACTCCCACATAGTCTGGTTTTTTTTGCACTTGATATAAGACCAAAATCTTTTCATTGTGTTTGTACCTTCATTGGTGTTTTGTTGTGGTGTAACAATGTCTTCGATGTATTGCCAGTATGATTGTCTTAAGAGTTTTTGTATATGATGTTTTAGTTTTTTATATTCGTTCTTTTAGTTCGCTGTTGCCAGTTTTCTTCATTTTCTTATGTAATCTGTCTTTCGATTTTATATGTTTTCTTATTTCTGGTGTTATCCAAGGAAGTTTGCTTTTTTGGACAATTTTTTATGAGGAATGTATTTGTCTATCATATGATTTATGTTTGTTTTAAAGTCATACCAAAGTTCTTCAACATTTTGGTGGTGTATTTTGCTTTGGATTGATTCATATAAGGTTTTTATTTCTGATTTCATAGAATCCCAGTTAGCTTTACTGTAGATTGGTACGTTTCTTGGTGTTTGTTTTAGTCTGGATGGTGTGACATTAAATTCTATGAAGACGATATCGTGATCTGAGACGCCTGGTAGTATTTCAGTGCGAGGCACCTGGTTTGGTAAATTTGTTAACATAAGATCTAAGGTGTTTTCTTTCCTAGTGGGTTGAGTTATGAGTTGAGATAGACCTGTATCATCTATGGTGTTAATGAAAAATTCATGCATTTTATGATGAGTAGAATTGGGTTTAAGTAATTTAGTATTCCAGTCCACACCTGGGAGGTTGAAGTCAGCCCCTATGAGAAGTGCAGCATTTTTTATTTGTGATGCTCTTCTAACTGAATTGTCAAATGATTTAAGGCTTTTTTCATCCGATGTTTTGGGGTTATAGTATGCACATACATATATTGTTCTGTTGCCCTTAATTTCAATTTTTGCCCATATGATCTCGCAGTGGTCAGTAGTTGATAGCTCTTCAACTTCGTCGCTTATGGTGTCATTTTTTATGGCTATCATAACTCCTCCACCTGTTTTGTTTTTACGGTCTTTTCTGTATATTTTGAAGTCATCTGTGAAGATTTCATTGTTCTTTATTGTGCTATCTAGCCATGTTTTAGTCCCTATAACTATATCAGGTTTTACACTATCTATAACATTTTTGACTAGGTGTTGTTTCTTTTTCAGAGACTGAAAGTTAATGTTGATGATTCTTAGTGGTTTTTTGCAACTAGTTTTCTGTGTGTTTCGCCTTACAGGTGTTGACTGATGTAGTGGTTTAGCTGAAGTGTTATTGGGTGTACCAGGGATTTGTGGACGGGATGTGTCGAGATTTTGAAGAGAGTAAAAGTTGTTGTTGGATATGTCAATATCATGTATATCAAATGGAGAGGTATTGAAATTATCATTTCCACATATGATGCAGTGCCAGCTTTTTGATATTGAACCCCCAGTTTTACTTTTAAAGAAAGCGAAGAAAAAAAATGATACCCCATGCATGTTTAGACAATAATAACAAACAAATCGTACCAAGATACATATTATAGTTTCAAAAGTTCACTATTGTTAAGTACACCTGTACATACTGTTAAGACTACAATTAGATAAAAGAACCATAGACCTGTAATATATATGTAAGCGGCAATAAGCAAAATCAGCCATTAAGCCTAATGCCTATATAGGCATAAGCTAATGCCTATTGTAGCAGGCATTAAAGATGTTCGCTATATTTTTATTGAAAATAAGTAGGTTTCAAATTTGATGCATCAAATGAAAATATAACAGTAAAAGGTATGAAAAACGCAATAAAAAAAAATATGATAGGTTCGTGACTTCATTTTCAAGATAATCACAGGGACTTGCTCCCCTCTATCAATATTTTGTTAGAGTCAATTTGCGGTACGAAAAAAAAAACATTTTGAAATTTTAAAATTTTTGTCTGTTTTCATATTTTATCTGTTTTACTGAATCGTCTGTCTGTTAGTAAAATTTATGTCTGTTTTTGTATTTTTCATCCGTTTTTAAAATTTTTGTCTGTTTTCATATTTTGTCTGTTTTACAGAATCGTCTGTCTGTTACTAAAATTTAAGTCTGTTTTGTATTTTTGTCTGTTTTTAAAATTTGTGTCTGTTTTCTGTGATCTTGTGTCTGTTTTCAAGGTATCGTCTGTTTTCATTATTTTGTTGATTTTTGCCCGAATGGCTGCCCATATAGAAATGCTAAAAAATGTCTAATTTCCAGTATGCATCATATGACATTCGTAGATGTACAGGATAGAAATTAATGAGATGTGGAATAAGTATAGGCGACACAACCTACAACATTAACAACAATTTTAAAAATCCACAACAGAAAACAGCCAGCAGCCTTCAATGTGACCAGCGGTTGCTGCTCGCTGTTGGCCCTGTATTAAAAAAAAATACATATGATTCAAGCTTATTCCTAAAGTGTCAATGAAAAACCCCACTCTTGACCAAAAAAAAACAGATGTCATTAATTTTCACCGAATAAAAAGTTAACAACAGCTTTGATAAAGATATATACAGAATCAACATAATATATACATTGTACATGTATGGCGTGGGGCGCGACATTTTGGCAGTATTATTGACTAGTCATAATTATTTAAAAAAGTACCTTGTCCTTTGTGTATTAAATGCAGAAGAAAAGAATCTTCTTCCGGCGGGCAAGAGACAACCGATTTATCTAAATACATATCAAAACCTTTTGTACAAATTCATGTGAACTGTCAGAAAACCTAGTAAAAACTTTCTAGAAACGGCGTTCAAACCGCTAGGACGTACTGTCAACGTAGTAAAAACTGTACGGACGCGTTAAGGACGCAGTAGAAACTTCTTTATGGACGTGCTACAAACTTGAACGAAAAATACCGTTACATGAAATCGTAGTGAAAACGTACGGCGAACGTGGTGCAAACTTTAAGGACGTAGTGAAATCGTAGTATTAACAGCACAAAAAAAATCATACCGTTCAGGCCACGTCCTTGAAGTTTTTGATACGTCCCTTCTACGTTCACGCTACGATCATAAAGTTCTCAATACGTTCTTAGTAGGTCTGTACTACGTTTTGACTTCTCCACGTCCTCACTACGTTTGTTTTGAACATGTTCAAAATAATTCCACGTCCTTCACGTTCTTGAAGTTCGCACTACGTCCAAGAAAGTTCGTACTACGTCCGACCATATAAGTTCGCACTACGACCATACAAGTTTCTAGTACGTCTTTAATAGAATAGAATAGAATAGAATAGAATAGTTTATTAAACCAATTATGGGCCCATCACTGGGCATATATATATACATACATGAATACAATTGAAAACATTAAACATAGCTTAAACAAAAGATATAGACATAGTTAACAAAAAAACAAAACAAAAAGTGATCAATGAAAATAAACACATTAATTATTATCTAGTTAAGTTTTTCTCATATCAAAGCTATTATGAATAAATGAGGATAATTTATTACAAATTAATTTGTCTTCACAGGATAGCAGCCATATGAATTTAAGGTCATTGTTAAGATATTTGAAGTTGGAACAATAATTATCAACATGTTCGAAAAGGGTTGTTCTTTCTTTATCATAAGCTTTGCAATTAATTAGAAAATGGTATTCATCTTCTATAGCATCTTTAGGGCACAGCTTACATAATCTTTTATCCTTATCAATATTTCTGTATCGACCACGTTCAATTGCCAGATCATGCGCGCTTATTCTAAACTTGGTAAGAGATTTCCTGGCCTGTGAGTTTGTAACAAATTGGAGATATGGTTCTTTTTGGAAAATATTTTTAAATTTACAATATGTTCTCAGTTTTCCTTGTTTTATCTCCCCATTATTTTCTATTTGTTTTCTCCAAAAGGATTTATATCTATTAATAAGTATAGTTTTTACTTTTTGTGTGTCACTAAATCCTACTCCAATATCATAAGCAATTGAGTTAACGCATGAAAGCCACGACTTTGTTCCTTTTTTTCAAGGTTTCTGCTATCCTTTAAGGCCTGAGATAACAAATGATTTTCATCAAGCAATAATAATCTTTGAATATATTTAAACATAGAAATAATGATGTGTACATGAAAAGGTATTCTTCCTAATTCACCAATTACTGCAATGTTTGTAGCTTTGTTATTGACACCCAAGATATACTTGAAAAATTTCATACATAGATTATTACACTCCAACTTTTCATATTTATGTTCTATTGATTCATTTTTAGAAAAGGTTAATGTGCCCCATATTTCAGAACTGTATAAAAGAATAGGTTTAATTGTATGGTCAAAAATATGAATACTGGTGTCTATTGAAGGAGTTATATCTCCATAAACACTTTTTAATTTAAACACAGCTTTGAGGGCTCTTTGATATAAATCTTGTCTTGCAGCCGCAAAGCAACCAGACGCTGAAAATATAATGCCTAAATATTTATAACTTTGGACATTTTCTAAAGTTTTACCATACATTTCAAAGGGGTCTTTTAAAAGTTTCCCATTCTTATTAAAAATTAGCACTTTTGTCTTGTTTAAATTTATTTCTAGACACCATTCATCACAATATTGTTCTAACTTCTTTAGACAGTTTTGTAAACCTGTTTTACTTGTAGATAACAAAATTACATCATCTGCATATAGCAAACAATTTAATTTTCTATTTCCTAGAGCTACAGGGTCACAGTTCATGCTAAATATATCAGGAATATCATTGATAAAAATTTCAAACAGGTTAGGGCTCAGGTTGTCACCTTGTCTCACTCCAACTTCAGATGTAAATAATTCAGCGAGCTTATTATTTATTTTAATGCATAATTTATTTTCTTTGTAAATGCTCTTTATTACATTGTAAAAAGGGCCAGCAATTCCAACTTGCCTTAACTTAAGTAGAATAGCTGAATGTATAACCGAATCAAATGCTTTTTTAAAATCAATGAAACAAGAGTACAACCGACTTTTGTTTAATGTATATTTTTCGATTAGAGTTCTCAAAATAAACATATGATCTGATGTTCTAGAATTCTTTTGAAATCCTATTTGAGTTTCATGTATAATATTATTTTTCTCTAAGTATCTATCTAATCGCATGTTTAGAATAGCGTTAAATAATTTTCCAATGGAACTCATTATTGTTATTCCTCTATAATTAGCTGGGTCAGTATTTATACCAGATTTATAAATTGGACAAATATAACCACTTTTCCACTGTTTTGGATATATGCCTATATTCACAATGCTGTCAAATATTTTTATTAAACTTGGCATTATTACGTGAACGCAACTTTTTATCATTTCATTTGATATGCAATCCATACCAGTTGATTTTCCATTTTTAAGACTTTTGATTTAATACGTTAGTTTAAACATATTTATTCAAATATATCAAGTTCTTTCCACGTTTTATGCCTTTTTATGACTTAGTAAGAACGTAGTGCGAACTTTATCCAGTGTGACGGGGGCATAAACGGCAAACGAATATTAGAGCTACTTAATGAATAAAACTGACAATTATTGCCTGTATTAAGTTTTGAATGTGATTTAAAAGGTAAACACAAAAAAATATTGGTATTTTTTCAACATATCAATGTATTCGGGGACAAAACCCGAGATTCCGATTAGTGTCCGCGTTAAAACTGCTCAGTCTAAAACGTAGTGCAGGTGAATTAAATATCACTCAATTTTGTCGAGCTATTTTGATCTAAATAAACTACTTTTGAGGAAATTTGTGGCAAATTTGATTTTCAATATTCATTTTATTGCATTTCGGTCCAATTGGCACCAAAAAATTTGGGGTAAAAAAAATGAGTTTGCCGTAGACAATATGCCTTTAAATGGCCACTTAAATTATCCGGCGGTCGCCATTTAATTAAGCAGCGGTCGCCATATAATAAGGCGCGGCCGCCAGATAGATTAAGTGGCGGCCGCCAGATAAATTTTGTAGCGCCGCCAAATGATAAGTGGTGGCCGCAATATTTCATAATAAAGTGGCAGGCGCCATATAATTAGTGGCGGGCGCCCTATAATAAGTGGTGCCAGCCATATAATAAATGGCACTACGTCCTTAAAGTTTGCACCACGTTCGCCGTACGTTTTCACTACGATTTCGCCATATAATTAAGTGGCGGTCTCCAGATAAATTAAGTGGTGGTCGCCAGACAAATTAAGTGGCAGCCGCCAGATAAATTATTTGGTTGCCGCCATATAGTAAGTGGCGACCGCAAGATATTAAGTTGCGGACGCCATTTATTTAGTGGCGGTCTCCTGATAAATAAAAATATGTCAGTCTTATTTCCATATTAACATGCCTATGTTTTCAATCAAATTAACAATATATTTTTACATTTTCAAATAAATATGGTTCAAAGAGGTCAAAAACATGTGTCTGGAAAATTGATTTAAATGTACAATGCGCCTTTTGTATGAACAAAAAGCTTTGTTTGCACATCACTCCTAGGGAACACGCAAATTGATACAGTTAATTTCTACTAAACTACGCAAAAGATTTCTTTTATAATCAACTGCATTAACTTTATACATATCAAAGCAAATCGAATGAATTGTACGTTCGTCAAATTATTGAAATGTGGAACTCCTGGAACTTAAACCTGCATTTGCGGTAGTTCCTACCGACACTAATTGAAGGCGGAGCTTATCTGTAGATTATCAGTGAATGTTTCTAATTTAAAAAAAAAACTTACACAGAGTTTGAAACAGCTGATTGTGTAGAATTGTATGATTAAACGAGACTTACCTGTAAGTTGAAGTTTGATCGGGATTCTATCGAGTTATAATCAGGAACGGAGGAATTTTGTGAGATGCATGCGTCTGCGCGAGATCAGTTTTGAAAGCCTTAATGGGCACATTTTCGCATTGACACAAATTGTAAACAAATTGTTAATGCGAAGTTCCACTACGGCTTTCCATACGACATAAAATTAGGGTTATAAAAAATCCTTAACATGTTAGTAAAAATCTTTAGAATCTATTCGCCTATATAAAGTGTTACTGAAATTACCTGGCTCGATACGCGTGTTCCTTGGAGTGTACTTTGTCTTTTTATATTGCGTCTCCAATTTTCACGAAAAATGAATTGATCATCAAACCGGGGAATGAGCTCATCACGGTTTATATATAATGGTGTACCTAGATGTGTCAATGGGTAGATTGTTTAAACATACTAGTAAAATGGGTCTGGTTTTCAGACAATTTAAAATAAAATTCGAATGCATTTTAATTACCATTGAAAAAAATCTGACTTCATCAAAAATGGCTAATGTTTTTGTTAACAATAGAATTTAAGTACTGATACTTAAATTCGTTTATCGCAGAGGCCGTTGTTGTGCTTTGTAGGTTAAATTATAGAATTTGTGGTTGTTAGTTGAAACAATACTAGTTCCGGTTATTATTAGAATTTCAGTTTCATGAACACATCGACAAGTCTGAAAATTTATTGTAATCTACATTGAGAATCGATCTAAATTCTGAAGGAAAGTATTTAAATATTTAGAATTGATATCACTCTTTCATTCTAACATAATTTGAAAAATTGATGGAACGATTCCATTTGGATTTTTACCTTTGATTCAAGCAAATCTAGGTGTTTGTGAAATGATAAACATCACGACATCACGCTTCAATAACATTGTTTCATACGCACACATTTTATACACAATAACAGATTATAAACCTTTGGGAAAAGGAATTGTGTTTATTTACGCATCAATGATTATGAATATGAATTACACACAAGCCAGGGTGACCCTGCTGCACTCTAGGCGGCAAGTTTTACGTGACTGACATGCACATGTACAAAAGCTACATTTGTCGTTCATATATAATAACACTATGATTTGAGTAGTCAAACTCTTGTCTACGAATGTTTACGCTTTATGATTACATTTCTTCCATTATTCGGTCGCAGCAAAAAGAAGAAATATTTATGATTAAATCATTAATTGTATGTATTTATGTATTTTATATTTATGGGAAATAATAGTCTTGTAGCCTTGTAGGAGCCAATTGTCAGTTGCAGAGGTAAGGTCCTGTAAATAGAAAATGTTCCAAAGCTAGATGACAGCTTATTTGGTCCAAACAGCTGAAAGGGGCAGGAGGTCTAGCTTCCCTAGTTTTATTTTGTCACCTCACACACACAGACACAGAACTACCAAAAGAAGGACATTTTAGAAGGTAATGTGTTGAATGAATTCCTGGATTATAATAAAGCCTTGTAATTAAACAAAAACAAAATCCTTCAATTTCCATCAGTCATAACCATGAAAACAGGAAACTCATACAAAGTTAGTATGCACTTGCACAACATAATATAAAACATAAACAGGCCTCAGGGCGAGGCACAACTGGTATTAGCAAATTTACATATCAAAATGCAAATTTATTTTTAAACCTCAATTAGGAATGTCAATTGTCGAAATTAAGGCATGTGCAATTTTATTATAATTATTGAAGGGTTGCATCAGTAACAAAATTTCATTAAAATTTCAATTAATGTGATAATACACATGTAAATAAATCTGAATTGCCATTTTCATAATAATCCAATTTGAATTTTTCATTCCTATTTAAATTGTCCTCATAAAGGTATGTATGGTTATTTATTTTATGTCTGTTAAGTGTAGTGTTACTTAGCACACTGTCTGTGAACTCATAACTAGTGGTTTGCTCAGCATATGAAGGGATCACTACTCAATGCTCTTTTCTTCAACGAATCACACACTGATTGATTCTCTGATAGTTAAGGGCTTGGTGATTGAGTGCTCGGTCTGTTCTGTTAGGGGTTATGCATTCTTTTAAATTATGCATGTTGTCTTTTAAATTTATGAACAAGCAAGTCAATTAAATAAGTTATTTCAATACATACACATACTTGTACAAATTATATCAAATTAAGATTTCAAGCCAAGGGTAATAGTATCTTACTGAAATGCTAAATTTCTAGATACAAGTACATGTATATTGGCATATATATACATGTATGAGCCAGTTAAAAGACAAGATATATTTGTTATATTCCACGCTTTGGTTTTCTGGCTTTGTTTTTCATTCTGAGTTTCAGCTACACTAATTGTTGCCAGTTGGAGTTGTAATAAGGGACAGTCTGGATCGGTAAGCCTTGTACTCAAGTCAAGAAGTAAAGTTAAAGAGGCAAAAGGTAATGCAATCACATAGAACATGGAAAAATATAGAAACCAAATCAAACAAACTTAATGGTAAAAGGTCCTAACTGAAAAACTTTATGGTTAAGGTTATATTAAAAAGATCATTTAAAGATTATTATCAAATAGCAACTCAAATCATAATGATCTAAGGCATACATGTATAAAAAAAAGGGGGGTTTCTATATATAGTTAAATCAAATTTGTAAATAGAGGTTTTTCATAGGAAAGGCCATCACATTGCACAAAATAGCTCAGTTATATCATTTAACATGTCTTCTTCATTTCGAAATTTAGATCTGATATTGAAAGGAACCTAAAATATTTTAGATCTGAAATTGAACAGAAAACTAAATTAGTATTATTAATTTTTATAGAATTTTCACTGATATTGGAGAAGAAGCTAAACTTAATTTATACATGTATGGTAGATATTTCAGATCTTAAAATATTCTGAAGAAGAAACTAGACAAATGTAGTAATGTTATACTTAATTTAAATATTTCATATTAAGCAACTTTAAATGTTTTACACATGTGATGCCCAAGTTGACATATTTATCTATCTATCTATCTATCTATCTATCTGAAGTTGTGGTTGCCATAAGTTGTGGTAACCAAGTTATTAAATAGGAAGCTAAATTGATGTTTGTTTGTTTTCTTTTATATTTCTAATCTAAATTTGAAGATGGAAATTAAATAATGATATTTTTATTTTCATTATATCGATTCTGATATTGAAACAAGAACTTAATTTATGTTTAACTCAATTTCAACATATCATATTTGTGGTTGAAGGAGAAACAAAAACTAATTAATGTAATAGTTAATTAGATGTTTCAAATGAAGTTACATGTACTTTATAATGTTTTACACCTGTGATGCCCACGGTGAAATAATCTATCTATCTATCTATCTATCTACTGATATACCTTATCTTAAGTTGTGGTTGCCATAATCTGAGGTAGCCAAATTATTGAAGGATAAAGATAAACTCATACTATATTAATTTAGATAATTCAAATAAAGAAGATAGCTAACACTAACTAGATAATTAATTTACAGATTTCAAATTTGGTCAAAAGACGGAAGCCAAATTATGTTATATGGAATTAAGCTATGCCACAGTTGAAATGAAGGGGAAGCCTAACTTATACTTGATTTACATATTTCAGATTTTATCATGCAGTAAACCACACTAATGTTTTTTATATTTATTAGATATTACAGATTAATATGGAAGAAGGAACCCAAACTAGTGTTCATATTAATTTACTGAAAATTAATTTCAAATCTGAATTTCAAAGTAAATATGAACAATGATTATTTAGATATTTCGGATTTGATTTTGCAGAGGAAATTATACTAACGTTTTAATATCAATGATTTATTTCAGGTTTGATTTTGAAGAATGAAACCAAACAAATTACATTTAGTTCAAATATGAATTTATTTATTTTATTTATTTTAAAACAGGGTGGGAAATTTGCTGAAAGTAAACAGCCCTGAATTGAAATTCTATCTGTTTTTACTACCGTAAATAGCCAGTCAAATTTTCATGAATTTTAGCCAGCCCTGTCCAAAAGTTACCCGTCGTGAGCTGGCACGCAGGCTAATACCAACTCGGTTTAAAATTTAACATGATATATCATGTATATATTGCAATTGTTTCAGATCTTATATTGAAACAAATTTGTGTTCTATATTTAATTTAAGATTGATAGCATCTATGAATGTTTTACCTTTCTGTCTTAGATGCCTACAGTAGATATTGTATTTTACTATCTAAGAATTTACTTCATTTCAGGTTTTTGTTGCCATAGAAGAAATTTAACTTTTTCATGGCTGTTTCAGATACTTAAGATTTGAAATGAAGAGGGATTCAAATTAAGTTCTATTCAATTTTAGATATTTCGAATCTGGTATTGAAAGAAGCTAAACTAATCTTATTTAATATAAGTCATACTTACATATTTGAATTTTATGTAAATGCTGAATAATGTAAAAGTCATAAGTGTTAGGTACAAATTATGATTCATTTCAGCTGAAATGAGTTTGATAAGAAAAGAAGAGGGTTAGCACACACACACAAACTCACACACACATACACACACACACCCACACACACACACCGGTATATTTGGTTTGTCCTTGCAATTGCAAATTTTATGCAGCTAATTACAAATTGCCGAGCTACCATTCTCAATAATGAGTTGTAATTTGTACACAGATCATGACGTCCATGGCCAAATACAATGATAGACCGTAACTGGGTACATATTGTTGTAGGACAATTCTGGGCATTAGCAATCACACAATTTGTATTTTCTTTCAAATTTAGCAGCCAGTTAATTGATTCTGGGCATTAGCAATCACACATTTGTATTGTTTTTTCAAATTTAGCAGCCAGCATTAATTGATGTCACACACAATCACATTCTACCATGTACCGGTATGTTATGCATTTATTAATGTGTAACCAAATATATACAATACCATATTACAGTCTGTTCATGCACATAATATTTTTAAATGTTAACACTAAATTAAAAATCATTGGGATTTTCAAGTTATTCCTCATGATAAAAACACATACACATAAACAAACACTAACACTAAGTAAGTACTGTTCCAGACATATGCTAAAACTCAATCCATGTATACTTGCATATGTATCTTTAAATGAAGGATCTGTGAATAATTAATTTTATCTAAGTATTGTTTTCCTCACAAATAAGACAGTTTTGCAGCATTAACAAACTAATTGTATTTACATAATGTATGTAAGTTAGCCCTTGTCTAGTTAATTTGACATACACATGCATGCAAGTTAATCCTTGTGTAATACCTTTTGAAAAAGGTTTCATATGGAGTAAGTGATATCTTTTTATGATCTCTGATTCAAGACCGGGGTCGATAGTCAAATAAATTTTATAGGGGCATTAATGTAACACATATTTGGCCGGCAGCTTCTGCAGCGAACCCCCATTTTATGGCGGTTGTCTGGGCTATGCCCAGCCAATTTGGCGATTTTCGCTGCTTAAGTTTCAATTTCTTAGTTTTCATAGAAATACTTGACTTCTGTTACTAACAGTCAAGCATTTATAAATTATTTACACCTGTGATACCCACGGTGAAATAATATCTTAACCATTTAAGTCCCATAATTTGTGGTAACCAATTTATATATTTGAACAATTTAAAGTTTTGTAAATATACATATCTATATACATATATGCATGTAATTATTTATTTCGTAATACAGCTGCGGCCAAATACGCCAATACCTTATTATCTAGTTTTCATTTAATTCATATGGCCTTTATGAGATAATAGAATTTAAGTACTGATACTTAAATTCGTTTATCGCAGAGGCCGTTGTTGTGCTTTGTAGGTTAAATTATAGAATTTGTGGTTGTTAGTTGAAACAATACTAGTTCCGGTTATTATTAGAATTTCAGTTTCATGAACACATCGACAAGTCTGAAAATTTATCCCATCCCAACTCCCTCCCTCTATAAAGTTCAGTTACTGCTGTTTGTTCTCATTTTACTTTTCAGCTTCCTAGCTCCATATAAAGAGCGAATGTTTGATATGACTGGTGATATTGCTGATGAAGATGATGCTGATCTAGATGTGGTTGATTCTGAGCATAAGGATACAATTGGACATTCATCAACAGAAAACTTTTAAAAAATTGTGTTTGATGTTTTTTCTTTTTTGTGTTAAATTGTCTTTGGCGATTTTCGCTGCTTAAGTTTCAATTTCTTAGTTTTCATAGAAATACTTGACTTCTGTTACTAACAGTCAAGCATTTATAAATTATTTACACCTGTGATACCCACGGTGAAATAATATCTTAACCATTTAAGTCCCATAATTTGTGGTAACCAATTTATATATTTGAACAATTTAAAGTTTTGTAAATATACATATCTATATACATATATGCATGTAATTATTTATTTCGTAATACAGCTGCGGCCAAATACGCCAATACCTTATTATCTAGTTTTCATTTAATTCATATGGCCTTTATGAGATAATGATGTAAATATGCCATATGAAATGAGATATTATTTCTGTTAAAATTTGCCCCACCACTGTGTTGTCATTATACGAATATGACCATTATATGAAAATGGGATATGAAATGTTTTATACAATTAGAAATATGGGTAGTGAACTCAGATCGAAAATTACATACCTACACCCTAAAACAGTACCAAGAAACAGAGGTTCCAAATGGGGTATCCGAATGTCAAAAGTCCTAAAGGGCAGAGACAAAACAAGTAAGCACCAACAAGAACGGGACAAAAACAGACAACATGTAAAACATGGAAACACAAAATAACTGAATATCAATCAACAACGCGAACTCCAGTCGAAACAGAGTGAACTCAGGTGCTCCGGAAGAGTAAGCAGTTCCTGCTTGCCATAGCACACCAGTCGCGTTGCCAATAGTCAATTCAGCGTATCAGACAAATCCGTTAAAGGAAGACAGAACAAAACTCTATGACAAACCAACATCTGCACTCATCTGAGAGATCGAAATCCTATATTTGTCTATAAGTGCATGATGTCTTCTGTAAAATTTTCTGAGTGAAGACAGCAACCGAGGAGCAACATAACCCTGTGTGAGCAATTTTTGCGTCAGACGTGACGCTCTGCTAGGTCCCGCACACTCTGGAGTAACGAATCAATTGAGATACGTAAACTCCATAAGCTGGAGCGGACGGAATGTTGCTACACAAGAAGGGAAAGTTGACAATTGGAAAGTTGAAGTCATAGAGCCTTGTTGAAAGTCTTCCTTGAGAGTCAATTTTGAGATGTAGATCTAAATATGAAGCAGACCTCCTACAATCCATTGTGTCCTTAAATCTGAAGCTCCTGGAATGAGAATGAGAAAGTCACCAAATCGAGAATTGTTCAGTGAAAGGACGTCATCAATATAACGGAACGTGAGGTTGAAAGAGAGAACTAGTCTACGATCTTTTTTGTCAAGAAGAGATTGTAAGAAGTCTGCTTCATATGAATGAAGAAATAAATCAGCAAGCAAAGGTGCACAGTTAGAGCCCATTGGAATTCCTATTGTTTGCTGAAAACACGTCAAATATGTTGTGAATGAGAAAGTTGAGCATGTCGATTATTTGGTCTTCTGTTAATTTGTTCTTTTTCTAAGACTCATTGATGACAAAGTAAGTCTTGGTATAATCGACTACTAGATATTTGTACCTGCGTTTTTCATTCTTTTTGAAACAGCTGCGTTTAATCAGTTGTGCCAATCGCGATTTCAGTTGTTCATGTGGGAAAGAAGTGTTAAGTGTGGAGAAATCGAATGTTTTGATGCTGTTACAAGATAAAACTGATTTAGAGTTAAGAATCTCCATCAGTTCTTTCAATTTAATTCAAGTTAATTTTCAAATTATTAATTCTCCTACAAATATTTAGGAGGCAACAACAGGCTATTATAGAACAATGATGCGAACCAACTGATTTGATACAGTTGAGGGGTCATCTCACTAATCTATCCGATTCTTTCAGCCACGGAAAGATTTATTAAAACGACTCTAACGCTATCTTTTTTGTTTCTTTTTATAAGATATCCTTCTGGATTTTTATTTTCGCCTTTCAGTGTGTGAAGGTTCATTTTCGAAATAAAACTAAGGGTTGTTTGGGTTGTTTGGAACTGGTAAAAGGTTTGCTAAAACCCACTCAGTTTAGTGTTCCTGTATGGTGTCATTTCAGGTAAGGGTTCTTCATAATGAGTCACCATACACAGGAGTTATTGCAACATATGTTAAATGTTCGAAAACATTTGTTTACCTTGGGTTCGGTGCCCATATGATAATCATATGTTTTAAAACATATGTTAACTCTTTACTGTTTGGGTATTTTTAAAGGAAATACTGCTTCAAAATGATGTCTTTCCTTTTTTATACTTGCATACTATCAAAAACCAAGAAAATACCAACATGTTATACCTTATTGGTTTTTGGAGATAATAAAGTTTCATAATTTAGGCCAATGTTGAAAATTTGAACATTTTGGTTACCATGGCAACCATCAATAAGCACATATTTTTATGATATTTATGATCAAAATTAATAATTGAAGTCCACCTATATCGATTACCAAATAACTCGATGAATTATCTTTCACTGGGTTTAAGGCCAATAATCTTTTTAGAAATTAAAGTATCTTCCAGAGGGGGAAAAGACTATTTCTGGAATCGCCCAAATGTTCCGTCAAACAAATTGGGCAGATTCCACCTTTCTTCTCGGTTCGTACCTTAATTGTTCAAAGTAAGAATCGTTTTACACCTATTTTGTCGCTAAAATGTAACTGTATTTTTCGGTTTTCGGATCAGTAACCTTAAATTCTGGATATGCCCCTGGCGTTTGTTAAAATAATATACATAAAGTTTGTATCAGCAAAACTGTATTTTAACGGAAGGAAAAGCACGGCATTATTTTTTTAAAAGATATTTTTTCTTTTTTTTTAAGAATAAAGATGATTAACATAATATTTAAGTTCATATCTAATTAAGTGATTTAATATAGTTCTGTGGTGTTCTGTTGTGTTCTGTGGTATTCTGTGGTGTTCTGTGGTAAAAAGAGAGAAATTCATATTTGTATTAAAGAGTAATGATATGATATCATGAAAGTATGTGTTTTAGGTATTTTTGATATGGCTAATCATGGAAGTAATACATCATATATCAATACTTCCACGGGCTAATGAAAGAAAAGTGCTATGCTATTAGATTGTATTATGATTACTCATTTATAGATGTGTATTAAGATTTGCTTTATAGGATATATTTCAGTGTTTAAATAGTTTTGTAAAAACATAATTATATACATGAAAAAAAAAAACAGAATTATATATATGAAAAAAAAACCAGAATTATATATATGAAAAAAAAATGGAATAATAGACCCACCCCTCAGTCCTGCTTTTTCAGAAAAACGTACATTGTCTGTTCTATATATTATACAATTACGGCCCTTGGGAGAGGTGAATATCTAAAATTGTCAACCAGAGGTGGGGTTATTTCCCTGAGGGCTTTAGTCCGAGGGAAATAACCCCAGCGAGGTTGACAATTTTGATATTCACTGATTTCAAGGGCTGTAACTGTTTTATTATACCGAACAAACAGTGGAAGGTTATTCACCGGTCAATAATAAGGTTATTCAATGGACATGGGTATTTGAAAAGGTTATTCACCGGTGAATAATAGGGTTATTCAATGGACATGGGTATTTGAAAAGGTTATTCACCGGTGAATAATAGGGTTATTCAATGGACATGGGTATTTGAAAAGGTTATTCAACTTTTGCACGAATTTGAAGAAAAATACCCAGATTATTTCATGTCATGTGACCTTATTTCATCCAATTAAATTAATTACTAATTCAGTAAGGTATAATAATATACAATTACGGCCCTTGGAAGAGCTGAATATCTAAAATTGTCAACCAGAGGTGGGGTTATTTCCCTGAGGGCTTTAGCCCGAGGGAAATAACCCCAGCGAGGTTGACAATTTTGATATTCACTGATTTCAAGGGCCGTAACTGTTTTATTATACCGAACAATCAGTGGAAGGTTATTCACCGGTGAATAATAGGGTTATTCAATGGACATGGGTATTTGAAAAGGTTATTCACCGGTGAATAATAGGGTTATTCAATGGACCTGGGTATTTAAAAGGTTATTCAACTTTTGTACGAAAATGAAAAAAAAATACCCAGATTATTTCACGTCACGTGACCTTATTTCATCCAATTAAATTAATTACTAATTCAGTAAAGTATAATAAATATATATATATGTATGTGAATGTTGCTGATTATAATCCAAAGTTGGATTTTAAATCAATAAAATATTTGAATTTGAAATTGAATTTGACCCGGCTACGGCCACATGAAACAAGTGACATTTCATCGAGGTATGAAAGACGATTCAAAGTGTCAATTAACCAATAAAATTACTGAATTCTAATTATATGCACGGTAAATGTAATTATTGTCTCATAAAATGCAAATGTGGTATCATGTTGATGTAATTGTCCACCAATTTGACACTTACTAGTTATCTCAGCATGATCCAGAATGAAACTAGAGAATCTTATCTCTTAATCTATGAATCTCAACAAATCTGATTTTCGGCATGACTGCTAGTTTTTATTTTTACACCCGAATTAATATATACAACATTTTTCCTATATGGCAATTAATATAGTTAAAGTATAATAAAGTTATAAACCATACCCGAACTTATATATTTCATGCAAAAACATACCCGAAATTTTGGCACATCCCCCTACATCATAATATAGGAAGATACCCCCTCCACCGGGTGTTAAATATCTGCTTTTAATTCTTAACTTGTTAACTTAAATCATGGGAAATTGATTCCAACTTTTATGCCTTGGTACAAAAAAATGTATCTGTGACAACAGATGATCAAACTTATTAATAAGGACCCCCTTCATCAGCCCCAATCAACTGATTATGTAAAGATTTAGATTCAATAGTTTATTAAAGTATCACCACATATGATATACATTCATATAAAACATGATAAAAGATAAAACATATAAATTAAAATGCATGAGCCATTCTTAAAAGAAATATGAGAGAATATTAATTTATATACAACATATGTACAAGCAAAGGGACTTGCTCCCTGTTAGAGACAATGTGCGGCACTAAAAAATATTTATAGAGGGGAGGAAGAAGCAAGTACCCGTGTATCAGGCAAATTTATTTCTTCGAAATATCCAAGATGGCCGCCCTGGAGGCATCAATAGCTATACATTTGTATAAAACTTTTATCTGATTTATCGGTGATTTCAAATTGAACATTTTCCATTGTGATTTTATTTCAGTTTACGTATATGGAATGAAAATTGTAGCTATATTTTTTAAAATATGGATGTTTTGTCTTTCAAATACAGTGCAATATTTGAAGTTCATAATTCTGTAAAAGTACAAAGTAGGATAAGTGAACAAATTGGCCCCTAAATTTTGCATATTTTACTTTTTATAAATATTTTATTGTAATTGCAGGAGTTTTTAGTTAAAAAGGTTATAATTGATGGAAAAGGCATTGACTTTTAGAAATTCGAATAAATTGTCAACGTACGCATGTGCTAAAAATCGCTCGATTCGCATGTTCCTGAGTGAGAGTACTTATTGTCCAAGGTACGCATTTTCATTCTTCCTTTTAAAAATTCAAAAACAATAACTGTTCAAGACAAACATATCAAAAAGCCTATCTGTGATTTTACAATTTACAATTTACACAGCCCATACTAATTTTGATTTTTCCATTTTAGGTAAAATTTAGTTTGAAAATCTGTATGTGTTAAATATGAAACAAAATACATTAAGGTTCATGCTTACACTTTGAATAAAATGGTCGATATTTGACCTATTTTTCTAGTCTATGTACGACTTAAACGACACATAGAAACAGAAAATAAAATGTAGCAGCGCCTAGATATAAAAATCGCCGATCATTTTCCCTTCCAGTTTACAAGATTACTTTTGTTGTTTTCTCTATTCATTTTCTTTCCGTTCAAGTTGTCCCATAAATAAAGCATGAATTACCCTTAAATAACCTCCCATGAAACCGATTGTGAGTAGAATTAATAACACCAATAATGAAATTACCTTGCACGTGGAGGCCAAATGACAGGGCATTGTTGATATTTGACTATATTTGGGTGAACTGAAAAACGCAAAGAAAATGCCCCAGAAAAACGGATCGAGTGTACACGTACAAAATACTAAAAGTTTATGCAAAAAATAATTATCTAGACGCTGCTACGCCTTATTAAGCAATTGAATGCCTAGTTTAGGCTCCTCATAGACTGAAAAAAGACGTAAAATATCGGTCATTTTTTCCGAAGTGTAAAGATGAACCTTAAGAGCACGTAATACAATTGAATATTACAATAAATACAAATTCTATTTAAGGGCCAGGAATGACATATACTTTGCGATTATCATTAGGGGTGAGGGATGGAATACATCCGTCTATTTTAATGAATTCTACAGACATGGTCAACTTAAGGAGACTATATTTCATAAATGAAAGTTTGAACTATTTACATGGAAACTATTTCCAAAAGACTGCTATATTGCCTCTATAAAACATATTTGCAACTTTGCTTTCACTCATTCCTTCCATGTTACAACGCTTCAAAAGTAGAGATTTGGCCATTTTAGCATATGGCTATTGCTATTCACTTGTTTTTGTATTTCTTGGTTTTATGTTCTCTGGTTTATTGTCAGCCTGTTTACGTTATGCTTACTGGTTTTGTCTCTGCAATTTCGGACTTTTGACATTCGGATACCCAATTCGTACGTCTGCCTTTTTGTTGGTGGCAGTAATGATGACATTCCATCCCTGTATTGGATTCCTTAATTACATAAAAATCCATACAAAAGCGCTTCATTGAAGGGTCATTCAAATGTACAACTAAACCTCTTTCAGTTCTGTTGACTTCAATACTTAAGGCAATAAAATCCGGCCTCCAGAAATATGATGATTGTTGTTATTCTAGAAATGGTGTCAATCAAATGTGGATCCTGAAGGATTCGAAAAAACTGATGGAGATTCTTAACTCTAAATCAGTTTCATCTTGTAACAGCACCAAAACATTCGATTTCTCCACACTTTACACTTCTATTCCACATGAAGAACTGAAATCGAATCGCGATTGGCACAGCTGATTAAACGCAGCTTTTTCAAAAAGAATGGAAAACGCAGGTACAAATTTCTAGTCGATTATACCAAGACTTACTTTGTCATCAATGAGTCTAAGAAAAAGAACAAATTTACAGGAGACCAAATAATCGATATGCTCAACTTTCTTATTGACAACATATTTGTTCAGTTTGGTGGACGTGTTTTTCAGCAAACAATAGGGATTCCAATGGGCACTAATTGTGCACCTTTGCTTGCTGATTTGTTTCTTCATTCATATGAAGCAGACTTCTTCAATTAAAAGAGATGAAGGAAACCACTGAATCCAATTGCTTCACATCATTCTTGTATTTGTATCTCAAATATGACCAGGGAGGTCATCTCAGTACTAAAATTTGAAATCAAAGAGACGACCTTAATTTTCAAATCATTAATTTTCCTACAAATGTTCAGGAGGCAACAACGGGCTATTATAGAACAATGATGTTAACTAACTGATATCTCACTAATCTATCCGATTCTTTCAGCCACGTTAACACATAATTGAAACTTTCTCTCTCTCCGAGAGTAATGCCTAGTATCTTCTCCTGAAAGGTACGACCCCATCAAAACGGAGCTTTATTGATGCTTGAAACGTAATACTTGCACAAGTAAAATATTTCTTAGGCATAGGTCGATAAGAGCATATTTAAGCTCAATGGGGGGGGGGGGCTGTCATGATAAAATTGTCCCAGCAAGGTTTTCTACGTCTAAACTTTAGTGTGATAGTCAAATTAGTATTCCTGTCGACCACATTTTACTTTTCGTTGGATTAAGGGTCGTTGCAATAATACCTTCCATATTCTATTTATGTATCAACCGAAGGTTTAACCAATGACAAACTTTTAAATACCTGGGCACGTGAGAAATTTTACTACCACTTTTATTAAATTTCACGTCATAATAAACCTGTCTCTAGTTACGACCTAAAATTGTCCAGTCACAAACTTGATTCACTCAGAAAGTCACCGCTATTGGTTGACAATGTTGTTCATTCAAATGCAGTGCGCGTAAAATTTAATATGGCATTGATTGGTTCGCAGTGAGCGACCCGGCTTGCATATGGAAAGATTTATAATCAAAGTACTGAAAGTACTGGTAGCCGGGGTAATCTACAAATTTTAAATTGTTTATATGTAGCAAAAAATCAAAATAAAAAGCTACTTTTTATGTAAAAGGGATATTCACAAGGATTCCAATGAAAAAAGAAAAGATTTTGAAAATCGAACTAAAATTTTTTTTAAAGTTGATTTTATGGGCGTGGCCTGTCTTTGGTCCCATGTAGCAATGTTACGGTGCAATATATATGAAAAAACATTGACATATAAAGTTGACAAAATATAACGAACACTTCCAAACTCCTTCGCAGTAGGCTTATCCTTTCCGGCAAAAATAGGTCAAGATTATCCTACTGCTACAGGCTTGTATGAATTCCATCAAGATTCTTGATAAATTTTATTATTTGTGTAACGGGGTTGCCCCCCTTCGTACATTAATTAGTAGATTTAAATAGCCAGCTTTTATCCCTGAACAAGGGAAGTACTTCTTTGGTTCAGAGGTAGAGCGCCTGACTGTAAACCTAGAGGTCCCGGGATCGAATCCCGCTCAGGACATGTCGATTTTGTGAAGTAATTCATGCTCTCCGGTTACATTTGAATAAATTTTCAAAATTTTGCTATAGTTAGCCATGAAAATATATGCGAGTACTTTTCATGGTTTTAAATTAGAGAGTAGGGGTCAAAAAGGGGTCATTGAAAAGATATCCGGAAAGCCTGGTGCAGTGATTAGTGTACGGACCGTTAGGGACAGGAACTGGAACTGTGAGGAGTTTGGAAGAATTCAATAAAAAAGAATTTTCAAAATGGAATAAATAATAAACATTCTACAGCCGTTTTGTCAATACACCCATTTTAGCCCCTTTTGTCCACAAACCCCAAATCACAGGGACTTGCTCCTTACTATCAATATTTTGTTAGAGTCAATGTGCAGTACGAAAAAACATAAGGGAGATACTACTTTAAACACTCCTCTTTTCTTCAATTCGATTTTCTTGTAATAAATCATTTATTTCTTTTTATATAATTCGTTTCCCAGATGATTTTCCCTTCCAAAACACCCAAATATATATTTTCACTCATTGCATTTCGGCCTCAAAATCGGGCTTTGTTCGGGCAATTTGTAAAATTTGGCAATTGCTTGGACATTCAAAGCATTTATGCCAAGGAAATGTCTCGAGAGAAATGAATTTAATGACGTTTTTAGTTTCGTATTACGTTACTTTTATTGGTAAAGTCCCGAGAATGTCTACAAATTTACTTTCTTTTTCATGTCTAAGTGATTGCCAAATCTTAAGCTTCAGCAAAATCCTCCAAGCGGGTTAGGAGGAAAAACGCTTACGAGTTATGTGGACAGCTAGACGGACGGACGGAAAGACAGACAGACACACAGGGTGTTTCCTATATACCCCCAAACTTTGTTTGCGGGAGGTATTAAAAAGCACGTGTGTTTCTATCACCTTTGTTGTTGTTGACCCACTGGTTCAACTGAATTGATAACATTTGCTACAGCTTATATATGTATTTGGTAGATCAGTTTTAATGCAAGGCAACAGACAACTTTCTCTGACTCTATATAGTTTATTACAAAAAAGCATCTGATTTCTCTCATTCTATAGGAAAGAACATATAAATTAACAGGATTGCTACAGGTTGCCAATGTCCTCCTCCTCCACATTACAACAGTTAAAAATTTACTTTGACAATAATCTTTCTATTCATGCAGACTTTCTTCAACTCGAAATGCAAAATATTATTATGATACAAACATCTGAGATGAATACAACTAAGTAAAATCTGTCCTGTAACTCCTGTATTTATCAACTTGAAATGACAAACGATCCAAAATTTCATCGAAATCTGTTAAGCAGTACCAGAGAAGTCACACTTACAAAGTATTGCTATGACCTCAAACTTACCGATGGCAAACATTCCTATTTTTTTTTTATTTTCCTCTGTCAGCTTCGTTTGCAGGCGCGCAATCACAATATGAAAGACGTCAGGGCAAAACAAGACAATAAAACTGTGTTTAAAAAGTCTTTGAATTGCCATACCTTGTTTGTTTCTTCAAGATAATTAAAAATTTCTTTTGCTTCTACAATTTTCATAAAAAGATCGATTTTTGTAGTACATCTTGAAAATAAATATATTCAGTGGTTCTAAAGAGCGAAAATTTGGTTGATTAAAAATTTTCGATGAAAAATTACTTGGTCGAGAAACAATTTAACAGAAAATTCATTTTTAAGCCTTATTTTCAAAATCAATTATTTTAAATATGAATAAATTCTTCTTTAAAGAACCGTTTACAGAATCATTTTATCTGATCAAATTAAACTATTATCAGGATTTGAACTTTTAGTTAATTATCCTGCCCATCGATGTTTTATGTAGCCATCCAGTTTGACACTTATAATGAGATGCAAATTAGTGAATATGACATCACTAATGAGATCGGCGAACACTCCTATAAACAAAATATCAATCCGCTTTTGTATTCTTTATTAATCAATAATTACTATCGCATCAGATAGGCGTCTTACATACTTGTTCAAAATTTGAAAACTATATGAATAAAATTATAACATAATTGCGAGTAAGGCGACGAAAAAAAAACCAGATCCGAAAAAAGAACTATATTGGAAGCGTGTATTGATATTTCTATTGATAGATTTTTGGTAAACTGCCGGAAAAACCATCTGCTGGCTTACCGAAAGGCTATCGTAGCTATAGCCGTTGCTAATCGCTAGCGATTACCCCGGCTAAAAATGACTCTAACTCTATCTTTTTCGTTTCTCTTTATAAGATATCCTTCTGGATTTTTATTTTCGCCTTTCAGTGTGTGAAGGTTCATTTTCGAAATAAAACTAAGGGTAGTTTGGGTTGTTTGGAACTGGTAAAAGGTTTGCTAAAACCCACTCAGTTTAGTGATCCTGTATGGTGTCATTTCAGGTAAGGGTTCTTCATAATGAGTCACCGTACACAGGAGTTATTGCAACATATGTTAAATGTTCGAAAACATATGTTCACCTTGGGTTCGGTGCCCATATGATAATCATATGTTTTAAAACATATGTTAACTCTTTACTGTTTGGGTATTTTTAAAGGAAATACTGCTTCAAAAGGATGTCTTTCCTTTTTTATACTTGCATACTATCAAATACCAAGAAAATACGAACATGTTATATTTTATTGGTTTTAGGAGATAATAAAGTTACTTATTTTAGGCCAATGTTGAAAATTTGAACATTTTGGTTACCATGGCAACCATCAATAAGTACACATTTTAATGATATTTATGCCAAAAATTAATAATTGTTCATTTTCAATTGCAGATAATATAAAGATAAATGTTGAAATAGAGTCAGATTATTTTTTTTATTTGGGTAGCACAAATTCTCAAGTTTATTTATCAAGCAAAGTTTGTAAAGTTATCAAACGAAATAGCTTTTAATCGGTTTCTAGGGCGGCTCAAATGACTTTAAACCTTAAGTTAGTAACAGTATCTTAGATAAAATTAAAAGTACTCGATGTTTTGTGTAAAAAATTGTACCATCCTGAAATGGCACTTCATATAGGTTAGAATTTCTAAACACGATATAATTAATTTGAAAATGGTTTTGTTACCATATGAACACCATAGTGATCATGTGGATGGACGAGTGAGTGTTTTACGCCATAGAAACACTATAGGTAAACGATGATGATAACAAATATTGGATAGGAATCAGTAGATTTTGAAGACAACTGGGGAGAAGTGGGTAGTGGCGGAAAATTGAGACCACATAGTGCAATGGTTGGCGGTTTACAAAGATATTTTTACATGCAGCTCGAAACTCTCCATTCACGTTGGCCCTGTCAGAGACTTCACGAACGATACGGTAACGTAATGTATTGTAACGTAAAGACAATGCATTGTACTATAAGTCTTGAACATAACTTTTTATATTTGAATATAGGATTGAGTTGAACATACGTCTTCTTCTTCTACATAGTTCGAGTCCCACGTATTTCACAGGGTTACCAAGGTCAGCGTTCAGACTTTCTGTATTATGGCATGATATCCACCGGGACGATGGCCACCCTCTGCAGCCACAGCCAACTAGGATACCCATCTCGGTTGTTCTGTAGGCTGGGCATTTATGTCGAATTCAAAGAAGCTTAGTCGCCTCTTACATACGCTGATAAACGAAAGGATGAACAAACAAACAAATTACACAAAAACAACAGGAGACACAAACACACTTTAAACAATATCAGTACTTAAAAAGTTTTGGTAATATGTGTGTGTTTGTTTCTAGTGTGTTTGGTGTCGATGTTGGTTGAAATATGCCACTGCTCTAAAAAGCAGAAGGGTACGAATGAGTCATTCAAATGTCGTTCGAGGGCAGAGACAAAACCAGTTAACACGAACGAGAACAGCACATAGAAACACAAAAACACATAATTAACAACATGAACTCAAACCGTAACAATGGTGAAGTCACGTGACAGGAATGGTAAGCAGTTTCTGATTGTTTCAATTTAGCGTGTCAAGTCCGTTTAAAAAACAAAACCAAACCCTATGACAAACCAACATCTGTACTCATCAGAGAGATAGACATCAAATGAAGAGTAACATAACCCTGTGTTAGCAATTTTTGCGTCAAGTGTGAAAAATGTATGTTCCCCAGGCATTGGAATAACGAAACATGCAGTTGTGATTTGTAAACTCCATGAGCTGGAGCATATAAAATGTTGCTTCACAAGATCATAAAGTTAGCAATTGCATATTCAGCACAACTCCATTAACTGTTTATATTGACATCACTTTGCTTCTTGGTAGGTGAGACCGAAACAGAGCGGTTAAACAATACACTATCTACCTGATGGTGTTAACAGAATATATATTTGCAGTCAGATCATGAGTGAATGATAACCCAACAATCTTTTTTAAAGTTTTTCTTAATAAATTAATAATTTGTTTTTGGATGATTATCATTCTATTTTCATGCGTGTTTTCATGTTGCTGAAGCATTGCATATCCCACAAACAATTGCTGTTTTGACTATTATTCCACTATTCATAATAATAAAGTACTAAAACAAGAACAAGTTGGGACTTTTGATATAGATATATTAACAACAAAACAAAAACGACAAAACTGTATGTATATAGGTTAGGAACTACCAAATCAAGCCCCCCTCTTAATGCAATCAAATTTGAAGATGTTTTGAGGTTAACAGACAATTTACCTTAACTATCTCCTGAAGAGTATTATATTCTCTGGTTACCCATCATTCAAGGAATCATTACTGAAAATATCACTTGAGGGAAAGAAATGTCATTTTGTTTTGGAGCAGGCTAAAAATAGAACATTTTCCATAGAGGATATGTAAGAAGTATAGGTCCTGACCCCCCCCCCATTAAAGCAAGCAAACATGTATCAAAACTCAAAGATTTGACATGTCTGTGTTACACATATATAGTATTAACCAAATGTATGTAGTTTTTACACAAATTCTAATTTTTAAGAAAATAAAGGTAATGTTAAGAAAAATGTTGAAATTTTAATTACCTACATTGGAAATTCTTAGGACTATTTTCACAAATTTTATCTGATCGGTCGGTTTGGTAGTTAGTATCTTAAAGATCCTCCAGATATTCTTATCTTATTCAATGATTTAACACAGGATTGGAAATCTCTCTGTACATCCAAATTTTTTATTAATCTTCCAGGTTCGGTAATTTTGTGAGTACCTTTATTTACAAGAACACCCTTTACGCACTAACTAGACCAACAGTAGGTTTGTAACCAGATATATTTTATATCTGAAATCCACATCTAGAATTTGACCCGGGTGTTCATCTCAGTACAAAAATTTACGATAAAAGAGACGATTTTAATTCTAAAATTATTAATTTTCATAGCCTGGAAAGTAACATACCCACGTCACCTGCATACGGTGTCTATATGTCACAACTTAGATGATATGGCTTTATAGGGCTTATACACATTTTACACATTTTTCAATCCGACACCGCTTACTCCGTAACCGACTATTATACCAAGGTTATACGAAAATACGTCTCAAACGAGCTATAAAATAATGTATGAAAGGATATGGAGTAGATTAACATGAGACCACAACACATATGTTAACTCCAACTGCAATTAATTTTTCTGAGTTGTATGGCCATTTCTGAAAATTATTCCTCATCAGCAGCACTAGAACCCAAATTAAGGAAATCCACAAATTAAAAAGACGTTTAAAATGCATAACACCAAACGATATCCAAATTTAATAGCTAAGGACAAAACTACGTAGAGGGAGCTAAACCTTAGGTTTAACTCTTTCTTCGTTATCAGCCACTGGTAGAAAAATTCAAAAACATGATGGACGAAATTTTCAGTACTTGTTTTTATTAGTGTTTATAACTGTGCTAAGCTACTACTGGGGCATATGCATACAAGTTTTATCAACCTAGGACCTACAAGTCTTGAGATATGGAGGTGCTCGCAAAATATTTCCATTGCTAATACATGTATTGAAAATTGTCAGTCACTCAACCGGAAAATCAAGGTCAAGGTCAAAAGATTGGGATGCAAAGGTTATGTAATGATCATTTTAGTTAAATCTTTGAATTTATTATAGTCTTTTTTTGAGGAAATAAGCAAAGGTGTACCAAAGGGGTAATCAGTATCATAAAACCGTAATGACAAAGACTAAGCCGGCAGACAAAAAATCATCACAAGAAAACAAATCACATAATAACATAAAACACACACACACATACCAACAAAACCGTATTCAGCAACGCAAAATATTGATAATTTGATACTTATTTTAAAATTTTACTTCACTTATGTCATGTTTGAGCATTAGAGTGATCAAGTGTGTCGGTCTTTTGTCTGATGATACATCACCAAATCATTCATTGTTTGACGTGTTGTGTTGGACTTAAAATCGACATACTTGATCTCAATTACTTCAGTCGATAGATGCTTTTTAGCTTGCTGCCAGTAACGTCGAGTCTTCTCAAGTGAGCATCTCTACGTTACGTCCCGTAATTTACTTGTTGTCCTTTTTTTCAGGTTCTCTCTTGTTGAATTTAACTCATATGGATTTGATTTTTACTGAATGTTAGTTGGTGTTTTTTATTGATTGCCTTTGAGTACTTTTCATTCAATACCTTTGATTTTTTACCTTTTATGTTCGATTCAAATGCTGCTGATGAGAGATTATTCCTTGAAATTAACATATACAGCATAACAAAATTCAACATTTTTGTCTGGCCTGCGAACCGGAGTGAGACATAGGTGTTACTTTACCGGCGGCGGCGGCGTTATCTTTTATGTCAAGATTTTATAAGCACCTCCATACCTTATGAAGTTTAAATCCTAGGTTGATGAAACTTGGTATCCATATGCCCAAGTAATAGCTTAGCACTTAGAGCGACTTTTCAATACATATGATAGCAATGTAAAATTTTATAAGCATCGACATATCTCAAGAACTATAGGTCGTACATTGATGAAACATCTATGTCCAAGAACTAGCATAGAAATTGCATCCCCATCTTTTGACCTTGACCTTGATTTTTCAGTTGAGTGACTTTGACTTTCAATACATGTAAAAGCAATGTGTCCTTGGTTGATGAAACTTGGGGTGCATATGCGCTAGTGGTAGCTTAGCAAAGTTGCCTCTCCGCTTTTGATCTTGACTTTCCGGTTTAGTGACTTTGACAATTTTCAAAAGGACTTAAATAGCAATGTCACCTTCATATCTCAAGAACTATAAATCCTAGATTTATGAAACTTGGTATGTTTATGCCAAATAGTAGCTTTGATTGTGTTTGAGGAATAACAATGTATTCTGATGGTGCCGCTTGGCACGTCGTACTTTAGTGTTAACTCTTGGTATACCAGTTTTTGTATTGTATATATCAATAGTGTAATATCGCTAATCAGTTTCATTCATACTTTTAGTTAAAGGTTTAACACGTGTTCTGTTGATAGATGTTATTATGGCAATAGGCGCGTCTGGTCTACAATGTTAGTCATTGTTTTATATATGATGCTGTTTAGTATTTGATAGTTGTATTAAAGTATTAGAACTGAAAACAGAGTTTTTATGCATACAACGATTTTACACTGGCAACTCACGACGTCTTATATGTGCAAGAAATGTATTTCATTGGATTAATCAATTAGTAACACTGATTTTTAAGCCATGGCTACATCACTGCCGAATTTTCCAACATTTCCTGTAAATGAAAGTAATGCAGAAGTTATATGGAAAAGTGGATATGTCGTCTAGAGAATTTGTTCATTGGACTAGACATAAAGGACAAAAAGCGTCAAAGAGCGTTATTACTGCATTATGCCGGAGAGGAAGTGAACGAAATATTTGACACTCTCGCCGATACCGGAGAAGATTTCGAAGCTGCTAAAACAAAACTGACAGCATATTTTGCTCCAAAAAAAGAACACTTAATTCGAATTTTTTAAATTCCGAAAATCCAAGCAGTCCAAGGATGAAACAGTTGACAGATTCTGCACGAGATTACGACAGCTTTCTGTAAACTGTGAATTTGCCACACAAACAAAGAAATTAAGTCTCAAATTATTCAGGGATGTTGTTCGTCAAGATTAAGAAGAAAAGCTCTTCGTGAGGACATGACATTAGAAAATTTATTAGCAGATGGACGATCGCTTGAAGTATCGGAACAACAAGCAACAGAAATCGAGAAAAACGAAGGTGAAATGACTAATGCGATACGAAAACGCAGAAACAATCCGAGATTTCTTCAGAAACAACCAGAAACACCTAAACGTGAAGTTAAGAAGAAGAAATGTAGAAATTGTGGAGGTGAATACCCTCACAAGAAATTTTGCTGTGCATTTGGAAAGACTTGTAACATTTTTAATAAACGAAACCACTTTGCAAATGTATGCACATCAAAAACTGTAAAACTACACACAAAACATGGGAGAAGAAGGATTAATAGACTCGAGGATGATGCCCCAGAAAGCAGTTCCGACGAAGAATACGTGTGTGGATTACGTGAAATGACCGTAAATAAGATTCAGAGAGGAAAACCGAAAGTCACAGCGAAAATCAACGATTCAGACGTGAAATTTTTAGTGGACACTGGATCTAGTATAAATGTTATCGATGATACATTCAAAAGGATTAAGGGAAAACCGAAACTTTCTCACGCCAATACCAAGGTATTTGTTTATGGTTCAGATAAAACGCTGGAATTATTGGGACAATTTCAAGCTACAATTGAGAACGACAGTAGAATAACAACCACACCCGTGTTTGTGGTTCAAGGGGAACATGGCAATCTACTGTGTTACGAAACATCTGGGGAATTAAATATTGTGTCTGAAATATCAAATGTGTCAACAAGTCATGTGAAATTATGTAATAAATACAGCTAAGTATTCCATGGTATTGGGAAATTAAAAGATGTGAAGGTTGAAATACATGTAGATAAATAGGTGAAACCAATCGTTCAACCACACACAAGAATTCCATTCCATTCATGCAAGAAACTCGAACGAGAGTTGGAATGACTAGAATCACTGGATATAATCGAAACCGTAGATGGACCGACTCCGAGGGTTAGTCCAATAGTGATCGCTCCGAAACCCAAAAGTCCGAATGAGATTCGCTTGTGCGTTGACATGCAAGAACCAAACAAGGCTATATTACGTTCCCGATATATTACGCCTACACTTGATGATATGATTTTGGATTTAAATGGTTCGAAAGTGTTTTCAAAACTATATTTAAAAAACGGATATCATCAACTGGAGTAAGAAGAAAACTCTCGAAACAAAACAACATTCACAACTCACGTAGGACTAAGACGATTCAAGATGTTAAATTTCGGGGTTTCATCAGCAGCTGAGATATTTCAAAATACTTTAAGTGTAGCTTTAGAAGGATTAGAGGGCGTCCGGAATATATCCGACGACATTATTGTATATGCTCAGAATCAAAAGGATCACGACGAACGTCTCGAAAAGCTATTTGTGCGCCTTAAGGAGAAGAATCTTGCACTCAATAGATCGAAATGTGAGTTTAAAAAGAACAAATTGGAATTTTACGGACATATTTTCAGTGCAGACGGAATTTCAGCAGATCCTAAGAAGATAGCCGCCATTAAAAACACAGCTGTTCCGAAGGATATTGGAGAAGTCAGAAGCTTTCTTGCAATGACAAATTACATTGGTAGGTTTATCCCGAATTACTATAAAATTACTGAACCGCTTCGCCGACAATTGAAACAAGACGCTGCGTTTGAGTCGACTACCGAGCAACAAGAATCGTTTGATAAGCTGAAGAACGAGCTTGTAGCTGACCGTGTCATGGCATATTTTGACCCAAAGAAAGAGACAATGCTAATTGTAGATGCAAGTCCAGTTGGGTTAACTGCGCTTCTCACACAAGAAGGCCTAATCATTGCGTATGCCAGTCGTGCGTTAACAGACGTAGAAACACGTTATTCGCAAACCGGGAAGGAATCACTTGCTATAGTGTGGAGCATTGAACACTTTCATCTTTATGTTTATGTACAAACATTTACACTAGTTTCAGACCATGAACCACTCCAGACTATTTTCAACAATCCGAAGAAGAAAATACCTGCTCGAATCGAAAGGTGGAGATTAAGACTTCAGCAATATGATTTCAAAGTACTATATAAACCAGGAAAGTAAATGTCGCAGATTACTTATCTCGCCATCCAACCGAGAAGAAGTCCGATTACAAACATTCGAAAAAAGCAGAAGAATATGTAAAATTCATTACTGACAATGCTGTACCTAAGGTTATGACCTTAAGTGAAATTGTTTAAGTACACAAAACGACCCATAGTTGCAGACAGCTATCACTGCCGTCAAAGAGGTCATATGAGAACACAACATTAAATATTTTATCTAGATCGCGATATGAACTTACCGTAGCACCTGTTAATGATGGTGAAATTTTATTACATGACAATCGAATTGTAATTCCAAAGGATTTACAAATGCGTGTTATTGAGCTCGCACACGAGGGACACTTTGGAATAGTACGTACAAAACAACTGTTAAGAGAAAAGGTTTATTTCGCTGGAATAGATAAACTTGTTGAAAAAGTTTGTAAAGCATGTATACCGTGTTAAGCGTCAACACCGAAGACTGTTTTTGAGACTTTGACGATGAGTGAGTTACCATTACAAGTTTGGGAGAATCTAAGCGTCGATTTTACTGGTCCTTTTACTGTTGGATATTACTTAATGGTCGTAATTGATGAGTGCTCGAGGTTTCCAATAGTTGAACATTTGACTAGTTTAACGTCAAAGACAGTTATTCCGATTTAGGATAAAATTTTCAGTACAATGGGTATTCCGGCAGTCCTGAAAAGTGATAACGGACCGCCGTTTGATTCTGAAAAGTTTCGAAAATTTGCATTAGGATTTAAGCATAGGAAAATAACACCATTATGGCCAAGAGCAAATGCAGAGAGTGAGAGATTCATGAAGACCATAGGAAAAGCTATTCATGCCGCCAATACAGAACACCGTTGCTGGAAGCAGGAAATTCATATGTTCTTAAGAAACTATAGAGCAACACCTCATGCTACAACGGGAGAATCTCCTGGACAATTGATGTTTGGTCGAAATTTTAACGTTAAACTACCACAATTCCAAACCGTTAAACCACCCGATAATCGGAAATTGCGCGAAACCGACAAAATGAAGAAAGGAAAAATGAAAGAAAATTTTGAAGAAAGACATTACGTGGAACATTCCAATTTCAAAATAGGAAATTGTGTTTTGGTGAAACAAGAAAAGAAGGACAAACTTACAACACCATTCAATCCAACACCACTGACTGTAAAAACAAAGAAAGGAACTATGATAACGGCAAGTGACGGACAGAAAGAGATAACTAGAAATTCGTCACATTTTAAGAAGGTAACACCGTTAAGTGACACTGAAATGGATGAGATATTAGACTCACAAAGCAATGGAATTCCTACAAATAGTATAGAATCTAGAAGATCAGGCAGGATTCGAAATCTTCCGAAGTATTTGAACGATTATGTTTGTGGTTAAATATTTGAGCAGTGCGTTACGGGCAAAATAATCCCGAGCTCAAATTTGTGTGTTTTATTATAAGTTTGAAATATATACGAAAGTGAATTTATGATACAAATTGTATTTGTTGAATTTCTGTTCATTTTTCGAATGATAGCTATAACTGAACAATTGATATAAAGGACTTGAATACGCGTTATGTTAGTTTCATATTTTAATTTTCATAGACATTATTTAGATTTATTTCAATTATCTAACTTAATAATTTTTCATTCAAAATTTTTAAATATCATGAGAAATTTAATCTGTTAAGGGAGAGATGTAATATCGCTAATCAGTTTCATTCATACTTTAAATCAAAGGTTAAACATGTGTTCTGTTGATAGATGTTATTATGACAATAGGCGCGTCTGGTCTACCTGTTAAATATTTAATAGTTGTATTGAAAACAGAGTTTTTAATGAATAAAATGATTTTACAAATAGAGGGACAGTTGGGCCAAAAAACTTATTAGTTCAATTCCACCAGATTTTTTTAATGCACATGTCCTTAGCAAAAAATCTTTATCAAATAAAGGTTACAACCAAATTACCAAATTTGGTGATCAATCTTATAAATAGCAGAACAAAAGACAAAACAAGGCCAAGACATACCTGAGAGATTGAAGATTACAATGGTCCTGACTTGGTATAGGCATTTCAAAAGAAATGTTGGGTTGAACAAAGTTTTACATGTTTTAAGGCGTCAAACCTCCATCTTTTATTGCGATCTAAAGGTCCACTTATAGACAAATATGGGATTTTGATCTCTCAGATGAGTGCAAATGTTGGTTTGTCATAGGGTGTTGTTTTGTCTTCCTTTACCAGATTTGACACGCTGAATGCACTATTGGCAACGCGACGGGTGTGCTATAGCAAGCAGGAACTGCTTACTCTTCCGGAGCACCTTAGTTCACTCTTGTTTCGACTGGAGTTCGCGTTGTTGATTGATATTCAGTTATTTTGTGTTTCCATGTTTTACATGTTGTCTGTTTTTGTCCCGTTCCTGTTGGTGTTTACTGGTTTTGTCTCTGCCCTTTCGGACTTTTGATATTCGGATATCCCATTGGTACCTCTGCTTCTTCCAGTAACAAAAAACACAACATAGTTGTGAGACACCATTGAGATAAAGGGGTGATCATCTCAGTACAACAAACTGTCACAAACTAATTGAAACAATCACAAATCATTTCATCTGACATAATTTGAATTTTGCTACCAGTGGCTGATATCGAAAAAAAACTTTTTATGAGACCAGATGAGACGTATTTTCTCATAACCTTGGTAAAAAAAACCCAGCTACCATGGAGAAAACGGTGTCGGGTAAAGAGTCTGAAAAACTAGTACAAGCCCTGGCATATAGAATAATTGGGAAATATACAACCAATATACTGGAGAGATTGGTATGTTACTTTCCAGATTAGGAAAAATTGATTATTTGAAAATAAAAATCGTCTCCTTTGTCGTATATTTTTGTATGGAGATGACCACCGAGTCAAATTTGAGATGCAAATCCAAGAAGGACGTAGAAGCAAGTAGATTCGGTGGTTTCTTTAATCTCTAATTCTGGAGCTAATGTTTGAATTCGTCGAATTCATCGACACTTAAGGATTGGGCCTGAATAATATGTAGTTTATTTTCAATCCAGGGCCAATTAATATTGCAAGCAGCAAAATGCGATTGCTGGTCACATTGAGTGCTGCTTGCTGTTTTCTGTTGTGGATTAAAAAAGAAATATCGTTAATATTGTAGTTTATATCGCGTAATCTTTTTCAACATCAAAGTATCTTCTTCTGTAAGTTTTATATAACAATTTTTAGACATTTACTTAAGTTAGCGAACTAAAACCAGCCTATATTTTTGTGCATTAGATATTTAAGCAAATCATGCAAATTGGGTATCCCTTTACCTTCTAAAATATCCGCTTCATAGAATTCCGCAATCATTAAATCTAATGACAGAGAAAAAACCCCATTAAAATTAACTATATTTCTTGTTATTCGAACTGTTGCACAAACATTTTCAGTAACATGTCATTAAAAAGTGATCTACCGAGGCGTTTCATAGAATTCTACTTGCACAAATATTCTTCATCTGTAACGGAAAATATTCCGCCTTATTTCATAGATAAAAGTATTCCTATCATCTTATATACTTAAAGTTCCACAATTGTACACAGGTTCCTTAATAACAAACAAATGTTGCGCGATTTGATTATAGGGTAGTTCAGAATTTCAATTAGTCGTAGGAGAAATTGGAATTCCAATTTTCCTAACGAAGATTACACATCTCCCTGGATTCCAATTTGCCCTGTGACATATACAGTTAATACACCATACAGGGTATCAAAATACCCATTATTATATGTCAAAGAAACCTACAGAAGCATCAGGTACAACACGACATCCGTACAGTAACCAAGCGATGCTAGTACGTTTTATAAACGACATAAGACTGCTGAACGCAAAATTTACAACTAACACAGCATATTTCATGAAAAACGTCACCTCGAACTATCAATGAGATTGACAGAAACTTTTATACGAATGAAAACTACTGGATATCAGAGGGAGGGTAAAATACTAGTGTGTGATCATGCTGAACCATTTATCAACGCACCGGGGCATGTTGGGCGGTCAAATTAAATGGCTGGGGACCGGGGTAATGCAGATTGTGTACACCATCACTACTAGTTAAAACACGAAACCATATTTTCGAGGATACGAGTAGATGGTTTCTAAATAATTCAATGGTGTCAAAAAAGCCATAATTACTTCACTTAGTCTGAAATAAAATAAAGAGTTAAAGTGTGTACCAACTACATCGTCAAAGTATCTGTAGCATGACTTGTTTTACAGCAGAAAACAGCTGAACTCAAAAGTCATAAAATCATGGCTTCTTGCAGCATGAATAGTTTTTTAACAGCACACATTCATTGATGCATTCAACTTTTTAAAGATCTTCAAAATAATTACATATAACACAAACAAAAATTACAGAGCAAACGACAGGAAAAATATAGGGATAGTAAGAAAATGACTTGTTTTATGAGGTAAGTCATTTTTAACTTTCATAACATAGAGAAGGTTCTATAATAAACTACATATTAAGTATAAAATACAACCATCATGACATTATATTTTTTAAGGACAATACACGTTATTCTACATATAAAAGTATCTACAACAGAAACAGTGACGTAAAAATGCGTGACATTTGTTCATCTGTCATTCTCTTGTATTTTTCCCGGTCTTTTTCAACCAATTTTATATTATTTAATTTTCTTAATTATTTTATTTCATTTTATAAGTTTGCACCATATTGTTCTTGGAATTTGAAATTAAGTTCAAAAGAAGATTTTTTTAGGATGTGATGCCCCCTTTGACATCGTTTATATGGAAAAGCAACAATTCGGTACCATTACCCGTACTTGTCCAACTTGATTGAATAACATTCCAACAACCTAGCATTTCATTTTTACACACTTTGAATTATTATCAAGTTTTGAGGTGAAAAATCCAATTTTTGAAAAAAAAATTATGTTCAGTTTTGGCAATAAAGTTAAGAATGAGAATATTAAAACTGTTAAAATATGAAATGGTTTATACGTAAATAGTTGATTAAAACATTGTGTAAGCTAAATAAAAAAGAATAATTGGCTACATTACAATTTGGCAGAATTGAGCATGAACAGCTTTTCTATGGCAAGCAAGTATTAGTCCTAATCGTGGAAATGTCGGTACGGGATCGTGAATTCATGTTTCAGTTTAACAATATCTGTTAAAATTTATATTTTATCTTTCAATAACCAATCCAAATAAAACAGATATGTCAAACAAAATTGGTGATCATTTAACCGAAGAACTTGAAAGTTATTTTGATCGAGACTGAACTTGTCCGAATGTTGTGAAGGCATGTACAATGTGTAGTAAAAAGGAAGATACATTTAACAAAAGTTCTATATATATACAGCTTTTCCATATTTCAATACCTTCAAGTATTTTTATTTGCAATGTACAAAAATAAATGACAAGCACAAATAAATTGCGTTGCTAGTAGATACTTGCCCTACTAATATTTAAAAAATTCCTCCATGTTTTAAAACACAAAATATGATATTTCTAGAAGCATTATTATAAATGTTCTCGCCGCACTTGTAACTCATTTTGAATTGTGTTTTCGGACGAAGAAAAATCAAAATCAGCATTAGGCAAATTTTTCGCGGGAACTTGCCATAGAGCTCTCCGCTCTCGCAAGAACTTTGTACCCGCTACGAGCTGTGTTCGCTATCAATGGAAACATATACACTCAAATATATGACAATCGGGATGACTTTTCAATTGCTTTTGTAAATTTTCCTTTTCTTGAGGTAGATATACAACTTGCTCCGTCTTATGGAGACTATATTTCACAGTTGGTAAGATGTGCTCGATTCTGCAGTGGTGTGTCTTATTTTAATAAAAATAACACGATTTATTACAGAAAAATATACCATAAACAAGAATATCGTTTCTATAAATTAGTTAAATCATTTTAATGAGTTTATCATATGTACATGTATCTATACTTTATTGAAAAATTAAAATGTACACCTCGATTTTTTTAATTACAAAGGGAATATCCCATCCCGATTTCTACGGTAATGGTGTTTATAAAACAAATAAATTCAAAACTATCCTGTTGGAATGGAAAAAAACTGGCTTCAAACTGTATTAAATAAAGGTTATGAAATGATCATTTTAGTGAAATCTTTGAATTTAGCCCTTTTTAGAAGACTAGTGATATTTTTATCCTTTCTTAAAAATGTTAATTGACTAATGTCATTTTTGAGCATTACAGCGGCGATCAAGTTTGTCAGTCTTGTGTGATGATAAATCACCAAAATCATTAGTTGTTTGACCTGCTAAGTCGGATTTAAAATCGACACATTTGATTAGTGTTCACCAGTCGATAAATATTTCTTAGCTAGCTGTCAGTAACTTCGAGTGTTCTCGAAAGAGTATCGTTACGTCCCGTTATTTTCTTGTTTACCTTCTCTTTTGTTGAATTGAACCTCTATCGATTTTGATTTTTTATGTGTGTTAGTTTGTGCTTTGTTAATGACTGGCTTTCAGTAACCAAACCAAATTCACTGTTTTAAACCCTTTTTGGTATTTTGTGAATCAATAGCGGACACTTAGGCAAAAAAACTCATTTAACCCCGCCACATTTCTAATGCGGCTGTCCTAAGCAAGGAATCTTTATCAAAGCTGATGTTTGTATTCGTCGAATTTATGTATACTCTTCAAAAAAAGTTACGCATAGATAAAAATTTCCCCGTAGGCTTAATGCAAATCGAATCAATTTTAAAGCATTATTGCCGAGCTGTTCTTCAACCGATTTTCACGAAATAAAATTCAGTAAAAAGAAAACAAAATAGAGATTGTTTGTTTAATTTTGAGTAAAATCGTAACATCGCTGCTTTTTAAGATATTGCAAGTTGAACTCAAGTGTACATTTTACGATTCAATTTCCCGTTTAAATCAATGCAAAATTTTCCGTGAAAAACATTAGTCGTGTTCTACTCACAATGTCTTAAAAACCATTGAAGTTAAGATTTTGGTCTAAATTAATCAAACAATCTTCATTTTGTTTTCTTTTTACTGGATTTTATTTCGTGAAAATCGGTTGCAGAACAGCTCGGCAATAATGTTTTAAAATTGTTTCGATTTACATTAAACCTACGGGGAATTTTCTATCTATGCGTAACTTTTTTTGCAGAGTATAATTTGTTTTTGACAAGAAGATGGTCTCTCATTGACACTTTAGGATTGGGCTTGAATCATATGAAGTTTTATTTCAATCCAGCGCAAATTTCAAAACTGCGTGAAGCAACCACTGGTCACATTGAAGGCTGCTTGTTGTTTTCATTTGTAGATTTTAGAAAAAAAATATCGTAAATATTGTAGGTTATGTCGCGTACACTTATTTATCATCCCATTATCAACTACTGTAAGCTTAACATAACTTCTATTTTGAAATTTACCCTACTAACTTTAGTGAACTAAAACCAGCCTATATTTTTGTGCATTTGACATTGAAGCATAATTGTGTCCGCATCTGTTGAACTTGACCTTGATTTTCCGGTTGAATAACTTTGACAATTTTCAATACATATGATAGCAATGTTAAGGTTTTTATGAACACCCCCATATCTCAAGTTATCTATATGTCTTAAGTTGAAGAAACCTGGTATGCGTATGCCCCAGTAGCAGCTTAGCACAGTTGCAACCCAATCTTTTGATCTGGCCTTGATTTTCCAGTTGAGTGACTTTGGCAATTTTCAATACATATAATAGCCATGTTAAAATATTATGAGCATCAATATCTCAAGAACTGTAAGTCCTAGATTGATGAAACTAAGTATACATACATTGTATATCCCAGAAAACCTAACGCAGTTGCATCCCCATCTTTTGACTTTGATCTTGATTTTCCGGTTGAATGACTTTGACAATTTCCAATACATGTAATAAACATGTTAAAAGTTTTACGAGCACATCTCTATCTCAAGAACTGTAAATTCTAGGTTGTTGAAACTTGGTATGCATATGTGTTAGTGGTAGCCTAGCACAGTTGTCTCCCCACTTTTGATCTTAATTTTCCGGTTTAGTGACTTTGACAATTTTCAAATGTACATATGATAGCAATGCAACCTCCATATCTCAAGAACTAAAAGTCTAGATTGATGAAACTTGGTACGCGTAGTCCCAATAGTAGCTATGAGTGTGATTGAGGAATAACAATGTATTCCGATGCCGATGGTACAGACAGCCAAGACGTACTTTAATGTTAACTCTTGTTATACCAGTTTTGGTATTTTATCTATCAATAGGGGGACATTTGGAAAAAAGTTTAACCCCGCCAGATTTTTTAATGTGCCTGTCCTAAGCCAGGAATTTTTATCGAAGCTGATGTTTGTATCCGTCGAATTCATATCATTTGGTTTGTTTTGTAAATCACAGTGATGTTAATGACGTTAGTTCCGCCAAAAGTTAAAAAAAGTTTCCAAGAGTTGTCCCCCTTATATCAACGAATACTCGGAAAAATAAAATGCCTGTACCATATAGATTTGATAAAATATTTGTAGTTTTATTGTCTTATGTAGTCTGACATAATTATTTACAGTTATCCAAACCATTATATTTTATTAATATTACTCAATAGTTCGAAAAACCCGAATAGAAGAATTTTCTATTGGAAATTAAGTCCCGCCCCTTTTACCTTATTTGGCAAATCAGACGAAATTTGATACCTCATTTTTTAAATCGGATTTAGCACCCCGAAGATCGACATCGATTGTTTTAGAATTTCACCACATGATAGATCGTAAAATATAGAATTTGAGAATTGCTGCTCATTCTTTTGTATTTTTTAAAATCATAACCAAAAATTGATATCAAGATGAAAAACGCAGTTTTTCTCATTCTGATTTACCCTTTTTGTCCAAAAATTAAAATTATTCTTAACATTATTAACAATGAGCACCTAAATCCAAATAAATTGATAAAAAACGAACCCAAATAAATGATTTTTAATCAATTCGATGGTGCTTATCGGGGTGCTAAACTTCTGTTTCCAAATCCGAGAAAAGTCATGTTGTAGACAAAATGGTTGCCATGGATACTTATTTATGGTACTATATGAGCAGTATATGAACGCATTTACATATTTTCTAAATACATATCAAATTCCTGTTCATTTCGATATAAAATAACTTTATTATTGATTTTTATTTTTTTATGTTTGAAAGGGTCGGGGAAACGGGCAATATCCGGAAAAGTGCATTAACCAACCTGCGATGAGAGGATCTTTCATTGGCAATTTAGGATGGGACTTGAATCATATGTAGTTTATTTTCAATCAAGAGCCAATTGCAAAACAGCAAACGGCGATCACTAGTCACATTAAAGGCTGCTGGCTGTATTCCGTTGAGGATTGTTTCAAATGTCGTCGTTTATATTATAGGTTGAGTCACGTAAACTTATTCCGCATCTCTTTATCTCTGTATTTAAACAACATATTTTGTACTTTTATTAATATCATTTCAATATGTGGATCGTGTCTTTTTGGCACATATTCCATATTCTTTCGTTTTTAATAGTATACACACATATTCTTTATCAACAACAGTTACGGAACATGTTCCTCCTTATTCATATTATTTCAAAGATAAAAGTATTCCCTTAATCTCTTATGCTTATACCTCAACTATTGCACACATGGTCTTCATTTACAAACAAGTGTTGCGTGATTTGTATCTAGGGTAAATAAGAATTTCAATTGGTCTAAAGAGAAATTGGAATTCCAATTTCCTACGATGATTACATATCCCCCTGGATTCTGATTTGCCATGAATATTATACAATATCTACTCCATAAGTATCGTTCAAAATACCCGTTATTATATATGAAAGAAATGTACAGCAGTATCAGTATCCACACGACATCCGAGCGATGCACGTACATGTATGTTTTATAAAAGGTAAGTGATTGCTGAACGCAAAATTTACGAATAACATATCTCACGGAAAATGCTTATCTTGACTTATCAATGAGATTGACAGAAACTTTAATCCGAACTTATCGAAATGGATTTTAGAGGGAGGGTAAATACTAGTGTGATCCTGTTTAACCATTTATCAATGCAACTGGGCCATGTAAGGTGGTCAATTTAAATGGTCGGGGAAACCGGGGTAAATTGTGTACACTATCACTACTATTTAAACAACAAAACTATTTTTTCTAGGATATGAGTAGATGATTTATAAAATAATTCAGTGGTGTCAGAATAAGCCATTATTACTTCACTTACATGACTTAGTCTGAAATAGAATTAAAAAATCTAACACCTACATCGTCAAAAATATCTGTAGCATGACAGCTGAACTCACCCATGAACGACATCTCTTATAACTAAGTCAAACAAATGTTGACTTCTTGTAGCATGAATAGTTTTTATAACAGCGTGCATACATTTATGCATTCACCTTTTTAAAGATCTTGTATCACAAAGACAAAATACAGAGAAATCAACAGAACAAAAATTGGGATAGATTTTATTTTAAAAATTGGCTGGGTTTTATGAGGTAAGTCGTTTTTTACTTTCATAAAGAAGGGTTCTATAATAAACTATAAACCAAGTATATAATACAACTCTCATGCCATTATATTTTTTAAGGAAAATACATGTTGTTCTACGTATAAAAGTATCTACAACAGAAACAGTGAAATAAAAATGCATGTCATTCGTATATATGTCATTCACTTATAGTTTTTTCCAGTCTTTCTCAACCGATTTTATTTTTGTTATTTATATTTATTTATTGAATAAGTTTGAACTATATTGTTCTTGGAATTTGAAATTCAGTTCAAATAAGGTCTTTTAAGAATGTGATGCGCCCTTTGACATCTTTTATATGGAAGAGTGACAATTCGGTACCATTACCCTTACATGTCCAACTTGATTGAATAACAGTCCAACAAACTAGCATGTCATGTTGACACACTTTGAACTATTATCAAGTTTAGGGGGTGAAATTTCCAACTTTTGAAGACTTTTGTTGTTCATTTTTGGCAATACAATTTAGATAAAGGTAATAATAACAAAACTACCGAACTTGAATGATCAATCTCATAGTCCAGAGAAAATGACAAAAACGAATCAGTCATACCGGAGAACTGGTGGATCGCAATGGTCCTGACTTGGTACAGGCATTTCAAACGAAATGGTGGGTTAAACCAGGTTTTATGGCGCCAAACCTCCCTCTTCCATTGCGATCTTAGGATCCGGTAATGACCATAGAACACAACATAGTTGTGAGACACAATAGGGATATTGAGGTGATCATCTCAGTACAGCAGACCAGTCAAACACTAATTAAAACAATTAACTATCATATCTTTTAACTCAATTTTGAACTTTTCTACTAGTGGCTGATAACGAAGAAAGAATTTTTTTAGTGATCGTATGAGACGTATTTTCTTATAGCCCTGCTTCAAAAGTCGGTCACGAAGAAACCGGTGTCTGATCAAAAAATCTGTGAAATGTGTGCAAGCTCTGGCATATCGAATAAGTTGAGAAATATAAACACCGTATGCAGGAGAAGTAGGTATATTGCTCTGTAGATTAGGAAAATTAATAATTTGAAAATTAAAATCGTCTCGTTTATCGTAAATTTTTGTACTGAGATGACCACCTGGGTCAAATTCGAGGTGCAAATCCAAGAAAGACGTGAAGCAATTAGATTCTGTGGTCTCTTTAATCTCCAATTCTGGAGGATATATTGAAGGAATCCAACTACCAAATGAAGTGTTATTGACAGAAAGGACATCATCAATATATCTGAATGTAAGATTAAATGACCGTGCCTCTTTCATCTTCTTGTCCTTTACGAGTCCCTGAAGAAATTCAGTCTCGTAAGAGTATAAAAACAAATCGGCGAGGAGAGGAGCACAGTTTGTGCCCATTGGAATGCCGATTTGTTGTTGAAAAATCTCTCCTCCGAAGGTGACAAATATGTTGTCAATGAGGAAATCAAGCATACTGCAAACTTGTTCCAGTGTGTAACAAATTTTATCTTTGAAAGATGTTTTGGAAAAGAATGTAGAATTATAACCCAAAGCAACAAAATTCCTTGAGTTTGAAAAGGCTTTTTCGAGAAGTTTTTTCAGGCGACATTTTAGTTTATCGTGTGGCAAGGTAGTGTATAAAGTTGAAAAATCGAACGTTTTCAAAGAGTGAACCTCAGAAAATGATCTAGATTTAAAATGATCTAACAAATCTTTTGAGTTTTTCAAAATCCACATATGGTTAATTCCACTACGATTATAAATAGTGTCGCAGTATGCTTGTTGACCTTCTTTGACAGCAGACAAGATTTTAGTTAAATGAACGGACAGCTCTGTAGTTGAACATGATGAAGATCCAGCTATATACCTTTCTTTGTACGGATTTTTGTGAAGTTTAGGTATCCAGTACAAATATGGTAACTCTTTATGTTCCTCTTTCATTGGAATATTGAAAGAGGACATAAAAGAGCTATGGTTGGCTATGATTTCATCTTTGTTAAATGTAGTCCGTGTGTATGTAGCACTAGCGGAAGTATTACCATCAATGTCTAGTTCTTTTATTAGACAATTGTAATAATGTGCTTTACATACAAAAACTATATTATTGGAAGCCTTGTCTGCTGGCGTGACAACATACCTGTCATGTAAGGAAGAGAGACAATTGAGAGCTTCACGATCTCTAAATACAGAAGAAGGCCGGGGGTTCACACATTTGCGAAGTTTGTCTATTCGGCTTCGTACAAGAGATCGGATAGTCCTTACCCAGTCCGACAGTGATTCAAGCTCAGGTTCTTGGTCCTTTTCCCTCTTTATCCAGGCTCTAGCATAGTCCTCCACAGCGTCCATGATGATCTTAAAGTTATGCTTCCAATTTATACGTTGCGGTTCCCTGAATTTAGGTCCATGGGAAACCACATTACGTAATAAATCATTTTCAATAATCTTAAGATCACCCGTGATGACATGACCAGATGGACCATAGACAAAGGGAGAAGCATAGCAATCACATGTCAGAGGGGACTTTAGATATTCTTCAATGTTTAGGTCCTGCAATGCCTTTTTGTGGTTGAAAATTTTACTACTTATGGTTTTAGTGTAGCGGTAGGAAACAATTGGTGTTGACTGATTTTTGAAATATTGAGGAATTTGAGATGTAACTTCCTTACGATTTAAAATATTGCTAATGTTTATAGCATCTATCCCTTTGTTCTTGAATGGAATATGGAGAAATTTCCTATCCTCAGTAGTAAGAGGCTCACTTCTTACAGGCTTAAAAAGACGGAAAAGAGCAACGTCGCAAATAATGCTAGTAAGCCTGTAAGAAGGAGTAAATGGATCAGTACCTGCTTTTTCTAACCCAAGATCACGTAGGTCTTTAAGTCTCGTGACTCGTAGTGAATAGAGAATGGTACGAACATGATGGACTCCCAATGGTTGTTGTAGACTTGTAACCAGATCATCAAACATGTCTGAAAGAGATCTGTTGTCATGAATGAGAATATTCAAAATGTTAAAAGATGAAATCATTTATAAGTAGAAAGTTGATTAAGACATTGCGTAAGCTTAACAGAAAAGTATACTTGGCTACATTACAATTCGGCGGAAATTGATCATGAACAGTTTCTCTATGGCAAACAAGTATTAGTCCTTATCGTGTAAATGTCGGTACGGGATCGTGAATTCATATTTCGGTTTAACAATATCTGTTAAAATTTGTGTTTTTTTTTCTTTTAATAACCAATCCAAATAATAAACAGATATTTTAATCAAAATTGGTGAACATTTAATTGAAGGACATGAAAGTAAATTTGATCGAGACTGAACATTTCCGAATTTTGTAAAGGCATGTTCAATGGCGGGACAAAAACGTAGATACATTTTACAGAAGTTGTATAAATATACATCTTTGCCATATGTCAATACTTTAAAAAGAATTTTTTATGTGCAAAAATAAATGTGCAATGTACAAAATGTGCAATGTACAAAAATAAATGAAAAGCACAAATAAGTTACGTTCCTAGGAAATACTTGCCATACTAATATTTATAAATTTCCTCCATGTTTTAAAACACAAAATATATTTTCTAGAAGCATTATTATAAATATTCATGGCGCACTTGTAACTCAGTCTGATTTGCAAATCCGAATGAAGAAAAAATCAATGTAAGCTTAGGCAAACCTATTGCGGGACCTTGTCATAGAGCTATCCGCTCTCGGGGGCACTTCGTGCCTGCTTCGAGCTGTGCTAAATATCAATTGGAACATACACGCTCAAAAATATGATAATCGGGATGAATTTTCAATTGCTGCTGATAATTTTCCTTTTCTAGATAGAGGTATATCATTTGCTTCGTCTTATGGAGTTTGTATTTGAAAGTTGGCAAGATATGCTCGGCTTTGCAGAAGTGTGTCTTTTTCAATAAAAAACACATTTTTTTAAAGAATTTTTTTTTTATTAAAACAAGGATATCGTAACCATAAATAAGTAAATTCCTTTTCATAAGTCATAAATATCTATACCTTATTACCTCGATTTTTTTATTGTAAAGGGAATATCCCATCCCGATTTCTACGGTAATGGTGACTATAAAGCAAATAAATTCAAAACTATATCTTTGGAATAAAAAACTGGCTTTAAACTTTATTGAATAAAAGTTATGAAATTATAATTTAGTGAAATCTTTGAATTTAGACGATTTTAGAAGAAATATATATATTTTGATTCTTATTTTAAAATGTAAATTGATTTATGTCATTTTTGAGCATCATAGCAATCAAATATTTCAGCCTTGTCTGATAAAAAATCACCAAATCATTAATTGTTTGACTTGCTATGTCGGATTTAAAATCGACACATTTGATTTGTTTACATCAGTCGATAGATAATTCTAAGCTAACTGTCAGTAACACTTGGAGTTCTCTGGAAAGGGCATCTCTACGTCCCGTTATTTTCATGTTCTTCTTTTGTCTAAGGTTCTCTCTTGTGTAATTGAATATCTATCGATTTGATTTTTTTCTGTGTGTTAGTTTGTGCTTTGTTAATGATTGGCTTTGATTACTTTTAATCAATAGTTTTGGTTTTTCACCTGAAAATGTTTTGATTCAAATGCTGCTGATGACATGTTACTTTTTGAAATATCGATATAGAGCATAACCAGAATCACCGTTTTTTTTCCCGTTATGGTATTGTATATGTTAGCAGCAATAAGCAAAATCAGGCATTAAACCTAATGGCTAGGCAAAAAGCTACAAAGGCAAAATTTAGACATACGTCTGACGTACGTTAATAAAAACGTGCGTCTGACGTAGTGCATAGACGTTCGTTAAACATACGTTTCTAACCGCTGTACGGTAAACGTACGTCAAATTATTGTAATAACATATGTCAGACGTCCGTTTTTTAAACATGCGGTAAATGTACGTTTACCATACATCAGACATATAGTTTCCTAAAATGTATGAAGTTAGTAAGTTATTTATTTAGTGTGTTTTATTATGAAATAAAAATATTGCCAAGATGAATTTTTAACGTGCGTCAGACGTACGCGGTTAGAAACGCCAATTTAATATGCGTCAGATGACATGCGTTTAACGTACGCCAGACGCACGTTAAACACAGTCAACATTTTGCCTGTGTAACGCCTAGTCACTAAGGTTATTGCCTGAATTGTACCAGGCATTAAGCTAAAAAACAAGGAAATAAGCTCAATCACATTTATAAGTCAGATCAGATTCAACCTTAATGATGTGTATTGTCAAAGTTCTGGTCACCTATTGTTTCATGGATTATTGGCCTCTTATGGTACAAAGTCTGTCTAATTTGATGTCAACCACAGAGATAACATTAGATTTGGTCTAAAACTTGTAATCTGCTTAAAATTATGTTTGGTGCTTGTGTTGCTGTTAAGATTTCCAAAATGCATATTTCTCACGATCAAATATACTTCTTATTTTCCCATTTCCATACCGATTTAACATTTGAGCCCTGATTTTCCCTGAAAATGAGATATGTCTTCATTGATACTCCAAATCTTAAAATGTAAAAATCTTTGGTGGAATTTGAAGCTGCTGTATACATATGTAATATTTTTTATATCTACTATTATTCAACAATAAAAACATTATTCCCTAATAAATGAAGGAGTCATTTTGACTTCAATCCATTGTAGACTTTTAAAAATTGCATTAAGCTGAACATTTGAACAAATATTTTTTTCTCAATTTGCAATAGTTTTTATTTCACAAAACGAAAACATGAAAATCGCAAGTTTTGACCTAAAACGGTCTCAATGGCAGCTACTGTAGACCGTTAGATCATTAGATATATGTTTTAGTTATAAGTCCAAAAGCTTGGGTTTTTTCAATAGCGGCCATGTTTTCGTCAAATCAAAAATCCAAAACAACGTCTTTTACAATACACCTTTACCAGCAATGAAACGAAGTTTTGTAGCACTTGATTAAGTGGTTTCTGAAAAGTAGATTTTTCTATGCTCCATCTACCAAAGTGGGAGGGGGGATCATGAAGTGTTAGAGTCTGTTCGTCCGTCCTGAATAGGGTATTATATTTTCGGATTTATTCTTTGTTTGATTTGAAAAGACGGATGACAGACGCACATAATAATACCTCACATGTTCTCTGGTCAGATGCCCTAAAAGCAGTATTTAATAAAGACACAATAATGATCTTAAGATCTGTTAAAAACTATTCCCTCTATACTCAGTGTTTTAGTTACCTTAGTGAGAGACTGATTTGTGTTATCTTATATCAAAGTTTTCTAAATAATACTAATAAATCTAAAAAAACCTTAAAAGTGGATTTTTAAAATTATCTTTAAGATTTTCCCTTACTTTGTTATTGCCTAGGATATAGACAAAATTTGGCCAATATGACTTCAGGAAATAAGCCTTATGCTTTTAACGATTAGGCAATAAGTAAATGACTAGGCATTAGTTTATTGCCTAGAATAGGCTTAATGCCTGATTTTGCTTATTGCCGCTAACATATATATCAATTGGGGAGTACTTACGTAAACAAAATTCGTTAAACCCCGCCACATTTCTAATGTGCTTATCCTTAGTAAAAAATCTTTATCAAAGCTGTTATTTGTATTTGTAGAATTTATGCTATTTGTTTTTTGTAAAGAAAAGGGTCTTTTATTGACACTTTAGGATTGGGCTTAAATCATATGAAGATTTTTTTTCAATTCAGCACAAATTGCAAATTTGCGAGAAGCGAACAATGGTCACATTGAAGGCTGCTAGCTGTTTTTCTTGTGGATTTTTAAATCAATATCGTAAATATTGTAGGTTATGTCAACTACACTTATTCCATATCCCATTATCTTCTTCTGTAGGCTTTGCATAACTTTAAAAAAAAATAACCATATTTAATTAAGTGAACTTAACCCAGCCTTTATTTTTGCGTATTTGATATCGAAGCACAATTGCGTCCCCATCTGTTGACCTTGACCTTGATTTTCCGGAAGAGTTACTTTGACAAATGTAATAGCAATGTTAAAGTTTTGCGAGCATATCTCTATCCCAGGAACTGTCAGTCCTAGGTTGATGCAACTTGGTATGCATATGCATTAGCGGTGGTATATTAGAGTTGCCTCCCAACTTTTGATCTTGACTTTCCGGTTTAGTGTTTTTGACAATTTTCAAAAGGACCTATAAGGAATCCTTGACAAAGCTTTCGTTTGTACTTGTCTTTTTGATGTTTTCTGTTCCTTGTTTAAGAAGGGGGTCTATCTGTGACTATTTCAGGGCTGGATTTGAATTTTATGCATCTTATTTAGACCATGGGCCAATTGAATATCCGCGAGCAGTGCCAAATGGCCTCGTTGAAGGCTGCTGGCGGTTGTCCATTGTGGTTTTTCTAAATTGCCGTTTAATTGTGGGCTGTGTCGCGTACACTTATTCCACATCTCTTTATTTTCTATAATAGCAATGCCACCTCCATATCTCAAGAACTATAAGTCCAAGATTGATAAAACTTTGTTTGCATATGCCTAATAGTGGCTTTGATTGTGTTTGAAGAATAACAATGTATCCGATGTTGACGACAGGCAAGACGTACTTTGGTGTTGACCCTTGTATATTAGTTTTGGTATTGTACAAATCAATAGGGGGACAGTTGGGCCAAAGAAATTAGTTCAATCAAGCCAGATTTTTTGAATGTGCCTGTCCTAAGCCAGAAATCCTTATCGAAGCTGATGTTTGTGTTCGTCGAATTCATTTTATTTGGTCTTTTTAAAGAAGAGGGTGTTTCATGGACATTTTTGGATTTGGCTTGAATCATATAAAGTTTATTTCCAATTCTGGGCTAATTGCAAAACAGCTAAATGCGATCGCTGGTCACATTGAGGACTGCTTGCTGTTTTCTGTGTTGGATTTTAAAAAAATCGTTAATTTTGTAGTTTATGTAGCGTACACTTATTCAACATTCCATTTACTTCTACTGTAAGCTTTACATAACTATTTTTAGATATTTACCCTACTAAGGTGAACCTTGTGATCTATAACCAGCCTATATTTTTGTGCATTACATATTTAAGATGATGCAAATTTGGTATTCCTTTATTTTCAAACCTGACCGCTTCATAGCATTTCACATTCATTAAATTGTATGACGAGTAAAAATCCCTTTAAAGTTAACTATGTTTCTTGCTTTGAATTGTTTCGAACTGTTGCACAAACATTTACAGTACCATGACATTAAAAAGTGTCGAGGCGATTAACGCAATACTACTAGCTTTATATCAACATTTTAATAAACATAATCATGACATTCAGTACATAAAGGTTCAACCCATTGTAATCATAGATAGAGATTCTAAATTAATAAACGCCAGTTTTGTAAGTCAAGACGCCTGGAACTACGAACTTGAGTGGATTAAAAAAATCCAAACAGATTACCCTCTAGGTCTTAACGATCATATCATGGGACAAGGTAACATATCGAGATCTTCATAAACGGAACAAATGGTCGCATGGTAGACGAATACATCGTAATATCAGAATACAACATCGTTCAAACACGACAATAACTAATCTTAATAATGGAAAACATCAATTATTTCTAAGCTATATTCTATCCCCTTTTCTATCGTAAACATTGGACTTTCAAACCATATCTCACGCCAGTCCCTTATATGAAGATGTACTTTCTATAAGTACATTATGTTACTCTAAACTGTTTCCAAAAATTGATATCCTCAAGACCACATTTTACATTTCATCAACTTATATTACGAATACCAAAATGCAAGTATAAACGGTTGTTTGGATATGCTATATATCGATATTTTAAGTAGTAACCTCTGATCAGTAGCATATACATCAAAACATAGGAAAGTCAAATTTCAAAACTGTTGGAAACTAAAAGTACTCAAAGACAAAACATTCGAACAAGGAAGCCAAATCCAGCACCGAAGATATCGACCATTTGCATTACAAGGAAAGAGCCTGGTGTTTAAAAAAATGAATTTAAAAATCGGAAATTTCTTCGACAAAATAAAAAAAAATTATGATGCATCGTGTTAGATAAGTCTCGGGGACCTCTGGTCCACCAGCAGCGATTATCGCCCAGTGGTTTCAAAATTACAAATACCAAAATGCGGGTATAACCGGTTAATAATATTAATCGATGACTTGATTATAAAAATATCCAGGATATTGATGGATCCTAAAATCAAAAATATCATCCCACCTTATTTTTCAAATACTGAACCTACCATTGTTTCTTATAAATATAAAAACCCTCACGTGATATTATTTTAAACTATACGTCTTCCACTCCTGATGAAGAACTGGATACGAATAGTCCTTTATCATGCAACTGATCTTACTATGTTTTTAATATGTTCCTTGTGATCATGATGTTACCGGTGACTTTACCATCGTGAAGGAACAATAGGTAATTATCTTTTTTTGAAAAAAGGACCAAAATTTAGACCCCCACAAATGTCCATTGAAATTCTTGTTTTGAATGCATCAAAACTGCTCTTCTCTCTTACTATAAATCGTGGATCAAGAGAGGAGACGCCGATGCTTAATCTCTTTGCCAATTTCATAAATGACTTCATGTCGACAGTTAAACTCAGAATAAATTATTTTCAAAACTCTTTTATAGGATTTCGGCCAAACACCTATCTATGAAAATTACTAGTAAGTCGAAAATGTTTAACTTGGTACACAATACGTTTATGTTCCCGCGGATAAAGCTGCTAACAATGTTGTAATTGAATGACGAAATATAACCTTGAAGCTTTGATGCACGAAACAAGCTCCAATACTTTTATGCACGTACAATCTACAGAGTGTAGTATTACATGTATTTAGGACCATAGTTTAACTACCACATTACTACGAGCCGCCGCAGCAGACAATAACCTACCTACAATGTATTGGATACCTAAACTACACAAAATCCTTCGAAATCTCGTTTCATATCTGCTTCAAATTAGTGTTTTCTAGTTAATCTTTCTTAGGTCTTCTCTCTTGCTTTGACTACTGTGAAAGAATCTATTATTCGATACTGCAAAAAGGTATTTGAAAACAGTGGTTTAAATCCGTTTTGAAGTGTGAAATTTCACTGGATGTTTTAGACAATTTTATGAAAATACTTACCATACAGTTGATAGCTACGATTTTTCTACTTTGTACATATATTCACAAAATTTCTTCACTATCTTATGTAAAAGAAAGTTGAATATCTTGTTAAACTTTGTTTGGATAAATCTAATGTGAATAAAGGTAATAACAAAACTACCGAACTTGAATGATCAATTTCATAGTCCAGAGAAAATGACAAAAACGAATCAGTCATACCGGAGAACTGGTGGATCGCAATGGTCCTGACTTGGTACAGGCATTTCAAACGAAATGGTGGGTTAAACAAGGTTTTATGGCGCCAAACCTCCCTCTTCCATTGCGATCTTAGGACCCGGTAATGACCATAGAACACAACATAGTTGTGAGACACAATAGGGATATTGAGGTGATCATCTCAGTACATCTCAGTACATCTCATGACTGTATCTGCTCTAAAATTTTGTACTTTATTTAGTAAATCAATTTTTATCAACGAAAATGATACAGATTGCGTTATTTGGACTGATGCGGAAATGACAACAACTGTTAATATCTGTTGGACAACATTTATATTCGTTTTAGGAAAACAATTTATTGCCAAGTCATTAAAATCCCTATTGAAACTAAGGGTGCTCTACTAATTGCTGACCATCTACTTGAAAATTTTTTATACTACACACATATATTTAGACGACATCTTTCACTAAACACTCTTACAGTTTCTTACTTTATTACGGCAATATATCCCCAAAATTATCCTTGAATAAATCAAACCTTATCGGCGATAGATGCCCATTTTTTAATATTTTTACTTCAATATTATTTATGGAAATCAGCACACAAAATTGTATGTTAGACGGAATTATTTTCATTTCCTGTTATTAGTATTTTTCTAGAGGGAGATGTTTTCTGATGGTGACGACAGGCAAGACGTTCTTTAGTATTTACCTTTGTTATACCAGTTTTGGTATTGTTTATATCGATATTTGGGTCAAAAAACTTAGTTCAATCCCGCCAGATTTTTTTAATGTGTCTGTATTAAGCCAGAAATCCTTATCGAAGCTGATGTTCGTGTTCGTCGAATTCATTTTGTAAAGACGGGGGTTATTTATGGACACTTTTGGATTGGGCTTGAATCATACATGTATGTAGTTTATTTGCAATCCAGGGCTAATTGTTAAACAGCTAAATGCAATCGCTGGTCACATTGAGGACTGCTTGCTGTTTTCTGTTGTGGATTAAAAAAAATCGTTAATATTGTAGTTAATGTCGCGTGCACTTATTCATCATTCCATTTACTTCTACTGTAAGCTTTACATAACTATTTTTAGATATTTACCCTACTAAGGTGAACCTTGTGAACTAAAACCAGCCTATATGTTTGTGTGTGATATTTCGCTGGATGTTTTAGACAGTTTTATGAAAATACTTACCATACAGTTGATAGCTACGATTTTTTTTATTTTGTACATATATTCACAAAATTTCTTCACTATCTGATTTAAAAGAAAGTTGAATATTTTGTTAAATTGTGTATCGATAAATCTAAAGTGACTATCTGCTCTAACATTTTATACTTTATTTAGTAAGAAGCAAAGGTGTACCAAAGAGGTTTTCAGTATCATAAAACCGTTAAAACAAAGACAAAACCGGCAAACAAAAAGTCATCACAACAACACAAACCACAAAACAACATAAAACACACACACACATAACAACAAAACCGCATTCAGCAACGCGAAGTCAAGTCGAAAAGTGATCTCAGGTGCCCCAGAAGAGTAAGCAGTTCCTGCCTGCTATAGCACAATTTTAATCAATTTTTATCAACGAAACAGATAAAGATTGCGTTAATTGGACTGATGCGGAAATAACAACTGCTCTTAGTATCTGTTGGACAACATAATTTTCGTTTTAGGAAAACAATTTATTCCCAAGTCATTAGTATCCCTATGAATAATAGTGCTCCATTAATTGCTGGCCTTTTCTTATATTGTTATGAATCCCAATTTATGGAGAAACTTCAAAAAGACCCCAACAAATCTACTTGAAACTTTTTATATTACATACATATATCTAGACGACATCTTTCACTAAACAATCTTATAATTTCTTATTTTATTACGGCAGTTTATCCCAAATAATTAGTCTTGAATAAATCAAACCTTATCAGCGATAGATGCCCATTTTTATATATTTATTTAAGTATTATTAATGGAAATCAGCACACAAAATTGTATGTTACACGGGATTACTTTCATTTCCTGTTGTTAATTTTCGTTTTCTAGAGGGAGATGTGCCACTTGCTCTGTCTTGTGGAGTTTGTTTTCCTTGTTGGTAAGATATGCCCGATTCTGCAATGGTGTGTCTGATTTTAATGATAAAAAATATGTTAATTTGAAAAATAACTATAACAAGAATATTGTTACCACAATTTCATTTACTACCTTTTCAAAAAAAATCTCTATACCGTATTGAAATTTAACTGTACACGCCGACTTTTTAATGTAAAAGGAATATAGCATCTCGATTTCTACAGTAATGTTGTTTATAAAGCAGATACATTCAAAATTAATCCTCTGGGAATGAAAAACTGTCTTAAAGGGAAAGTTCACAAAGAAATGAAAATATGTCATATGATTTGTAGTGCATTATCTAATCATGCTATAGCATTTAAACTTTTAAATTCAATTTAATAAGCTGACAAATATGGAATTTTATTTTTTATCATTTGGTTTCTGACATTTTAAATTACACAAAACATCTGAATACCACAAAGTCTCTTTTTGACAGCGACCCACCATTTAATTAATTATTGAATTGCCAATTTATATAATATTTTTGTGTGCATCTATGTTTATGCATTTTTAATAAGTGATAGAAAATCCTTATTTACATTAACAAAATTGAGTTATTCTATAATTAGTAATAATGATTTTTTGTATAAAAATAATTTAGATTAGTCATTCTTAATTATTTAAGTCATGTTATGTTGTGATAATCTTGCATATAAATCACAATATTGTTTTAAATGCTAGAATTAAAATAAAATTATATAGTACATAAAATTTTGTTTCTGAATGTTTGTATATTAGGTTTTGACACCTGTAAGTATTGATAATTAAAATTTCCTGTTTATTTCACCCTAAGTCAGCTTTGACTTATTACATTTATGTTTATCTTAACATTACACAGGTACCTGTGGAGAGACAATGTCAATAAATTCACACTAATTTACACTTTTAGCAAACCCAGTGGAGATCAGAAAAAGGATTACCTGTAATTTACATAATTATATCACAATTATTTTCAATGAATATGATAGCTTACTTTTTAATACACAACTTCTTTCTTAATACTAAATATTTTTTTTTGAATTATAGGATAATTAATAGATTTAATTAAGTTGAATTTAAAAGATAAAGATAAAAGATTAATAAAACATTTTTTAAAATAGATTTTTACATAGAATTAAATTTGAAAATATTAAATGATCTTGTCGACTTTTGATTATTTCAATTGTTTTGTCGGTTATTAGACATACCACATGATCACTTTAACGTTTGAAATAATATAATTTTTTGCTACTCGGTAGAAATTCTGATCAACTTAACTAATCCCCTAATGAAGAGTAGGGGACTATTTCAAATAAATAACCCCAAATATATTTGTTATAAGTTAAGATATGAGAGAAAAAAAATTGCACGCTGTTATAAAACATTGTTCTGGACAATTTAAGACCATATGTCAAAAATTGTGAACTTACCCTTAAATACGTTATTGTATTAAGGTTTTGAAATGGAAATTTTAGTGAAATCTTTGAATTTTGTCTTTTTTGGTAAAAAATGATAATTCAATACTTACTTTAAAATGCTAATTGCCTTTTTATACTTATGTCATTTTTTATGTGTTACTTTTATTTGATGATAAATCATTCATTGTTTGACTTGTTATGACGGATTTTAAATCGACACATTTGATTTGTTAACATTAGTCGATATATGCTTATTAGCTAGCTGTCAGTTACTTTTGAGTGTTTTCAAGAAAGTATCTCTGTATACGTCCCGTCATTTTCTTGTTGTCCTTTTGTCTCAGGTTCTCTCTTGTTGAATTCAACTTCTATCAATTTGATTTTTACTTTGTGTTTGTCTGTGCTCTGCTACTGATTATCAATAGGGGAAAGTTTTGGTCCCACAAAAACTAGTTACTAAGCAAGTATGTGTATGTGTTGGTGTTTAACTTTCTTTATCGACACACCTGATTCATGAAAGGCGGTCAGTTTAAATGATGGAGGAAACCTGAGTACTGTGGATTCATTTATTTATTCATTTATTTTCGTGGGTACCAATTTTCGTGGTTTGTTGAAAAAGGATCAGTTCGTGGATTCTTACTTTCGTGGTTCTGATGTCTCCAGCATACAGATCAATGTTAAATTTCCTTTTCGTTGGGTATCAAATTTCGTGGATGAAAGCTACCAACGAAAACCACGAAAATTGATACCCCACGAATAATAATTAAACCACAGTAATTCAAATTGTGTACATTATCACTACAAGTTTAAAAACAAAACCATTTTTTCGAGAGTATGAGTAGATGGTTTCCGAAATAATAGAATACTGTCAGTATAAGTCATTATTACTTCAATAAGTCTGAAATGAAATGAAATGTAAAAGTGTGTAACAAATACAACGGCATTGTAGCTGAAGCATGACTTGTATAACTGGCGAAAACAGTTCAATAACCAATCCAAATAAAACAGATATGTCTATCAAAATGGATAACAATTAATTAGAGAACTTGTAAGTTATCTTAATCGAGTAGGCATATGCAATGTTGAGACAAAAAGGTAAATACATTTTACACAAGTTGTATAAATACACATCTTTTCCATATCTCTATATTTTTCAAATATGTAAAAAAGGGTTCATTTTATTCGAATACAGATAAGTCCAGACATAACCTTTATAAAAGTGCACTTCTAGCAGTTATTAAGGTTGCTTTTCTGTTAACTTGTGTTTACTACGGGCAACTATCTACTTTAGCTTTGTTAAGCCGTCCATGGTCTGGACAGCTCCAAACTGCCCTTGTGCATGAAATGTACAGTTTAAGCAGTCCAAAGATTCGCTAAGGACAGAACAGTCCAAAGTTAACTTGAGGGAACTTTAGGTCGCTAGCAGATTTGAAAAATCGAGATTACTAAGAATCTTTTTTTGCTATTTTCAAATCAAATTTTACGATAATTAAATTCATTTCTGAAACAAATAAATAATGCCAATATATTTTTTTAAGATATAATTTTGTATTTTTAAAACAAAACAAAAAATTATGTCATAAAAATAAATAATGAAAATAAATACACATTTCAGAATATAATTTTTTTTCAACACATGAATACTCTTTAAAAATTATGATGTTACTGTTTTACGAAAATATTATAATGTTTATATTGAATTTCGAATAGTTAAATGTAGTAATGCTAAACATCCTACCGGAATTTTATTGCTTTATATGAGACAGTTTTTAATTTTACTTGTATGTTTCCAGTAGGCAACCTCATGACCAAAAGATCAATAGATTTTAGACTGTCAGACTTTGTTTTGGTTTGACAGTCTAAGATCAGACAAGTCGTAAGGACTAATGGACCGATCTGCTTTTACGAGATCGCCATATCGCTCTCCCAAAACATTTTACAAAGTCCATATGGAATGTCCTGCTTTTATGAGACTCAGGAATTGATAAGATTATAATTTAAGGCTATCGTTTCGATGACATACATTTTGTAGTGTTTCATCATATCTTTGCCAGATGATTGCAACATTTCTAACAACAAAGATTTTCACGTGCATGCGTTTGAATCGGAGTTTAAAATATACCGAGTTATCACTTCAATAATTACATAATATTCAAACACTTTTATGACAATCATGGACAAATTATAATATCGGACTCAAAATAGGGAAAAAATCTGGAAACAGAGATTTTGAGATTATTTAGTGTTGGGAATTTCTATTTTACATAGATTATTAAGGGGCCGCTGTTATTTGTTTTGACCGTTTAGCGGTCCTTTATCATATAGTGGAATCGTTTGTATCAAAATATAAGATATGAATCACTAATTACATGTGTTTTGTCGATACATATTTGTGTGTTGAATATGAGTTCATGATTTTATCACAGGCGCTGATCCAAGGAAAGGCTTACCAGGCTTGAGTTTGTCACGCATTAAACTGACAAAAGTAATGAGAAAACCACTTAAAAAACATAGATTTTTGCGGTTTGCTTGCATGACAAGGCAGAAAAAATCTCCCCCTTTAACTCAACTCCTAGATACGCCCCTGAATCATATCAATAAAAAGTGAATTATATTTTTATTCAGTGCAGTGTGCATTTTCAACTCTGAAACTGGGCTCTTAACACATGTACTGCTGATGCAACAAATACAAACATGTATGTACTACACATGCAGGCCTGATAATACGTGCACTTACCTATAAATCTTGTAAGTATCCACCTCAAAGAGTTCTTTCTTGGTTTTAGTATATATCTTAATTGTTGGTGTTTGCATGTCATTTAGTTTTCTTTGATTTCATCTTGTTACAATAATATTTAGCCGGTGTCACATGATTTAGGGACATTTAGAAGGTTAAAGTTGACATTAAAAAGGAAAGTGAATTTGTACCTTAAAGCTTGAGTCATTCTTTATCAGGTTTCGCAGTCTAAATTTGAAATCAAATCATTGCTGTTGTTCCTTTAAAATGAGGGTTGTAAAATTACAGGAAAAAAGATATTACAAATCATTTAATTAACTAGAGGAATATATGCTTCTGTAGAACTATTTAATTTTCATATTCAAAATAAGTATATTAATGTATTTTTTAATTAAAACTATCCTTTTTTTCAAACATTGTTTTTGAATTATCTTTGTTTCCAAATTGATACATGTACTTGTGTTACTTCAAAAACATAGTAATAAATAAAATACTTGGTAATAGAATTTCAACTGATTATACCTGTGCAATTTAGATGTTTATTGCTATTTTGCTATTTGACAATACCCGGGCATGTCATATTGCCCAAGAGGTAAAGGACATTTTATAGCTTTTTAGTGAATTTACGTGGACATGGTTATTTGTAAAGTTTACCAGTCATAAACCAATTGACGAGATAGACAAATATAACAAAAATAACTGTAAAGTTAGCGGGTTCTTAAACTTACAAATACCAAAACGCGGGTATAAACGATAAATTTGGATATGCTATATATAGATATTTCAAGGAGTAACCTCTCATCAGTACTATTTAAATCAAAACGTTAGAAAATAAATTTCCAAAACAAAAAACGAAAAGTACTCAAAATCAAAGCGTTCGAACAAGGAAGCCAGATCCAGCAACCTTTAGCATCAATTATATTTTTTGCAGATTAAATGTACATTTGCAAACAAGAAAATAGAAATAAAAAGAACAACTATAGCTTTCCTCATGCAATATATAGTTCAGTAAAAAAAGATTGAGTGAGGGCTAAAATTTATGTATAGCAGTTGCAAACTCAAAGGCCTTCATGCAGTTCGGTAGATGGCATATAAAACAATTTTGTCTGTCTTTCTGTAATTATGTGTGAATTTCAAGGAGGAATTATATGATCAGGATATGAGCATGAAAATCATAAAACTAAAAGTATAACCCAGACATTTTAACTTAAATATGTTAAAGATTCAGTGAAATCTGACAAAAAATAGAATATGTTGTGAGGAACAGCATCTTTTGCATGCATTCTTGTTCTTGTGTATTAATTAATTTGATTATGATCAACGAATATCAAATGTACACCTCAATGTATTCCATAGACCTGTGAATTTAAATCTGTCGAATTATAATACAGTTTATACGGTTAATTATATAAAAAGATGTAACTAGTGCAAAAAGCAGTGCCAATCATAATTTGCAGTAAAATTATATTGATCAGGGACTGGCCATTAAAATTTGAAGGAGTCCTTGTTTTTTTATCTGGTCGGCAATAGTAATATATATTTTTTAGATATTAATTTTGTAAAAACCCTATCACAAAATATTAATTTTTTTAATTACATCATTTTATCAAAAATTGTTCTTCAGAATTTTTTTCTTAATCATTGTTGCCAGATTATTTTGAAAACAATACAAACCGCCAATACATTTCAAGCTAAATGGTGAGCCTCTTTAATTGGTTGACATATTTGAATCCCTACATGTTTTTTTTTATTTAAATCAATTACACTCCATGGTAAACATGTAACGAATTCTAAACATATACTAAACGACACAAGAAACGTATCACTTCCATTCATTTTCTTTAAAATTTAAATTTAATTTAATTTTAATAGCAAATATCTCTTAAAGAACATGTCTGAATGTTCTGTGATTTTAGCACGCATGCATGGTGTCCACAACTACAATCTACAACTACAACTACAATCGCTGCAATCGCTGCAAATTTTGAGAAATTCAGATTTTTCGTTGTTGAATTTCTGCAAAACTCGTATTTAAACCCAAAAATGAAAATCAATTATCAATTTTAAGAAAATATAAAATGTGCAAACGTGAAACAAACAAAAAACGAAGGAAAAGGGTTTATTTTAAAAAAATTGTCAAACTGTTGCAAATCTTGGACCAGGAGAGAAGGGGTCGACTCAAAATTTTTAAACCGTTCTATAAATAAAGGTAATAACAAAACTACCGAACTTGAATGATCAATCTCATAGTCCAGAAAAAATGACAAAAACGAATCAGTCATACCGGAGAACTGGTGGATCGCAATGGTCCTGACTTGGTACAGGCATTATAAATTTATGACAATTTTTCAACTCAGAATCAGCCAATTCCAAAATTCATTTGTGGATTTAAGGCCTAATACTTACCTTAATCGAATAAAGTCAAACATCCGTTTACTTGGTTTGCAATACGTGTTTGTTCCCGCCGATAACAGACTATCACTGTTATATAATTAAGCTTTAATCATAAATCTTTATACAACAAATCAACGAAAATAACAAAACAAGAAGGAACGGAAAAATTCAAAAGCATAACAAACGTAACAAAAAAATACGTAAGCAAGATAAACACAAACTTCTGTTTAGGGATGACTAAGCGGTTATAAGGAACTAAATGTTTCCATTGCCCGTAATATTAATGTTTAGGATAATCACTCACAGGGGACAAAAAATTGTAACATCTTACTCGCTTTTCTGTAAACTTTCATCCCTCTGGGTGTAGTTGGGAACCCTAAATTCATATGTAACCGCAGCAAAATTTCACTTAAAATTGGTCTCTTGGTTATCACCAAACATCCAGCATTATTTCAAAAGTCAAAATGTGGGACGTGTCCCCCTCTAAAAATAGAATATTTTAGTTTTGTTATGTGGTGTCCTTGGAGTTCATATGCTCCTAATATATTTTATAATTAATTTGCTTATTTTATCAAGTTAATTTTTTTAACTATCTCTTATAATAAAAAAAATAAAGCAACATTCACTTCTACCCATCATCTTGAGTGTGAAATCCAGGTTGCGACACGGGTCTACATTTACTTCATTATAACCTATATGGCTCGGAAATGCCTCAGATTTTCAAATAGATATGTTTTTTACCATCCCTTATCTTACTCTGGCTCACATGCAAAGTTACAGATTGACCAGAACATAGATATTGATTGTACAGCTACTTATATAATGCTACTCGGCCAAAAATGTTGTGTTGATTGCAATCTTCAGGGAACCAAAGGATGCTGTGTAGCAATAATTTTCAATTTTCTTGACATTTAAGCAAACCAATAACTTATATCAATCAGAAAATACCAACAGAACATGAACAACTTATTTCATCACAAATAAGATGTAAAGTTTTATTTTTTCCATCCTCTCATATGCGCGAATGTGAAAACCCTTAGTTCAGCATTCTTAGAGGGTACATGTTTGTTGATGATGTTTTTGAAGAAATAAAACAAAAAAAAAGAACTTAAAACAGTTTTGAAATGTTATATGTATATAATTGTTACAAAAAAAGACAAAACAAACCACAGCATCCAAGCACAAAATGAAATTAGAGCTGTATTTTAGCCAATTGTGGAACTGATTATTCAACGGACAGAGGTGACCATGGGTAAAATAAACATATTTCTAAGAAATAAAAGGTAGGAAAAGTTTACAATCATCTAAAATGCAAGTTTTCAATTTAACCAGATGAAAAACAACACATATAATGAAAAATGTATATAGTTAAACCATTTTTTCATGAAGACAGACCTTGACTTCCCTGCAAAAATGGGGGTAATTGCAAGTTTGAGAGCAACTATTTTCAATATTTTGAACTTTTACCCTCATTTAAGCTTTTTACACCTTTAAGCTTTAAATTATCCGTCTAAATTTCAAAATTGTCTAAACCCTAAGGTCCTTCCTACCCCAGACATAGGTTGATTATCTTAGTAATAATTTGGTTCCCCAGTTTGGTATTTTTGGTTATACTGTTCTATGCTCTTCATATTTATACAGTGTTTGGCATTTTCAATATTTTTGGTAGAGCGCCTCTGATGAGTCTTGAATAGACGAAACGCGCGTCAGGCGTAGCAAAATTTATTGTCTGGAACTTTGTTGTCATTTGTATTTTGATAAGAAATGGTGGCTATTAAAGTGGTTTTTAATAATGCATAATCATTTACTTACATGTATTTAATTTTAATGTTTTAATCAAGCTTTACTTTTCATGGAATGCATAATTACAGGTTGCATATAACCATACCTATAAAAATCATATGTTGCCGCAACCAAGTAAAGGGCTAGAAAAATCACTTTTGCTAGATTTTACAACAAAACCAAAAGATAATTACATTTCTTACTTTATTCTTAACACTTTAATATGCTAAAAAAATCATAAACATTTAGAAAAGGGCAAGTTTATCCCCAACCAGAGGTAAAATAGCAAAAAAAACTTTCAAAGGCAATTTGCATAGAAATTCCTATAGACCATTAATTTTGCCAAAACTGAGAAAATTTAAAAAGCAATGTATTTTTTTGGGGTTGAGATCATCAAAAATAGTCAAATCTTATAAGCTGGGACCATTTATGACATCCCTAGGCCATTATCAGTGTTTGGCCCCTGTCATTACCCATATAGGTTATAAGGAACTAAATATTTCTATTGCCCGTAATGTTAATGTTTTGGATAATCACTCAAAAATTTGTAACATCTTACTCACTTTTCTGTGAACTTTCATCCCTCTGGGTGTAAATGGGAACCCTAAATTCATATGTTACCGCAGCAAAAAATCACTTAAATTTGATCTCTTGGTTACCACCAAACATCCAGCATCATTTCAAAAGTCAAAATTTGGGACGTGTCCCCCTCTAAAAATAGGATATTTTAGTTTTGTTATGTGGGGTCCTTGGAGTTCATATGCTCCTAATATTTGTTATAATTAATTTGCTTATTTTATCAAGTTAATTTGTTTCATTATCTCTTATAATAAACAAATAAAGCAACATTCACTTCTTCTATCCATCATCTTGGATATGAAATCCAGGTGGCGACACGGGTCTACATTTACTTCATTATAACCAAGCGAGGAGCTCTGGCAAAAAATTTGATATAGCCGTATTAAGGTCTATTTTATCATAAAAGATGCGTTATTCAAAAATATATAGAATTTAACTCTATATCAATTTATTTATAAAACAACTACAAGATATCCATTTAAGGAATACGGCTAAAAATTCTTATTCCTGTAATAATAGTTGGCAACAGAGAATGGGATATTTTTTTCTGTGCATTGAAACATATAAAACTTGGTTAAATTAGAAAATGAACAGAAAGTTAGTGAGGGAAACATAAATCGAACTATATGAGTATCTTACTGATACTAAATGCTAACAGGAATAAAATATTTTTCCGCCAGCAATATACACAGCGTCTTTGCTTTTTTAGTACCTCTATCTCTGATGTAGAGAATCATGTAGAGAACTAGTTTTCACGTACTTTTTATGTACAGGTCAAAGTTTGAAATTGTAGCATTTGTCATTTTCAACTGTTGGATATATTACTGTTATTTCTCTTAATTTTCATGGAGCTATTCAAGCACTTCATAATGGCGAGAACTCCTAGTATAATTTATAATGAATGCAGTTCTAATTTTGGTGTAAATATGTTTTGAATGTGAATTTGTCATTTCTATTTTCGTTGTTCATTTGCCAACACTGAATCCTGTTAGTAAGCAATGATCTAAACACAAAGTGATATTATGATAAAACCTGGTAACTTGTAAGATTTGCTAGAAAAAACAATGTTTGTTTTGTTGTGTTGGTGTTTTACTCTTTTTTTCGACACATTTGGTCAATTGAAGTTAGTCAATTTAATGGTGGGGAATCGGGAGTTCAGTTTCAATATTTTATTACAAAAAATGTACAAAGAAGGACTTTTTGGATGTTACGCCTCCTTTAACATTTTCGAATGGAAGAGCTACAATGCAGTTCCATTACACATGCTTGTGCAACTTAATTGAATAACATTTCCAACAAATTACAATATCGTGTCGGTTCGAGAAGTTTTCTTCGCTACATTGTGAAGAGGATCGTGGACAATTTCGTATTGGTCATGATCATGAAAATTTTGGTACGGTATCGTGAACTTATATTTTTCGTTTATTTTTGTTAACATTTGTGATATTCATGCATTTCATATTTGATATTACCAGTTATAATAAAAAAAAACCTATGGCTTTTTAAATGGTTGAATATTAAAATGATGAATTTGAAAGTTTTTATTATTGATCGAGACTGAATAATTTTTCAAAATTTTGTAAAGGATCATGCAATAACAAGACAACAAGGTGAAAAAATCTACATATTTTGCATAAACCATACAGCTTTTAAATATTTCAGTACTTTATAAATATGGAAAATGGAGTCTTTTTATTAATATATTCTTTGTACTTAGAAATATCATTATAAAATGCATTTTGAGCTTAGAAAGCTTAGAATTAAGTTACGGTTGAATAAGATTGACAATTTACTGTGCGCATAATAACTTTTTAATAGTCTTTCTTAGTATTTTTGATAAATAAATACTTTTTCATGTACCTTGGCATGTATGGATTCATAAAACTTTTAAAATAAATTACGCTAATATTTATATTTTTATGTCTTTTTCATGTGAGAATGAATTTGTATTTGTATGTTTCATTAGCAACTCTGTACATACTTTGACACCTTCAATTTTTAATATTTATTTGTGAAGCTGGCTCAAGGCTAGCCCTATAACGTTAACATATTGGTAAATAGATGGGAAGGTAAGATGAAAATAGGCTGTGATTGTAGCACTTTTGAATTGGTCACTTTGGGAACTGTTTTTTTTTCTATCACCGTCAATCCCAAGACAATCGAAGATAATTAACTTGTGCATGAATATAAGGATACGGACTGGTGGAAGTGGTAGACGGCAAAGATTGTGACGAGTCTTTAATTCTATGCTGGATGTGACCGTATGCTGCATTGATCCTTTTGTAATTAACATTTCTACATTCAATGCATAACAATTTGATATTTTAATTTACATACAGTATACTTGTTAACAAACAAAACCCTATTTTCGAGAATATGAATAAATGGTTCTGTAATAATGATTATGGTGGCATAATAAGCCACGGTAATTTCCCTTAGTGGAATCTACCATATGTGGATTTTGAAGAACTTAAAAGATTTGTTAGATCATTTTAAATCTAGATCATTTTCTGAGGTTCATTCTTGAAAACGTTTGATTTTTCAGTTTTATACACTACCTTGCCACACGAAAAACTAAAATGTCGCCTGAAAAAACTTCTCGAAAAAGCCTTTTCAAACTCTAGGAATTTTGTTGTTTTGGGTTATTACTCTACCTTCTTTTCCAAAATATCTTACAAAGATAAAATTTGTTACACACTGGAACAAGTTTGCAGTATGCTTGATTTCCTCATTGACAACATATTTGTCACCTTCGGAGGAGAGATTTTTCAACAACAAATCGGCATTCCAATGGCCACAAACTGTGCTCCTCTGATCGTCGATTTGTTTTTATACTCTTACGAGACTGAATTTCTTCAAGGACTCGTAAAGAACAAGAAGATGAAAGAGGCAAGGTCATTGGTAGATGGGTTCCTTCAATATATCCTCCAGAATTGGAGATAAAAGAGACCACCGAATCAAATTGCTTATCGTCTTTCTTTGATTTGCACCTCGAATTTGACCAAGGTGGTCATCTCAGTACAAAAATTTACGGAAAAAAGAGACGATTTTAATTTTCAAGTTATTAATTTTCCTAATCTACAGAGCAATATACCTACTTCCCCTGTATACGGTGTTTATATTTCACAACTTATTCGATATGTCAGAGCTTGCACACATTTCACAGATTTTTTTATCAGACACCGATTTCTTCGTGACCAACTTTTGGAGCAGGGCTACACGAAAATACGTCTCATTCTAAGATAGCAACGGAAAATTGAGGTTTGGCGCCATAAAACCTGGTTTAACCCAACATTTCGTTTGAAATGACTATCCCAAGTCAGGACCATTGCGATCCACCGATTCTCAGGCATGACTGATTCAAATTTGTCATTTTCTCTGGACTATGAGATTGACCATTCAAGTTCGGTAGTTTTGTTATTACCTTTATTTAGTCAGAAATAGAATAGAGAGCAAAGGTGTGTAACAATAATATCGTCATTGTAGCTGTAGCATGACTTTTACAGAATTCGCCCAATATTAGAAGCTAATGAGGTGTGGATTAAGTGTACACAACACAACCTACAAAAGAAACAACATTTAAAACAAACTCTGCAATGGAAAACAGCCAGCAACCTTCAATGAGATAAGTGGTCGCTACTACCCGTTTCGAATTTGACTTTAATTAGAAATACATGGCGTTGGATTCAAAATCTATCCTAAAATTTTAAAGAAAAAACTCTTTTTGACAAACTACAATAAGAATAAAGTTGACAAGCACAAAAATCAGCAATTTCATAAGAATCACTGGCTAAGGACAGGCACATACAATATTTGGGGGGTTAAATTTTTTTGCCCAAACTTTCACATATTGATAATCAATTTCAAAGCACAAAAATAGCACACATAAAAAAAGACCATTCGATAGAAGTTCAATACAGCAAGAGACAGCCTAAGAAGAAAAAAATAGAACGGGACATAGAAGAACTCTTTTTAGAACATTTGTAACTGACATCTAGTTTAGAAGCATCTCTCGACTGATGTAAACAATGAAGCATATCCGTTTTAAAATCAAACACAACAAAAATATAAATCAAATTATGTTTTGCTGAAACTTAGTCGAATATAGTTTGTGTTTTGTCTTGACTTTTTGGACTTTTGACATTCGAATGACCCATTTGTATCTTTTTGTATCTTTTTACATTGTGAATGACATTCATTTGAATAAGTTATCGAAGTAATAGGGGAATTGCATGGACAAAGTTGAATTTAAAGCGACAGTCTCTCACAGTGATCGACATTGCTTATGAGGTAGCTGTTTTATCTGATATTGTCACTGAGTCGAAGAACTCATTTAGGTTAATTTAAAGGTCTGCATGGCCATATATTGTTTTTTTTTCACAAAATTGCATGGCCATATATTGGTTTTTACTCTAAACAGACCTATAGCCGACTCACCAACAGACCCATTTCCCATATTGCCTCCATGTAAAATTTAACCAACAGACCGAGTTCTCAGTTAGCCGAATGAATGTGGTAGAATTGCATTTCTAATATTAATGTTTAAGAATTTAAAGACATATAATTGTCACCATATTTCATTTTTTGAGTCACCATTTTTTTAATGCCATTTTCTACCAAAATCTTATAAGGAAATTCGGAATTTAAATCAATAACCAAATTGCCTTTAAGTTGGGGGTTTTTGCTCAGAATTATTTGACCAGGTTAACTGATTATTTGCTTAACGTTGTGACGAAAGATATATTTTTAGTGAATTTAATACCGACATCAATCAGGATCTGAGATGTTTTGTTACCAAATACCTTAATATGGTGGCAAAATAAACAAATTTAATGTAATCTAAATCATCTTCATTACTGAAACACGAGTAATTTTTGTCATTTTCTTTGTTTTGCGGCTTTTATGTTTTCGACGACATCTAGATTTCTACACGGGCTAAGAATTCTGTACTGATTATTGTGCCAGGTGAATGAAGCAGCAAAATTTGTTAAAAAAGTTTGTAAAGCTTGACATGTATTATCAAGTGATGGTTGTTTTTCGATTTTTAGATTAATAGGGTAGCGTAACTATGTTTTTGTTTTTCATATCTTTAAGATAAGCTTAAACAAGTTGTCTGTTGGTCTGTTTTCTTTTTAAGTACAAAACAATATTTTTCGTAGACAATATCCCTTTTAAAGGTGTATTCTTGAAAATATGCATTTATTTGATTCTTAGTAAGTTTTGTATCTATTCTTACATCTAGCAGTTTTTCACAATTTTGTAGAATGGATGAATTTATCAACAGAGAAGGTTTTTATTAAATGATGTCTTTGTTTAGCTATAATTGTAATGTATTTTGTTATACAAATATTTATAAACATTTTGTTATCTTTGTAACATTGCTCAACATGTCGTAAATCATTTTAATTTTAAGATTGAATGTCCTGAATATCTTTTCCTGACCTTATAAATAACAAATAAAACAGGGTCTATAATTGTGCCTTGTTGAACGCCATATTCAATAACTTTTTGACTAGAATCGGCACTACCAATTTTCACTTATTATGTTCAAAATAGGATTTAAAAACTTAATATATATATATGACTAAAATCATAAAGTTGTAGTTTCTGACATTACAATTTGTGATCAACAACATAAAATGCCCCTTTAAAGTCGAGAAGTATATCTAGATTGGATTGATGTTTCCTCTTTTCATTGCATGCAGTCATTTGCCATCAATGTTAATAAATGCTGTTTGAAAAGAATGATTTGGTCTAAAACCTGATTTGAATGGGTTTTATTTTTTTAATTAATTTATTTAAACACTATAATTACCTCTTCTTCTTTCATAAATATGTCATTTAACAAGAACCTTTAACCTTCAGTGACATATTGGCTTCTTATTAAAGGCTCATTTGGTAAAAAATCCTGCAACCGGTAATACAGGCAAGTTTTAATCGAGTTTCAGCTAATGGCTGGTTTTGCCAGTTGCATTTATATATCTTCCAAGTTACGGTTGTCACAAGATGGAAACGTATGTATGTTGTTGAAAATTTTGAATAGTGAACGACACTATTCAGGAAATTTTGGGTTATGGATGACGAGCAAATTCTAAATTTACATGGAATTAGCTAAAAGTGCAGGAAATTTATACAAATTTACTGGAAAAAAATCTTGAATAAAAAGTACATATAATTAATTTTATTTACTTTACCTAATAGTATTTTTTATTCAACAGATATTGTTAAAATAACAAATTAAACAAGAAAGAAAAAAAATGGTTGAAACAATTAAGGTAAGAATGCACTTTTATACTCCCAATTATCTATAAACAGTAACTGTGAAATAGTATTTTCAGTTCTAACAGATGGACTCAGTCCGAACCTGTACAAAAGTGAACTAAGAACAGACTTATAATTAAGGTCCACCTTTTAAGTTAGCTTTATTATTTATTTTTCTGAAGCATGGTCAGCTTTCCTGGGCAGGTCTACCTTTTTTGGACAATAGCCGATCTAATCACAAGTCCTAACCTGTCCACAGTTCTGATGATTTTAAAGCAGACAGAGATGTCAAAAGCTTACCTGGCCAGAGGACTTTGACAGTTTTTGAAAGAGTCGATTGGATTTCTTATTGATTAATCGACTGTAAAATCAAATAAAATTTAGCTATTTGTATATCTATTTCACCATGTTGATCCTGCAAATAAGTATAAAGTGTTTATTTGAAGTAAAGAAGTAAATATTATATTTTTCTTGTTCAAATAAACTGATTAATTTTATTGAATTTTTTTTTATATTTCAGTTAAACTAAACGTTAATGTAATGTCAGATAACTTTCTTTTAATAGAAAATCTTGTGATAACGTAATCATGAAAATCTAGTAATCTTTAAGTGGTATTCTAGATAAGAGTCAGGCATTGGGCGGCAATTCATATTTTTTATTATAGCTTTTTGGCTTTGATGCATTCCTTTTGATGCAAAAAAAAATTTTCAACACGATTTCACTTTTAAATATGTGCTACTTAAAGACATAGAACCTATCATTTTGGCAATTTTTAAAAAATAGTAAAATTCACACTATTTGAAGAAAACATTGTAAAACATTGTTTTTTAAAAAACCTGCCAGAAAGTATTCTTTTCGACGGAAAACTGATGAAAAAAACGCAGTGTCAAAAAAGAGGACAACCTAATTATAGAATGTAAACACTTGCAGGTACTGGTAAACTGAGAAACAAAAAGTAACCAAACGAAACGGAGCTGCACAAAAACAATATCGGTAAAGAAGGAAACGTAAACAGTAAAATTAACAACCGAAATCTGTATAAAAAAGGAAATGAAATCAAGCGAAACTGGTAAAAAGGAAAATTGAATCGATTTTAGCCGACACCAGTCGTTTTTCTTAATTTACCGATTTCGTTTTCTCTTCGCCTCGTTTGGTTACATTTCGTTTCTCAGTTTAACAGTACCCAGTTTACCAAATGTAAATATTTATGATGGACAATACTTAATCAAAGCGAATAATTAAAATACGATTATTTTATAGAAAACTGCAAAACATTGAGTTTTTATGTTGGTAAAGGAAAGTTTTAGATAGTATATTTTTAATATATGTACTTTTTATTCAATGTAAAAAATTGCGAAATTGATAGGTTCTATGTCTATAACTAAATAATTCTGGACTGGTAAAATAGAGAAAAATGTTAGGGAAAATTTCCCGGAATTTTTCACTGTACAATTAAACTAAATTTCGAATCATATATTGTAAAATGGCAAGATAACTCAGAACTTCTTTAAATAGATATGATGTTATTTTAGGTAGTTTCATCATATTTCATTATCATTATTATTTTTTTCATGTGTCAATATATCTGTGCCTGATTGTTATGTAGAAAAATATTTTAAAAAAATATATTTTGCATTCATTTGGTATTCCTTACATGTACATAAAGTTTTATTGTAATAGCAAAAACATTTTCAGACGAAACCATATTGAACTACAATGAATCCACAATTCTTATCTTAAGCAATACTATGGTGTTTGATTTCGTTTTGGCAAAAATAACATGATGGTTCAAAAATCTGAAAAAAAATATCCAATAGGTAAGATTCTAGTCTTTCTGATCTCAAAATCCTGACTTCCTCGCTATAGCTTTATTGACAAGATATATGTTCAAAGTTATGCTAAATTTATAAGTTACTTGTAATCCCCTTGCTAAATATAGAATTTTCATTTATAAAATAAATAAGATCATTGAGAGTATTACATACACGGCTTAAAAGAACAATGGTCCACTCGACTCTGCAATAAAAAATGCGTAGATTTGTAAAGCTGTTAAAATAATACTTTTTAAAATATAATGCATGTTTTGAAAATGTCATGATAATAAACAAATGTATTATAACGTTTTAGAAGGGGGAGGTTTATCAAGTGAGGTATGTTCGATTTGTTCAATTCTAATCGCCTCCCTTTATTAGCCTAGTCACGTTTTAGATTTGCTTGTGACAAAAAAACAAACAACATCATTCTCTGATTTCCTTAAAATTTTGACAACACAAAAATCAGAGGAATTGTCTTCATCTGTCAAAGTATGTAATTCGTCGCACTTAACATTATTTTTTTAGTTACAATATGTTAGTCCCGCTTTTACAGTTCCGGTTATTCCTTAGAGATAATAAAATCCCCTTTTTCACACAATATTGTTATTCTATGAATTAAACACCTAGACTAAGAAAATAGAATAATAACTTGTCCATTCACTTCCGTAAAATTTCTTGAGTGTAGACAGCAACCGAGGAGCAACATAACCCTGTGTGAGCAATTTTTTGCGTCAGACGTGTCGCTCTGCTAAGGAAATCGATGTAAGTCCAGCACGCTCTGGAGTAACGAATCAATTGAGATACGTAAACTCCATAAGCTGGAGCGGACGGAATGTTGCTACACAAGAATGGAAAGTTGACGATTGGAAAGATAGAAGATCGTAATGGAACAGGGAGGTTTGGCGCCATAAAACCTGGTTTAACCCACCATTTCGTTTGAAATGCCTCTACCAAGTCAGGACTATTGCGATGCACCAATTCTCCGGTATGAATGGTTCGTTTTTGTCATTTTCTCTGAACTGTGAGATTGGTCATTCAAGTTCGGTAGTTTTGTTATTACCGTTATCCTGTTTCAATTTCCTCAAGTCGCCCAGAGACAGCAACTTTTAGGCACCCCATAAGTACATTATTCTTCATTCTTGAGGACACAAAAGTCAAGATGAAGAATATTTGTTGTAAAACAAAATAATTCATTGACCCTGATTAGAATGAAACAATATGAAATGCATAAACACATTCAAATAGTACAATGAACCCATGGCCATGAACGGACAATCGTGGCGTAACAAATCACCTAAATTACATTTCTAACGTCAAAATATGTATTTACGTATTAGTTTAACTCGAGATGATGTGTTGATATTTACAATCATAAATTGCCCAGACAATGATTATTCTGTATGAAATAGGGTCTGAAATTACATTTTGTAGATATTGTCAACATATGATACATTTTAAAACATTATGGTAACAAATAAAGGTAATAACAAAACTACCGAACTTGAATGGTCAATCTTATAGTCCAGAGAAAATGACAAAAACGAATCAGTCATACCGGAGAATTGGTGGATCGCAATGGTCCTGACTTGGTACAGACATTTCAAACAAAATGGTGGGTTAAACAAGGTTTTATGGCGCCAAACCTCCCTGTTCCATTGCAATCTTAGGATCCGGTAATGACCATAGAACATATCATAGTTGTGAGACACAATAGAGATATTGAGGTGATCATCTCAGTACAGCAGACCAGTCAAACACTAATTAAAACAATAAACTATTATTTCTTTTAACTCAATTTTGAACTTTTCTTCTAGTGGCTGATAACGAAAAAAGAACTTTTTTAGGGATCGTATGAGACGAACTTTCTTATAGCCCTGCTCCAAAAGTCGGTCACGAAGAAATCGGTGTCTGATAAAAAAAATCTGTGAAATGTTTGCAAACTTACCTTTCGGTTTTTGAAGATACACCTTATTGAAAAACTTTTTGTTTTACACAACTTTCTTCAGGAATAGGAACCATTTGGACTGCTGCGTTTGAGGTTACACTAAAGTCAAAATCTAGGACATGCATTTCCTATTTAAATTTAAAAAGAATTATACAGAAAAATTAGACTTAACATATAACATATTGACTTCAAAAACTAGTTTTTAGCTTTATTATCTAGTGCAAGCTAGTGGTATTTTGTTGAAAATTTCATTTAAATTAACACAGTACTGATTTTTGTTCGAAAATTTCATAAAAGTAAAGGCCGCCTACCTTGGACTAAGAAGTTTTCAATTTTATCTAATTTAGATGCATTCTTTTTAACAAAATACATCTAGCTTGCACTACATATATAAGAAAAGAATCAATTGAAGTATTTTTTTAAAGCAAAAGCTGTTTTTTTTTTAAATTTCCTGTTTAATTCTTTTCAATTTTACATAGGAAATGCTTATCCCAAATGCTGACTTAAGTGGGACCTTAAATGAACGGTTAACGTGCGCTTTTTAGAACGAACCTAGGAAAGTTGTTATTATTAACATGCAGAAATCGCGATAAATGCTTAACTGTCGAAGATTCTACCTTTTAAGGGCATTGTTTACGTCGAACTTTTAACCAATGGTTTTTGAAAGAGTATAAATAACTACGATCACCAACATATCACTTGCACGTGCTTTTATTAAAATAATTGAATAAAACATGACTCGCCAAACAAATCTTAAAAATCTGTTGTTCTATTTGTATCAAGTTCATATTCAAAATAAAGATAAAAGGATATCCGTTTCCCCCCAATAGCTGTGACAGGCAGGGAGATTGTAATGATTACCCTTTGATTGTCGAGTGCCCAATACACTGTATTACATGTAAATACATGTAGAAGTCAATCTGTGGAACATAGCATTAATTTGTAGAGAGAATTTACCCATTCAAAATAAAATAACGTTTAAAACAAATGATATTTGGTATTTGCCAAATATGAGCAAGGAAGTTAAAGAATATATCATGCTTATGTTGAAAATTTTACTTTCAAACCGGCGAACAGATTTTACTATTTTCCTTCACTTGAAAGGTCAAATTGTTAAACTTTTGATTGATTAATAGGTCACACAAAATCTAGAAGACTTGACCTGTTTAGGACCACTTGTCAAAGGAAAAACAAATGCAAAATGCAAATAGGTTTAAAATTTAAATATACACGTGTGTCATGCACGATATTCATTTCAAATTAAAGTTCTTGAGGTATAGCTCTATTCTAAATCTTTACATAAAATCTTTCACACAATTCATAAACAAGAGGCTCCCAAGAGCCTGAATCGCTCACCTGAACTACACAGATACATATATTTGTAGATATCATTGTGATTAACCATATGCGATTTAAATTTATGAAATATCTTGGTTAGTTTCCAAGATATTGGGCTTAATAAGTGCAAATTTGGCAAGAAATAGGAAAAAGAACAATAACTCCCACATCAGCAGTCAGATCTTTTCCGAAATTTCAGGACAGGTAGATCTTAATATGCTGATCACTTTTGGTTCTTGCACAATTTTAATATCTGAAACCAGTTTTGAGTTACTAGCAAAAAAATGAAATTTGTCCCTATGTTCTATTTTTAGCAATGGTGGCCATGTTTTATTACGAATCAAAAATCAACGATAAAGTTGTAGCATATAAGCTATCAAACAGTGTGCCATGTTAAGATGCAGTTGGTCTTACCGTTTCAGACAAGTCTGGGGAAAAGTAATGAACAATGGTAAATATTGACGCTTTAAGGGCCATAACTCCTAAAAGAAATTGTTCTACAGCTTTGACCTAATTACATGAATTGTAGATCTTGATGTGCTTAATCATATGCAATTTGAATTTTTGAAATATCTTGTATAGTTTTCAAGATATAGGGCTAAGTGCAAAATTTTGAAAAAAATCCAGAAAAAGGGCAATAACTCCTATGTCGTTTGTTAGATCTTATTGAAAATTTCAGAGCAGGTAGATCTTGAGATGCTAATCACTTTTGTCTCCCATCAGAATTTCAATATCTGTTACCGTTTTTGAGTTATTTGCAAAAAACTGTAATTTGACCCCTATGTTCTATTTTAAGCCATGGAGGCCATATTTTTTGACAAATCAAAAATCTGAACGATAGAATTGTAGCATTAATGCTATTAAAGAACTCTGCAAAGTTTGGTTGAAGTTGGATGTATGGTGTCAGACAAGTTAATCTTTGAATTCAGGGTAAAAGTAATGAAAAATGGTAAATTTTGACGCTTTAAGGGCCATAACTCCTAAAAGAAATGGTTCTACAGCTTTGACCTTATTACATGAAATGTAGATCTTGATGTGCTTAATCATATGCAATTTGAATTTTTAAAATATCTTGTATAGTTTTCAAGATATAGGGCTAAATAAGTGCAAAATTTTGAAAAAATCCAGAAAAAAGGACAATAACTCCTACATCTGTTGTTGGATCTTCTTGAAAATTTCTGGGCAGGTAGATCTTGAGGTGCTGATCACTTTTACCCTGGCCAGAATTTTGATATCTGTAACCGTTTTTGAGTTATTTGCAAAAAACTGCAATTTACCCCTACGTTCTATTTTTACCCATGGCGGCCATGTTTTTCAACGAATCAAAAATCTCCACGCTAGTTTTATACTACCTATGCTAATTAACAACTGTGCCAAATTTAAAAGCCATTGGACTTATGGTCTTAGAGGAGTTAACGTTTGAAAAATGTTAACGACGACGGACGACGGACGACGACGGACGACGGACGACGACGGACGCCAAGTGACGGCAATAGCTCACATGGACCTTCGGTCCAGGTGAGCTAAAAAGTCGTTAAAAGACATAATGTCACATTGTCAGGCACATTGAAAATATAAGATAAAGCAACAGGTAAAGATTTTAATAACTGGATTTAAACTTTAAAGAATAACTACAAAATTAATAACAGTTTTTAAACCGTAAATAGAAAATAAAAATTGTAAAGATAGAAAGGACGTTATTTTGATCTGGGTAAGAATTACTTTACGTTATAATTGCTCTTTGAAAGATATCTAAGAACAACTTAATTTTCGGCCGGTTAAAAATCATGATCTTTAAAATTTAACCATGACTTACTAATACAAATAGGTAGATATAATAAGAATTAAGAAGACAACAAAAATTGTGAGATTGTCAAATAATAGACACTTTATATATAGAATATATTTTTATTTTTTTTAATAATGTTTATCATGTTGATAAAATAAATGAAATGGAGAGATGTAGCCTTTTCATTATTTTAAGCCCATTAATTTATACTGGTATAGAATCCTTAATTTCGTGTATTCATCATTAGAAATGAATGAATTACATATTTCTATTTTCATTAATGTTGTGTATTGGTTTCACATTTTGATATGTATTAATTTTTGTTGCTTACAAATTTGTATTTATTTAAACAGCATTAAAATATTTTTAACGCTATTTTAACATTTCACATTGAATATGCATTACATATTTGACAGTTAAAATACTTTCTGTATCTTATAACACGTTATATTAAGATTTTTTGTCAATTGTGATCAGAAAGCTGATTTTCTATTACTTCACAATATAAGCACAAGGAACAGATTACAAATTTGATGGCCTTTTAATCTTCATAAATTTTATTTCTGGCATTAAGGGACACTTTTAAGTAACTCATTTATGCATAAAAGAATAATGCTGTTTCATCATTTGCCCCAGTCAGTTAGTTTTGAATTCATTTTTTTATGTAACTATAATTCATTCAAAGACTAACAATAAAGTTCACAAATCAAAGCGGGGATCAATTGATACTCTTCTTATTGCACTACATCTTAAGAACATGACCTGAATTTTTGAAGCGCAACCAATGCATAATGTATTTTCTCATTTTGTAGCCTACAATGATGTACGAATTTGTTTTATAGATTTAATAGTTTGTTTATTCGGTTGGCTGATATTGCGTAACACCCAACTGTTTGTACAAAAGCCTTAATTTTTTTTTTCAAATAGCAAATATTCAAAATATTACATTTAACAGCACGGTATTTTGTTTTCTACTAAAATGCAAAATAGCTTTGAAAATCATATACTTTTGATCTTTAATTTGTTTGATGTCATTCGATCATAAATGAAGTAATTGAAGTAATGTTAAAAACACATTTACAGATGATCAATTTATGGAAACGCTTAACCTTTTTATCGACAAAATATTTGTATAGTGTGGTCGATGTGTTTTTTCAAGACACTCGGTATCTAAATGGGCACAAATTGTACATCATTACTTGCCGATTTGTTTCTTCATTAAGGTTCATCTGTACCTTTCGGTAAAAATAGCGAAATTTTCTACCTATTTTTTAGTATACGCAGAACAAAAACTGCAAATAAAATAATAAAATAAAGCATAGCTGGACCTAGATATGGTAATTTCTGATTCGATTTCTATCGATTTTTCATTTTAAGTTCCTTAAAATTAAAGATCTCTTTTTTTCCCTGTTCAGATTTTAAATTGAAAAAAGGACAAACTATCCCTATTGTGCCTCTTACATGAAACGAAGTGAACACTTTTAGTTAAATTCCTTATTGAAAGTTGCATGAAATTTGAGGCCACAAGAAAGGATGAAAGTGATATTAGCCTTAAATCGGGTGTTTTTAAAAGCGGAGAAAAAAGAGATCTCTAAAATTAAGGATTTTTTTCGGGAAGAATTCATAGTGAAAAGGTAAGAATTTTTAATATCTAGGTCCAGCTACACTTTATATTTCAATTTTATGTGCAGTTTCGGCTGTGCATATACTGAAAATAGATTGAAAATAACGCCATGTTTTAAAGAAAGGTACAGATGAACCTTAATACATGTATAAAACTTTTTAAAATCACTTCTTGACAAAAAAGGTCACATACTAGACTTATCCTTTAATCTGACATTTCGTTATATTGGTGGTGTCCTTTTGCTAAACAATCCTCGATTTGATGACTATTTAGATCTCAAATATCCAAAGGAGCTTGAGCAAAAAATACACTACTGATTCTAGGAGGTCTGCTTCATATTTAGATTTATTCCTCGAAATTGACACACTAGAAAGGTTTGTACAAAGCTCTATGACAAACGTGATTATTTTCCAATTATCAACTTTCCCTTTCTGTGTATCAAGGTTCCGTCTGCAACAGTATATGGAATTCTAGAGCTAACAAGTAAATTGTTAACACAGTGGTACGTTGCTCCCAGGTTGTTGTCACTAAAGAAATTTTACGGAAGCCACCTTGTGTTTGTATACAATACGGGATTCCTATCTTTCAATTAAGCACAGATGTTGGTTGGATTAAGGTAATAAAAAAATTACCGAACTTGGAGATTGAATCAATCTCAAATGTCCATAAGACAAGACAAACCAAGGCAATGGCCCTGACTTGATACAGGTATTTCAAAAGAAATGGTGGGGTAAACCATGTTTTAAGGCGCACCTTGACATAGAGTTGGGTACTGTAATCCTTTATGACTTTTCCACCGCTAATCGATCCTTGCAATTAAACGGCAAAAGCAAGCAGGAGCTGCTTACTCTTCCGGAGCACTTGTATTCACTCTCGTTAGGACTAGAGTTTACGTTGCTAAAAGCGGTGTAGTTGTGTTGGTATTTGATTGTTTTTGGTTTGTTTCGTTGTGATGATTTTTGTCTCCTGACTTGTTTTTGTTCCCCCAAGGTTAAATGATATTTGATTACCTGACAGAATGAGTTGATTGTTTATCAATTGTCCCGCTTGACGGCAGACATATTTTAGGAACTTTTATGAAGCCATCAATCAGGATCCCTGTTTTTTTATCCCGAAATATTTATAGGTGATCTTCCTTTAATCATAATTATTCCTTTAATACGGGCCATTTTTGCTTCGTTGAGCTGAAATTATGCATTAGTTGTCATGTAAATTTTTTCCCGGGTTTAAGATTTCAGGTATAGATTTTTGGTCGAATGTAAGAACCTGTATAGTTTGTAAAAAAAAAGAAATGCCATGTGCATAATATGGGTGGGATTAAAGGTTATGAATATGAAATGAGTGCGTGCGTGAGTGTTTGCGCTAGGGTTAAGAGCCTTTTTCAAACAGTTTGGTAACATAGGGTAACCAGTTTTAAAAATGAAAGAAAACTTTGTACCATGAGGAAACCATCGACCTTTGACTAGTAATTAACGAACGTATTTACGTACAGGTGGCAAAGTCCCGTTTTTTGTAAACAGCAAGTAAGACTCGAACATCATCTGATAAGTTATTGACTACTGATCAAAATTGTAATGATTAAACCAGTTCCATAGACATCGGTGCCGAATTCGTGTGAAGCAATACAAAAGAATTAATGATAATTGTTGATTTTTTATTCTTCTATCAATCTATATATTTATTGTTCATATAACTAAAAATTAAGAAAACAATAAGTCATTGTTGAATTTGTTTGTTTGCCCACAAACTTGATTTTTGAAAGTCATAATGCTTTTAAATCAAAGCACTAATGCGTAAAATTCAAGCGAAATATATAAGTACTGAAATAAAATAATACGTTGGTCCTCTTTGAATATTTTTTGTTAAAGATGCCCAGAAAAAGTTTATATGGGCGTTTGTTTTTTAAAGTAAATGAACACACAAGAAGAATATTCAATGTATATATAACCATATTTCAAGTAAAAATTATTTAAACTTTGGGGTGCACAGGCATTGAATTGTACCTGTACCAAATGGTATCGATTCAAACACCCCTTCGATAAAAATGTCCAGTTGGCGTAGTTCTGGAAGCACTCTTAAACTTTTACCGAAATAAGACAATCTTATTTTATAAGCAAATTTGGGCCAAAATACTACATTCTTCCTCTAGTGTATGTGCGTTTTGTTAACGAGTTTTTAAAGATGTTTACATTCATGCATGTCTCATATGTCCGTCAACTTGGCTTCTCCAGGATGAATCGTGGGATAAATAAAGGTAATAATAACAAAATTACCGAACTTGGTTAATCAATCTCAATTGTCCATAAGACAAGACTGAGATGAAAGTTGATGACAATTATCCTCTGGATTCTCTATCGAATAGATTGCTATGACTCCGAAGAACAATTTCAATTTCAAGTATTGCTAGACAAGGAACCGAATACAACACTGAGTTATGAAAAATTGGTAGACTTTACAAAAAGAATGGAAAACGCAGGTACCACTATCTAGTAGTCGATTATATCAAGACCTACTTTGTCATAAATGAGTCGAAGAAAAAGAACAAATTTACAGAAGACCAAATAATCGACATGCTCAACTTTCTCATTGACAGCATATTTGTTCAGTTCAATGGACGCTTTCAATAAAAATTCCAATGGGCACTAATTGTGTACTTTTGCTTGCCGATTCGTTTCTTCATTCATATGAAGCAGACACTTGTAAAAAAATATCGTAGACTAGCTCTCTCTTTTAATCTCACATTCCGTTATACTGATGATGCCCTTTCACTGAACAATTCTCATTTTGGTGACTTTCTCCATCTTAAATATCCTTATGGACTTTTGATTAAGGACACTACGGATTGCCGATTTGTTTCTTCATTCATATGAAGCGGACTTCTTACAATCACTTCTAGACAAAAAGGACCGCAAACTTGCTTTATCCTTCAATCTCACATTTCGTTATATTGATGATGTCCTTTCACTAAACAATCCTCAATTTGGTGACTATTTACATCTCGTATATCCGAAGGAACTTGAGATAAAGGACCCTACAGATTCTAGGAGGTCCGCTTCATATCTGGATCTATTTCTCGAAATTGACACACAAGGAAGGCTTTGTACAAAGCTCTATGACAAACGTGATGACTTTCCAATCGTAAACTTTCCCTTCTTGTGAAGCAACATTCAGTCCGCCCCAGCTTATGGCGTTTGTGTATCTCTTTTGATCTCAATTGAGCGTGCGGGACATACATCGATTTCCTTAGCAGAGCATCACATCTAAAACAAAAATTGCTCACTCAGGGTTATGTTGCTCCTCGGTTGCTCTCGTTACTCAATGGATTTTACTGAAGACATCATGCACTTATAGACAAATATGGGATTTCGACCTCCCAGATGAGTGTTGGTTTGTCATGAGGTTTGGTTTTGTCTTCCTTAACCGGATTTGACACACTGAATTGACTGTTTGCAATGCAATGGGTGTGCAATAGCTAATGATAGTCTAATAGGAAGCAAAGAGACACCAATGGTAAAAAGGGCAACGACCAAACCGAAATACATGAACAAGAACAGCATGAGGAAATACAAAACATGAAAAACACAAAATAAACCGAACGGAAACCAACAATGCGAAATCAAGTCGTAACAAAAATGAACTAAGGTGCTCCGGAAAAATAAGCAGTTCCTCCCTGCTATTGCACAGCACACCCGTTGCACTGCTGTTTCCAATTAAGTGAGTCAAATCCGGTAAAGGAAGAAAAATAAAAATCTATGACAAAACAACATCGGCACTAATCTGGGAGATAGACACACCATGTTTGTCTACGAGTGTGGTGTATATCGTAAAATTCTTGAGTAAAGACAGCAAATGATGAGCAACATAACTAAAAGTTAACATTTTTTGTGATATGTAAACTCCACAAACTGGAGCAGAAGGAATGTTGCTGCAGAGTAATAGTACAGTATATACAATGGCATACTATCTGATGATTATCTGGTTTTGTATGTTTGTAGAATCAATTTAGTAAGTAACTATTTAAAGTGGTACATGAAACTAGTCGTATTTTTTGCCCTGGGCGTGTTTATTATACCATTTTGTTGTAGATTAAATGCGTATTTAGATATCCATGTATATGGTGCTTTGCTTCATAATTGCCATTTATACATCAGATTTCAAGACTTCATATTATACTGTAAGAAGTAAGAAAAAAATACATGACGTGTTTTACTTTTACCAATTCTTTTTATTTGTATTTAAATGTGAATATACGACAATCACAGAGGTCACCAAGGATAATCACAAGCCTGGTAGTCAGGCTTGTCTGACATGAATTTACCGTTAAATTTCTAATATATGTTATTAAAATTCCCGATTGTTATACTAAACACGCCATGTTTCTTTCCTTGCACTTCTATTCCTCGGCGTTGATTTAGTCTTCCTTGTACAAACCTTTCGGCTTTGAGTATTTTTTATTCAATACTTATGGTTTGTTTACCTTCCAATGTTTTTAGGTTTCTCCTTGAAATATCGATGTACAGCATAACTAAATTATCCATTTCATACCCGTTTTGGTATTGTATTCTGTGATCTAACTTAATTTATGTTTGACTTGTCTTTAAGGGTTGTTGCAGCTCCCAAAACATCATTTGTTTCCTGGTGCTTGGATTCATTGCTTCAGTGTCAATGATATACGTAATTAACATCAAGTTCTATTTGTCTGTATCCGATTTTGCGATTGAAATGGAGGACCTTACGAATTTACTAGACAAAATAAATAAACGTTTTCAAGCTTCAGCACGGATGAAGGATAACGATGCAATCAGACCTCAAGACGACAATACAATCACCTATACGTATCATAAACCAGAATGTGCAATGCCACCGAAATACCTAAGTAAGTAATCTATTATAAGCTTTGTTATTCTGATATCTAAAAAAAATGATGATTTGCCTAAGATGTCTTTGTGTCTTTGAAATTTCCGATTATCAAATTCAACACACCAGGTTTCTTTCCTTGTACTGCCCATGGTCGATATCTTCGGTACCTCCTTTGGGTTCCCTGTTCGAACTTTATGGTTTTGAGTACTTTTCGTTCAATGCTTTTGGTTTTTGATATTCCAATGTTTTGATTCAAATGATTCTCATGAGAGGTTATTCAATGAAAAATCGATATACAGCTTAACCAAATTTACAGTTTTATTCCAGTTTTTGAAATTAAAAATTTTAACATGCGGACTCTATGGAAAGCAAAATAGACGCAAAATATGTATATTCACATCTAAGAAGTAGGAACATATCGTATTCGGGTCTGTCCATCCGTCCGTTTGTCTTTTCATCCGTTCCTTCGTCTGCCCTAAATGAGTTTAAGGTACATGTAAGTAGGATTTTTAGTGTTATCATGAAACTTTACACACATACACATCATGGTATTACCAAACAAAGAAAATAATGTTTATTTTCTGGCTCGTCATCTTTTTGGTTGATAGATCACAATTATTGAATTTCATACAAAGATTTACCTAAAGTTAATTTACCATATGAAGATAGTATGGCATTCTCCTAAAACGTAATACATATTTTTACATAAATCACAATATGAACAAACAAAAATCATTATAAAGTTCTACATGTTTAATCAGCTTTATCGTTGATTGATTACAGAAACATATGTTAAGAATGTCAGCCGTAAACAGTCCGTTTGGTAAAAATATTGTATTTCTTTTTACCGAATGGCCTGTTTAAGGATTATATCCTAATTAAGAAAAAGAACACAATACAAAAAGTCCACATAATTGACATATTCAATTTTCTTATCGACAACACAGTTGTTCAGTTTGGTGGACGTGTTTTTCAGCAAATAATAGGGATTCCAATTAGCACTTAGTGTGCACCTGATTTGTGTCTTCATTCATATAAGGCCTCTCGAAATTGACTCTAAAGGAAGACTGTCAACAAACTCTATGACAAACGTGATGACTTCAAATTTCACCCGCCCAGGAGCTTCAATGCAATGTTAACGAGACACCAAAAAAGGATACTTGCTCAGGCGTCGCCCATTATAAAAAGGCCTGAACTTAATGACACTACGGACACGGTGTCGTTTCGTAATACAGGTGTCCAAAATACACCAATTTTGTCAAAGACATCAAACACCCTGTCTGCGAATCCAGAATTCCAATATAAAAACTTTGATTCTATTCGACCGTGCTCTGTACTTTTGGAAGACGTTTTGGATTTTGAAAATGTGCAATCTCATTGCTCTGTCAGTAAATGCGGAATAAAGAATTGTAAAACTTGTAAGATCTTGATTACTGACATAGAAATTAAGAGCAACTTAACGAATCGGTCATATAACATCTACAGTTGGGATGATTTAACTTGTACATTAGCCAATCTTATTTACGGACTAGAATGTACCCTTTGTGGACTGATCTATGTTGGTGAGACGAAAGGAGACTTAATGCTCGTATGTGTGGCCACAGATCCGGAATCAACAACGACAGCTTTCCTTTCGTTTACCAGCATTTTAACCAAACTGATCATTCCATTTTGTCTTTAAAAGTCAGAATTTTGGAAAAAATTTACCATCCTACAAATAATCCCACTTTAAGTACACCTTTCCGTAAAGAGAGAGAAGAATTCTGGATTCGACGACTGGGAACCGCACCACCTTATGGCTGCAACGACAACATTGGAAGTGTTGGAAATTTATCTAGCCCTAGATGCAGTGATCTTAATGTGATGAATCTCTTTACCAAAACGCAGAGATGGAAACGCAGTCATGGACATCGAAAATACAACGCACAGAAGCTTTGCGATGTATCAATCAATGGATTGCTTCCGTTTGTCCAAAAACCTCTAGGGATTCATCACATTCGAACTAAATTGTATTCTATTCCCCATTCTAAACTCAATACTTTGTACAAGGAATGTCTAGAAAATCCGGTCACTGACCCTAAGTCTAACATTTATAGACTCACTGCTATCGTTCTTGACATCGGTTACAACCGCTTATTCAAACCTGTTTGAGTTCCACATGAAAACAGTAAAGACAATCGTTCCTATCTTTCACTTCCATTTTTAAACAAGGGGTTAGATGCTATTAATTAAGGAAATATGTTACACCACAAATCTGTTCCGGAACATATTCCTCCTTACATCAAAGATAAAAGCATTCCAATTATCTCTTATTCCTACACTTCCACCATTGCACCCAAGGTTTTCAACTATAAACAAGTGTCGCGGGATTTCCAAATCAATGACCTCAAAGCAAAACCTCCAGACTGTACCTGTGAAAAGTCCCCATTCAAATATGGTCCCTCTATCCATGTTATCACTGGTGACCTCAACATCGTGGAAAATGACTAACTTCGCGATGTTTTGGCTATAGGACCTAAATATCATGAGCCAAGACGAATCAACTGGAGCTATAATTTCAAAACAATTATGGATTCAGTTGAGGACTATTCCAGAAAATGGACCAGAAAAGAACAGGAGAAAGAATGTGTCGTTTTGGGTAAAAGCTGTGAGGTCATTGGTTTTGAAAAGAATCAATTCTTTGAAAGGCTCAATGAGCACTAAGGAAACATCCATTTTCAGCAAAGTTGATGTTGCCAAAACATTGTCCACCTTACATGACAAATATGTTGTTGCACCTGCAGACAAAGCACCAAATAACATCATTTTTGTTTGCAAGAAACACTATATTGACTGTTTGACAGCTGAATTGGCGATTGGTTGTACCAGCAATAGCACCACATACACGGCTACAACACTGTCTAAGGAGGAAATCATTGACAATCACAAATCTGTCATTTCCTCCTTCGGCCTTTCTGTTGGTGGCAGTAATGATGACATTCCATCCTTGTAATGAATTCCTAAATTACATAAAAATCCATACAAACAGCGCTTCATTGCAGGGTCATCTAAATGTACAACTAAGCCTCTTTAAGTTCTGTTGACTTCAATACTTATGGCAATAAAATCTGGCCGCCAGAAATATTACGAATGTTGTTATTCTATAAATGGTGTCAATCAAGAGTGGATCCTGAAGAATTCGAAAGAACTGATGGAGATTCTTAACTCTAAATCAGTTTCATCTTGTAACAGCATCAAAACAGTCGATTTCCCCACACTTTACACTTCTATTCCACATGAACAACTGAAATCGCGATTGGCACAACTAATTAAACGCAGCTTTTTCAAAAAGAATGGAAAACGCAGGTACAAATTTCTTGTAGTCGATTATACCGAGACTTACTTTGTCATCAATGAGTCTAAGAAAAAGATCAAATTTACAGAAGACCAAATAATCGACATGCTCAACTTTCTTATTGACAACATATTTGTTCAGTTTGGTGGACGTGTTTTTCAATAGGGATTCCAATGGGAACTAATTGTACACCTTTGCCTGCTGATTTGCTTCTTCATTCATATCAAGCAGACTTCTTACAATCTCTACTAGACAAAACAGACCGTAGACTAGCTCTCTCTTTCAACCTCACGTTCCGTTATATTGATGATGTCCTTTCACTAAACAATTCTCGATTTGGTGACTTTCTCCATCTCATATATCCCCAGGAGCTTGAGATAAAGGACACAACGGATTCTAGGAAGTCTGCTAGTCTACATCTAGAAATTGACTCACAAGGAAGACTTTTAACAAAGCTCTATGACAAACGTGATGACTTCAACTTTCCAATCGTCAACTTTCCCTTCTTGTGTAGCAACATTCCACCCGCTCCAGCTTATGGAGTTTACGTATCTCAATTGATTCGTTACTCCAGAGCGTGCGGGACTTACATCGATTGCCTTAGCAGAGCGACACGTCTGACGCAAAAATTGCTCACACAGGGTTATGTTGCTCCTCGGTTGCTGTCTTCACTCAAGAAATTTTACGGAAGACATCATGAACTTATAGACAATATGGGATTTTGATCTCTCAGATGAGTGCAGATGTTGGTTTGTCAGAGAGTTTTGTTTTGTCTTCCTTAAGCGGATTTGATACGCTGAATGGATGGGTGTGCCATAGCAAGCAGAAACTGCTTACTCTTCCGGAGCACCTGAGTTCACTCTTGTTTCGACTGGAGTTGGCGTTATTGTTTGATGTTCAGTTATTTTGTGTTTCCATGTTTTATATGTTGTCTGTTATTGACCGTTCCTGTTGGTGTTTACTGGTTTTGTCTCTGCCCTTTCGGACTTTTGATATTCGGATACCGCATTGGTACCTCTGCTTCTTCCAATCGTCAACTTTCCCTTTTTGTGTACGCTCCTGCCTTTGGAGTTTTTGTATCACGTTTGATTTGTTACTACACAGCTTGCGGGAATGACATCGATTCCCTTGGCAGAGCGTCACAGAAATTGCTAGCACAGGTTTATGTTGCTCCACGGTTGCTATCATCAATCAATCAAGGAATTTTACGGTAGACACCTTGCACTTGAGGACAAATATGGGAGTTCTATCTTTCAAATGAGTACGAATGTTAATTTATCGAGGAATTTTGTTTTGTTTACCTTTACCGGGTTTGACACACTGAAATGGAAATTAGCATCTGTACTCATTGAGAAAAAGGAACCCATTATTTTTCTACGAGTGCACAGTGTCTACCGTGAAATTTCTCGAATGAAGACAGCTACCATGGTACTATCATGAAACTTTAAACACTTATACGTCAAGATATTTCAAAAACCCCAAATATTATCAAAATTGAATTTGTTTTATCAACTTCATACTTGATTGATCATAGAAAAGGGGGTTGTCATACTTAGATTAAACTAAAGGTATAAGTTTATTATATGAAAGAAATTAGTTATCATCATGGAATTTATACCCATATACATGATGATAGGAACTGAACCTGTCTCATCAACTTCGTTGCTGATTGACTATAGAATAGGGGGTAATATACTAAGGTTTACATAAAATTTGAAGTTACTTATATCATGAAGGAAATATGGTATCACAAAACATATAAGTATTCTCTTGGAACTAACTTGATAGTTTTGTGATTGCAGGGAAAAATAAATGTTGAGGGATGGGAACATTATTTCTCACTTTTTGGACAGGACAGTTCCTATTTTTAGCGGTGTGAGATTTTTCTGTCTCACACCACCCCATGTGATATAGCCTCGTGCAGTTTCCAAGGGACGTAACTCTATTGTTTACGTCATACGCTATGTTTTGTAAACAAATCCACGTTGTACAATTTACGGGTTTAGTGAGAAAAATAATCAAACACCGATGATTAGGGCAAGATAAGGAAATCTCCGACACCCTTGGGTAAGATTTCTTTACATCTGCAACTCGGCAGAGCCTCGTTGCAGACTTGAAATCTTACCCTCGGGGTGTCGGAGATTTCCTTATCTTGCCCTAACACCGGTGTTAGATTCTTCTAGTCCTTTGAACATTTTCTTACTTGTGTATGTTTCTGTGTAAACGGTTTCTTTGAGATGTGTTGTTTTTGTGTTGAGTGGGCTTGTCCTTTTCATACCTGACCTTTGACCTTTGAACGTTCCTTTTGCACACCAGCCTCTTCAATATATTCAAAATTGCAATCAAAAATCTTTGCTACCAGAGAATAAAGGAAACAGTCATTTTATAAATCGATAGAAGCTTGTGTTTATCAAAATGGTGACTTAATGTTTTTTTGGGTATACGTTTAGTGTTTGTTATTTTTAATTGGATAAGAACTCTATGATTTTCCAGAAATACATCATATCAATATCATATTAATAAATAAAAAATGGGATTGATGATATTTGAAATCATATTTTAATAGATGCATCATATCTATTATTTTTGAGCAAATTATCAAGCGTCAAAAATTTACAGATTAAAGGTACACGTGGCAAATGCAACTAGTATTGTCAAGCCAAATTTAATTTAAACATATTTATATTTTCTTTATTTGGAAACAAGACTTATTCCAAGCTAACCCATTTGACGTCCAAAAATGAGCCAGATGCTCGGGGTTATAAATACGATTTAATTTTTCACTAACGACAGCTCAACTTATTGCTTGTTTATTCTAGAATTTGGCATACCAGTTTATAAGATTACCTTTTTTATTATGACGAATATCTAAAATAAATCCAATATTATTTATTGCCTAGCAACTGTCCAAATTTTAGACATATACAAAAATGATGTGCTAACAATATATAAACGAGACATGAAACTTCTATCTTTCCGAAAAGCCCAAATGTTGGTTTGTCATTGAAGAGGCAAAGAGGCACCAATGGGGCATTCCAGTGTCAAAAGTCCGAAAGGGCAACGACAAAACCGGTATACACGAACAAGAACACAACGAAGAAAACCATAACACGAAATAAAACGAATTTTGTTTAGGCGTCTTTTATCGGATTGACATGATGCATTGACAATGGGCTGAATGACGGATGTACGTACTATAGCAAGCAGGAACGGTTTCCTCTTCCAGAGTTCTCTCTCGTTACGCTTGAGTTCGCGTTGTTTATTTTTGTTACATTATATATAAGCTGTTTTTGTGTTTTGTAATGTTTGTGTTTCTTCGTGCTGTTTCGTTCATGTTAACAGGTTTTATCGTTGCCGTTTCTGACTTTTGACACTCGAATGCCCCATTGGTGCCTCTTTAAACCTTGGTCCTCATTTGGCTACAGAGACAGCGGTGTCTTATTAAAAATATGAAAAAGATTGTACCAGTCCCAGCTTTTCGAATTACGACTTAAGTCGAAGTCAGCTTGTAGAAGCGTTGTTTACAGAAAGGATGATATCAGTATATTTGAAAGTAAAACTAAAGGGTATTGCCTGTTATATTTTCTTATTTTTTTACAATGACCTTAAATTTCATTTTCGAAAAAGCAAAAAAAAAAAACAATTAGTCGAGTAGGGGAGCACAGTTTGGTATTTTTGGTTTTTACTGTTCTATGCTCTTCATATTCATATAGTGTTTGGCATTTTCAATAATTTTGGTAGAGCACCTCTGATGAGTCTTGAATAGACGAAACGCGCGTCAGGCGTAGCAAAATTTATTGTCTGGAACTTTGTTGTCATTAATTGTAGTTTGAGCCCGTTAAACGCCATCTTCGCTAGCCAAGGGTTACAATCCGCTATCTCTCATCTTCACCCTTGGCAGATCTAGAAGGATTTTTGTGGTCATACATTCTCTCATCTGATTGGATGCAGTGAAAGTTGGCTGCATCCAATCAATTAGCCCCATTTCCATTTTTTAATAATCTGTTAACAAACATGTGGGTTTATAAAGGTGATAAATAATTATTAATTTTGCAAAATATAATTTAGCACTTTTGATCATATCTTACCAAAACTACCTTTATTTTATCTTTATATCAATGTATTTCGTTAATGGAATGAAGTATCTCCTATTTTTGCAAACATCTGGATAAAAATATTTTTTTTTCAACTTTGATTAGATATTGCTTCAAGGGAGATAATTAAAATGTTGAGATTACAAAAACCTTCTAGATCTGCCAAGGGTGAAGATGAGAGATAGCGGATCGTAACCCTTGGCTAGCGAAGATGGTTAAACGCCAATTTGTTGTTAAAATATCCTCCTAAAGTGGACAAATATTGAAAATTAAGCATTCTGCAATTGTTCAACTGCAAAGTAAAATCTCAAAAGACCTTTTTTGTTTAGGAAAACGTTTTCATGACTTGAACGGCGTATCGCGGAAAAAAGTGCTACGTGTATACCCCACTTATATCGGAATAAAACTACTATCCATGAGAGTATTCTCCACGTAAAATATGTCTGTTATATAAGTTGAATAGAACAGATGCGTTGGAAGCCACATTAACTTCACTATGAATCAATCATAAAATTGTATTTACCTATTCTTGAGTAGTAAACTAAATTTGATAGAATTTCTTGAAAACTAATGTTTATTTTGTAACCACAGGAGGACGAGAGCCGTTAAATAGAACAGTGTATGATTTAGAAACACTCAACAAAATCTACACATTCATGAAAAACGGACATTACCAACCATCGAACTGTACCCCATTGCAAAGTGTTGCCGTAATAGTACCATACAGGGACCGAGAGCCTCAGTTGAGAATTTTTCTTAACAACGTAATACCTAGAATATACCGCCAGCAGTTGGAGTTTACGGTTTACATTGTTGAACAGGTAAGCATATCGCAAACTATTACACTGACAAATGTCTGAAACGTTCACTTAAGATCAACAAGAAGTAAATGCACTGAAACAAGATACATGTGAAGACAATATATGTAACTTCTAAAACTGCTTTTTCCGCTCAGTTCTTTAAAAGCAGATTATAAAATCTTGGCGTCACCGTTCGTTTTTATAAAATAATTTGAAAAACCGAATTTTTCCGACAAATTTTATACAAATTATCTCCCTTCAAAAGGTAGGGGAAATGTTATAAAATGAATATTAAAATGAGGTTTGTTTCAATATGAAGTAAAAGGTATAATTTTCAGCCTTTCTCTTTGATAAGTCACATGCTCGGAAAAGATGCTCAATATTCAACCACAGTACTACCTAAATAAGGTTTTTCGATGTTTTATCTATCAAATATTCCTTTACAAAATAAAAAATCACCCAATTGTTTAATTGTAACATTTGACAATTTTGAATTCCCAACCCAAAATAATGTTAACTTTATAGAGGGTAGGAAAAGTTTTTTTCCAAAAGGCCATGAAAACCAAATTGGTTCAGCAAATAGAAAGACATCTGCTCTCTTCAACATTATTAATGATATAGAGCAATATATATATTTATTCAGCCTATAATGTCTGGTGTTCTGCATATCCTTTTGATATTTTTTATATGATGTCGATTATGCCCCAAAAGCCAATCTTGTCCAATCGTGCATGCGCTAAAATGACCATTTTTGCATTTTTGAAGCCGCATACCATGAAAGAATTGACTGAAACAAGTTGCAAGTAAAACAGGATATCAAATCAATCTTTAGGGGGATATTTTCCATATTATTTTCAACGGTTATTAAGAGACCCTTTGGACGGGTTTATACCCGGAAGATGAAAAACGGAAAACCTCTAAAGTAAAAACAATATATTTCCAAAACAGGTTTAGGAAACATATCTATTGCTGATTGTGTCGAGGATGCCTAACACAAAAGAGTCTCCCAAACATACGCCTTTAAGCCCTCTATCAACCTATGTTACCGAGATATTACAATGTTCTATATCCATATCATGACATAATCATATATTATCCATGGAAACGGCGTCCATTTGGAAAATTCCAAATATTGCATACACACTATTGAGACCCCAAAATGTCTCATTGATCCATTCAGTAGTTTTCAAGGACCGGTTCGAACACGTTCCAGAATAATCTACGTCTGATATCTTTACTTTGATATCATTTATAATTCCAAAATAAATGAATTTCAAACTTCAAAAGACAGACCTTTCAACCATTTCTGGAGTTATCAAACATCGTTATACCGTGGAGACAAACGAACTCGGTAGACAAAAAATCATCATAACGAAAGTGTAGAATTTAACTCACTTTTCAATTATAACTACATGCATATGAAATAATGCAAAAATACAATAATTATGTAAGCACAGATTAAAATAAAACGGGTCCCATATTACCACTCAAGTAAGTATTTAAACTGTGTATGGATACATTAAAGGTAAAAGTACTTCATTGTAAGTCACCATAGGGTAAGAACCCAAATTGTGCAAAAATCAAAAGCAAGGCGAAGACGTACCTGCAGATTAAAGGGTCACAGTGGGACTGACTTGGTAAAGGCATTACGCCAAGATTAACAAACCTACTTTGATGGCTTACATGTATTTTGTCTTCTTACAGACTACAGGGTCACCATTTAATCGAGGAATGTTAACAAACATTGGTTACCAAGAAGCCATGAAAGATTTCCCATACGACTGCATTGTTGTTCATGACCTTGACGTTCTCCCAGAAGATGATAGAAATTTTTACAACTGCACAGAAAACCCAATACACATGTCAACAAAAGTTGAAAAATTTAATTACAGGTAAGAATATGGTGTACACCACAGAAAACTTTAGCAGCAGCAGATGTAGAAGGCGACATAGGTTCCTCTTTCTAAAGTTAAGTTTGATTGTTTAGTAACTAACTTTGACCGAGGCCCTTGCCTCTCTTTGAACAATTCATTTCTGCCTTTAGCAAAATATCTGTGTAAAATTGGAATTGCTAAATTCTTTTATTGGATTTATCAAAAACGCGTTGTAAATGTGCTAATTTGTTTTCTGTTAATGTAATCAAATTATTTTAAGTTTTTAACTATTATTTCAAAACTAAATTGAATGATGTGTTAGTACGTATACTCTATTTTATTCATAAGGTTGTGCAGAGCTTAATTTTTTCGGTCTTTTATGTTGGATTTAAATGAAGAATTCCGAAAGTATTGACCCATGACCGACTCAGTCAATAAAATAGTGTAAAAATGTTATAAAATTCAATTTTCATTATATAACAAAGTAAACGTATATGAATATAAATATCACAGAAAGATTCTATATTTGATAGCTTTTTTTTCTCAATCTTTCGCAATTTTCAAACGGACTTCGCGTTACCTCATTCTAAATATGTTTTTCTTTCTTTTAAAAGCATACCATATGCTTCAAATGCTGGAGGAATCACCACATTTTCAAGTGACTCCTATAAAAGGATAAATGGGTTTTCCAATCAGTACTTCGGATGGGGTGGAGAGGACGACGATCTCTATAAAAGGTTTTTGTTAAGTTTTTCGCTGTTTTGATTTCATATTAACATGTTCCGACCAATATATCAATTGATCATTTTGCTGAATAATTACAATATTTGAAAAAATCAGGTTAATATAAAACTCATATTATGGTTTTCGATTTGGCTGGTTTAGGTGCAAGTACCTTTCTTTCAGCACTTTTTATTTTCTCTCTTACAGTGTTTTGATTCAACTGATGCAGATGATGTTTTACTCATTGATCATATATATATGTACTTAAATAATTATTAATAACTGTTTCTTTACTTTGTATTGTATATCATTTTATGGTGCATTAATTACTAAATAAAAGAAACTCTTAGTTATTTTAGATTCCTCTAAATACAAAAGACAGCTGTATCGTTATTTTGGCTTTATGTTGATTGCAGAATTAAATTAAACAAATTGAATCTAACCAGACCTTACAGGAAGTTTGGACATTGTGGATCTATAAAGCACGCACATGGAAATTCAAGAAATAACAGGTATGTCATTTAAGTTTATAAGAGTTTACATTTGTTATCTACCTCTAGATACCCAAGGAAGACAATGTAAAAACGTGATGAATTTAACTTTGCAATCGTCAACTCTCCAATTCATGTTTAGGATATTTCGGAATATTATGGAGTTTATATAATATCACAATTTGGGAGACATACCTTGATTTTCTGGATGGAATGAAACTCCTGATTTCATTGAAGACAATTTAGGAAGATATCAATTCCTTTCAGAAGAAGAAAGGTAATAACAAAATAACTGATTTTGGAGAATCAATCTGAATGTAAAAGAAAAAACACATACCATACAAGTAGTAATGTGTCATATCGTAAAACGTTCGGTTAAGGGATTTTGTCATGGTTTAGCAAAGGGCGTCTTGTGTGTACAAGGAAAATTTGCATAATGTCGTCTGCAAAAATGAAATCATAATTTTTTGGACACAAATACGTTTTCGTGCATTTAAAGGGTAAGATGTACTTTGCTAAAATATGGCACATGTATATGATACGACGTATTTGCTAAATCATTCAGGAATTATTGTTTTGTTCAATTGATAAAATAATATCATAACATATTTCTAGCATAAGTCAAGGCCGGATTTGGCTAAAAAATAATCATTCACTATGCATACAACCTTTTAACTCAATTTTTAGTGTAATTCAGCGCTTATTCAGCATTGTTACTTGTCATTGTTTGTACAAGGGACGTCATGGTTTGGTCAAGAGATATATTAAAATGATATTCTAAAAATTCAATCATATGTGTTGTACATGCAGACAAAGCACCAAATAACATATTTGTTGTGTGCAAGAAACACTATATTGACTGCTTGACAGCTGAATTATGGGTTGATTGTACCTGCAATAGCACCACAGCTACAACACTGTCTAAGGAGGAAATTATTAACAATCACAAATCTGTCATTTCCTCTTTCGGTCTGTCTGTTGGTGCTGCCAATGACGACATTCCATCTCTGTATTGGAATCCTAAATGACATAAAAATCCATAAAAACAGCGCTACATTGCAGGGTCATCAAAATGTACCACTAAACCTCTTTCAAATACTAACGGCAATCAAATCTTGCCTCCAGAAATATAACGATTGTTGATATTCTACACATGTGGATTCTGAAGAATTCGAAAGAACTATTGGAGATTCTTAGCTCCAAATCAGTTTCATCATGCAACAGCATCAAAACGTTAGATTTCTCCACTTTATACACTGCTACTCCGCATGAACAACTCCAATCACGATTGCCTCAGCTGATGAAACGCAGGTACGAATATCTGGTAGTCGATTACTGTAAGACTTACTTTGTCACCAATGATTCTAAGAAAAAAGAACAATTATACAGAAGACAAAATAGTCAACATGCTCAATTTTCTTATCGACATCATATTTATTAAGTTTGGTGGACGTGTTTTTAAGCAAACAATATGGATTACAATGTGCACCTTTGCTTGCTGATTTGTTTCTACATTCATATGAAGAAGACTATAACAATCTCTTCTAGACAAAAAAGATCGTAGACTATCTCTCTCTTTTTTCCTCACGTTCCGTTATATTGACGTTGTCTTTTCACTGAACAATTCTCGATTTGGTGACTTTCTCAATCTCATATATCCCCAGAAACTTGAGATAAAGAACACAACAGAAGTCTGCTTCATATTTAGATCTACATCTCAAAATTGACTCTAAAGGAACACTTTCAACAAAGTTCTATGACTCCTACTTTCCAATCGTCAGCTTTCCCTTTATGTGTAGCAACATTCCGTCACTACTGCTACACTAGAGTCTTCGTTTATCCAGAGTTTGGTAGAATTACATCAATTTTCTTGACAGAGCCGTAGGTTTGACACAGAAATTGCTGACACAGAGCTATATTGCTCCAGGATTGCTGTCTTCACTCAAGAAATTTTACGGTAGACACCATGCACTCGTATACAAGTATGGGATTTCTACATGTATCTCTAAAATGAGTGCAGATGTTGGTTTGTCGTAGGAATTTGTTTTGTCTTCCTTTACCGAATTTGACACACTGAATTGGATATAAGCAACTTGACGGGTGTGCTATAGCAGGCAGGAACCACTTACTCTTCGGAGGCACCTGAGTTCACCCTTCTTACGACTTGAGTTCGCGTTGTTGATTTTCGTTCGGTTGATTTTATGTTTTGTACTTCTTCGTGCTGCTGTTGTTCTGCTCTACCAGTTTCGTCGTTGCCTTTTCGTACTTTTGATACTAGATTGCCCAATTGGTGCCTCTTTGTGTCTTTCTAAAGTTAAGAGATTTGGCAAAATATTAGGTTTTTTCTGCTGTTTTTTTTGTGCTTGACCCCTCTTCCCCCCAAAAAAAATCAATGGCTTGTTTGTAAGAATTTCATAAAGCTTTACCTTCAGTATTTGCATATAATAGATACATATTTAAAATTACATAATTTCATGTTAACTTCTGCTCTATACCGTAATTAAGCCAACAATATATATTTACCATTAGGATTACCATTGAACAATTCAGTATGAATATGGTTAATGTAGCCCTAAACAATACAATAAAAAGTATTTTTTTATATATATTTTAGACGAAAAAAATACATTGTACAAAGCATGCCATCCGTTTACCAAACACTATACGATATCACACATTACTAATTGTGATACCGGAGACAATTAAAATTGGAATAATCATGACACGGTACGGGTATTTCGAAAGAAATAAAGGACCAAACTAGTTATTTTGGCGCCTAACATCCCCTTTCGTTGCTACCTTAGAGCCCGGTAGTACCACAAACATAACACGGTTGGGAACACATAAAAAGGATATTTACATAAGATGCTGGTTGTCATCCCTTACAATATTTGAGTTGACCGCAATTTATGACAGTTGTGCTGCAAAGAGCTTGGATTTCATATCCATTTTGACTAACGATCACTTTGTTTATTTCTAATATGGTTTTTTGGGGGATCAGATCACGTTGTTACTTTCTATTGTGTTGTTTTTGGGTCAGATCACGTTGTTAATTTCTATTGTGTTGTTTTTGGGTCAGATCACGTTGTTTATTTCTATTGTGTTGTTTTTGGGTCAGATCACGTTGTTACTTTCTATTGTGTTGTTTTTGTGCCGATTAATGCTGCTAATGTTTCTTTGTTTTGTTGTCGTTCGTGGTAACTAATTTTGTTTTCGCTTCCACGGGGTTTTGGCTTACTAATTCCCCTTTTTGTACCTCTCTGTTGATTACTAAGCAGAAATGGTATAGTTATAAGTTTTTGAAAATTAAAAGTGTCAGAAGAGAAGAACTATAGTTAAGGCAAATGTTTATTTCAGCATTTATTGTTTCACAAGTACATATCTAAATTAAATATATAACTTGATAATTAAGAATCACAACTGTATTGATAACACGTGGCAAATAGGTGACATCCTATTTTGTTCATTTTCAAACGGTTGACAAATTTATTTCGGTTTATTTATAAAACTATTGAATCAAAGAAAATTAAATAACCATAAATACAATTTTATTAATCGTGCTTTTGGTAAAAATCGTTTTAAAAATGTTTCGTGATAATTTTTTTTTCAAACTAGTATGTGTCCTAAAATATTTTTAATAACAAAAAATTGTTATTGTATATACTGTATTACTTTGTGCAATCATACGTAATAAACTATCATTTTGTCTCTTTTGTAAAAATTGGTAAAATTTCATTTTTACATGTATAAGTTTTGTTACTTTAAGACATAGAACCTATCAATTTCGCAATTTTTTACATTGAATAAAAAGTACATATATTAAAAATATACTATCTAAAACTTGCCTTTACCAACATAAAAAGTCAATGTTTTGCAGTTTTCTATAAAATAATCTTATTTTAATTATTCGCGTTGATTAAGTATTGTCCAGCATAAATATTTACTTTTTGTAAACAGGGTGATGTTAAACTGAGAAACGAAATGTAACCAAACGAGACGAAGAGAAAAGGAAATCGGTAAATTAAGAAAAATGACTGGTGTCAGCTTAAATCGATTCAGTTTTCTTTTTTTACCAGTTGTGCTCGATTTCGTTTCCTTTTTTTTAAAGATTTCAGCTGTTATTTCCTTCTGTACTGATATCGTTTTTGTTCCGCTCCGTTTCATTTGGTTACTTTTCGTTTCTCAGTTTACCGGTACCTGCAAGTGTTTACATTCTATAATTAGTTTATCCTTTTTTTTGACACTGCGGTTTTTTCTTCAGTTTTCCATCGAAAAGAATACTTTCTGGTAGGTTTTTTGAAAATTTTACAGTTTCTTCAAAGGTTTTACAATGTACTCTTCAAAAAGTGTGAATTTAATTATTTTAAAAAAATGCCAAAATGATAGGTTCTATGTCTTTAATGTAAGTTTCCAATTTTTCTTTAGTTTACAATTAAGGCATTCTAATGTTATAATTTGTGTTTTGCTTTTTGTTGCTGTAACTGTTTTTGTCCTAAACGTTTTGGACAGCATTCAAATACCCCCAACAATGCAACAATTAACAAAACCAAACCTTTATTTAAAGGTTTTTATTTTGAAAACCACTTCGGTAGCTGGAATATTTTCTCCTTAACTTCTCCTAAACTTGAAGCAAATATTTTTTTCTGCTTTATGCTTATGAATGCAATTTGTCGATCGTGTACTCTCTTTGAACCATGAATTATAATTCAAAAAATTATTAAAATTTCTTTTTTAAAAGAATGGAAATTCTGAGGACTGCTAACCGAAGATGGCAGAAGGATGGGATTAATAGCTTAAACTACACACTGCTAAAAAAACAAGAAAACCAACTTTACGTCTGGATTTTTGCCCATATAGACATGAAAACTGTTAGACAGGTAAATAATAAAAACATTTTATGCATGTATTTTGCATTGCTATTTGCATTTTAAAAGTCACATTGGTACTGCCTTTACTTCTTTTGTACCTTTGTGTAGGTGTATTAAACTTATTCATTTATACTGAGAAGGACAAAACACCTACTAAGTTTATGCTTATGTGAATCACTGACGAGTAATGCGGCCTGTATAGCCACCCCGTTGAACCGTTCCCTCTTTTATTAGTTAAGCTCTATAAGCATTCAATATAATGGATGTTATTGACCCCTTTTAGGAGTAATGGTCCTTTAAATGTCTAAATAACTTTTTACGTTTTAAAGCCTGAGAAAACTGTAGAAAGTAATAAAATAAAAAAGCTTCTGATTGCTTAAATGTTTATTGATGAATTAAGTTAATTGATGTAGTCAGATGACACGTTATGAGACTTTTGTCCATTTAAGTGAAAAAAAGGCATTTAAGTATGGTAAACGATTCATGCTCCTGTGACGCTCTTTTTTAATCTATATTTCAGTATAATTGTTTAAACAAATGAGAAACGTTCCCTATGGTATATTTTCGATTTCTGGAAGAAAATGTACAAGCAGCCCTATCTTACGATGGAAGCAGGAGTACAAATAGGCCATCCGAATGTCATACAAATAGAAACATCAAACACAAAAACACATTAAAAATAAACCAACTGAATAGCAATCAACAACGCCGACTCAAGTCGTAACGAGAGTGAACACAGATGCCCCAATAGAGTAAGCAGTCCCTGCTTGCTATAGCACAGAGTCGCTTTGCCAATTATCTATTCAGTGTGTCTTATTCCATTAAGGAGGTCAAAACAAAACCCTATGACAATAGACAATAAAGAAATGTGGAATAAGTGTACGCGACACAACAAACATATACAAACCGCAATTTATATACCGGTATCACAATAGAAAACTGACCAGAGGTTGCTGCTAGCCGTCTTCCATTGGACAATGACTTAAAATACAATACATGAGATTCGTAAATTATCAACGAGAGACCCATTTCTGGACATAGATCAATAAACAGATTGTTAACAGGGACAAACAAAAGCATTGACGAGGATTCTAGGCTCAGGTTGTATTCACTCATGACATTTTATGGACGATATCATGTGCTCTACGCGTTGTATAGGTAATCGATGTAAGTCCCGTAAGCTCTTAAATAACGAATTGATACGTGATATGTACAATGTGAGCTCCAAAAGCTGGAGCGGACAGAATGTTGCAACACAAAATGGACAGACTGACGATAAGAACATTATTGTCATCGACATAATCATACGAATTTTATATTTACAATGAGTAAGATATACTCGCATCCTCAGTAGTGTTTATAATGATTATAATAATAAAAACCCTTTTATTACAGCAACTTTCCTTAAACACTGCTATCGATATCACATAAAAGTAAAATCTTAGACCAAATTCTTCAATAATTTTCGATATATTATTGAAAGTAGCTAAGAGGCACCAATGGTCCGATGGACGACATTAAAACCAGTAAACATTAACGAGAACAGCACTAACAAACACATAAAAAATACAAAAACAACTGAACAGCAATCAACAGCGCGAATTCAAGTCGTAACGGGGATGGCATTAGCTGATATGGAAGATATGACTTAATATATACTGAACAATTCTCGATTTGGTGACTTTCTCCATCTCATATATCCCCCGGAACTTGAGATAAAGGACACAACGGATTCTAGGAAGTCTGCTTCATATTTAGATCTACATCTCGAAATAGACTCTCAAGGAAAACTATCAACAAAGCTCTATGACAAACGTGATGACTTCAACTTCCCAATCGTCAACTTTCCCTTCGTGTGTAGCAACATTCCGTCCGCTCCAGCTTATGGAGTTTACGTATCACAATTGATTCGTTACTCCAGAGCTTGTGGGAATTACATCGATTTCCTTGGTAGAGCGTCACGTTTGACACAGAAATTGCTAACACAGGGTTATGTTGCTCCTCGGTTGTTGTCTTCACTCAAGAAATTTTACGGTAGACACCATGTACTCATAGATAAATATGGGATTTCTATCTCTCAGATGAGTGCAGATGTTGGTTTGTCATAGGGTTTTGTTTTGTCTTCCTTTACCGGATTTGACACACTGAATTGGAAATTGGCAGCGCGGCGGGTGTGCTATAGCAGGCAGGAACCGCTTACTCTTCCGGAGCACCCGAGTTCACTCTTGTAACGACTTGAGTTCGCGTTGTTGATATCTGTTCGGTTGTATTTATGTTTTGTGTTTCCTTGTGCTGTTCTTATTCATGTTTACCGGTTTTGTCGTTGCCTTTTCGGACTTTTGACACTCGAATGCCCCTTTGGTGCCTCTGCTTATTTCATTTCACTGGGTCGATGTCTCTGCTGGTGGACAATCTGTCCCCGAGGACATCACCAGCCCAGTAGCTTAATTTATATTTAGCATGATTTTGAGAAACCAGAAAAGGATACTGGCTCAGGCGTCACCCAGTATAAAAAGGCCTGGACTTAACGACACTACGGACACGGCGTCGTTTCGTAATATAGGTGTCCAAAATACCCCAGTTTCGTCAAAGATTTCATATACCCAGTCTGAAAATCCAGAACTCCAATATAAAAACTTAGATTCGAATAATAACATCAAACCATGCTCTGTACTTTTGGAAGACGTCTTAGATTTTGAAAATGTTAAATCCCATTGCACGGTCAGTAAATGTGGAATTAAAAATTGTAAAACCTGTAATATCTTAATCACTGACACTCAAATTAAGAGCAATTTAACCAATCGATCATATCACATTTAAAGTTGGGATGATTTAAATTGCACATCTTCCAACCTAATTTATGGACTAGAATGCACGCTTTGTGGATTGATTTATGTTGGTGAGACAAAAGGGAGACTAAATGCTCGTATGTGTGGTCACAGGTCGGGTGTCAACAACGACAGTTTTCCTTTTGTCTACCAACATTTTAACCAACCAGACCATTCCATTTTGTCCCTTAAAGTTCGCATTCTAGAAAAAATTTACCATTCTACAAACAATCCCACATTGAGTACACCTTTTCTTAGGGAGAGAGAAGAGTTCTGGATTAGACGACTGGGGACCGCACTACCTTATGGGTGCAACGATAATATTGGAAGTATAGGTAATTTGTCTAGCCCTAGATGCAATGATGTGAATGTGATAAATCTCTTTGAAATAACAGAAAGACGGAAACGCAGTCGTGGTCATCGTAAATACAATGCACCAAAGCTTTGCGATGTTACTATTACCGGATTGCTACCGTATGTCCAAAAACCACTAGGGATTCATCACATTCGCACCAAGTTGTATTCTATACACCTTTCAAAACTTAATACCTTATATAAAGAATGTCTTGAAAATACAGTCACTGACCCAAATTCAAACCTTTACCGACTAACCGCTATTGTGCTTGATATCGGTTACAACCGCTTATTCAAACCTGTTGGAGTTCCACACGAAAACAGCAAAGACAACCGTTCTTTTCTCTCACTACCCTTTTTAAACAAAGGTTTAGATGCCATAAATTTAGGAAATATTCTACATCATAAATCTGTTACGGCACATATTCCTCCTTATTTCAAAGATAAAAGTATTCCAATCATCTCTTATACCTATACTTCCACTATTGCACCCAAGGTCTTCAACTACAAACAAGTGTTGCGGGATTTCCAAATCAATGACCTCAAAGCAAAACCTCCAGACTGTTCTTGTGAAAAGTCCCCATTCAATTATAGTCCCTCTGGCCACGTTATAACTGGTGACCTAAACATCGTGGAAAATGATTTACTTCGCGATGTTTTGGCTAAAGGACCAAAATACCGTGAGCCTAGACGTATCAACTGGAACCATAATTTTAAAACAATTATGGATTCAGTTGAAGACTATGCCAGAAAATGGGCCAAGAAAGAACAGGAGAAAGAAACGGACGTTTTGTCAGAGTGGGTTAAAGCTGTGAGGTTATTGATTTTGAAACGAATTAATTCTTTGAAGAGCTCAATGAGTACTAAAGCAACATCCATATTTAACAACGCTGATGTTGCAAAAACTCTGTCCACCTTACACGACAAATATGTTGTTGTACCTGCAGACAAAGCACCAAATAACATCATTTTTGTGTGCAAGAAACACTATATTGAGTGCTTGACAGTTGAATTAGGGGTTAGTTGTACCAACAATAGCAGCACGTACACAGCTACAACATTGTCTAAGGAGGAAATTATTGACAATCATAAATCTGTCATTTCCTCCTTCGGGCTCTCTGTTGGTGCTGACAATGATGACATTCCATCCCTGTATTGGATTCCTAAATTACATAAAAATCCATACAAACAGCACTTCATTGCAGGGTCATCGAAATGTACCACTAAACCTCTTTCAGTCCTGTTGACCTCAATACTGACGGCAATAAAATCCGGCCTCCAGAAATATTACGATTGTTGTTATTCTAGAAATGGTGTCGATCAAATGTGGATCCTGAAGAATTCGAAAGAACTGATGGAGATTCTTAACTCTAAATCAGTTTCATCTTGCAACAGCATCAAGACTTTCGATTTCTCCACACTTTACACTTCTATTCCACATGAACAACTCAAGTCACGATTGGCACAGCTGATTAAACGCAGCTTTTTCAAAAAGAATGGAAAACGCAGGTACAAATATCTGGTAGTCGGTTATAATAAGACTTACTTCGCCATCAATGAGTCTAAAAGTAAGAACAAATTTACAGAAGATCAAATAATCGACATGCTCAACTTTCTTATAGACAACATATTTGTTCAGTTTGGTGGACGTGTTTTTCAGCAAACAATAGGGATTCCAATGGGCACCAATTGTGCACCTTTGCTTGCTGATTTGTTTCTTCATTCATATGAAGCAGACTTCTTACAATCTCTTCTAGACAAAAAAGATCGTAGACTAGCTCTCTCTTTTAACATCACGTTCCGTTATATTGATGATGTCCTTTCACTGAACAATTCTCGATTTGGTGACTTTCTCCATCTCATATATCCCCCGGAACTTGAGATAAAGGACACAACGGATTCTAGGAAGTCTGCTTCATATTTAGATCTACATCTCGAAATAGACTCTCAAGGAAAACTATCAACAAAGCTCTATGACAAACGTGATGACTTCAACTTCCCAATCGTCAACTTTCCCTTCGTGTGTAGCAACATTCCGTCCGCTCCAGCTTATGGATTTTACGTATCACAATTGATTCGTTACTCCAGAGCTTGTGGGAATTACATCGATTTCCTTGGCAGAGCGTCACGTTTGACACAGAAATTGCTAACACAGGGTTATGTTGCTCCTCGGTTGTTGTCTTCACTCAAGAAATTTTACGGTAGACACCATGTACTCATAGATAAATATGGGATTTCTATCTCTCAGATGAGTGCAGATGTTGGTTTGTCTTAGGTTTTGTTTTGTCTTCCTTTACCGGATTTGACACACTGAATTGGAAATTGGCAGCGCAGCGGGTGTGCTATAGCAGGCAGGAACCGCTTACTCTTCCGGAGCACCCGAGTTCACTCTTGTAACGACTTGAGTTCGCGTTGTTGATATCTGTTCGGTTGTATTTATGTTTTGTGTTTTCTTGTGCTGTTCTTATTCATGTTTACCGGTTTTGTCGTTGCCTTTTCGGACTTTTGACACTCGAATGCCCCTTTGGTGCCTCTGCTTATATGATTTGTATCAAAAATATGAAAAATATGACATTACGTGTCTATTTTCAATTGTGAGGTAAAATACCCTTCTTGAATTCGTTGGAAATCTGTTTATAAAGAAAGCCAATTCAAACACAATCATTCGGAATACAAATGACAATAAAGTTCCATACAATAAATTTTGCTACGCCTGACGCGCGTTTCGTCTATTCAAAACTCATCAGAGGCGCTCTACCAAAAATATTAATAATGCCAAACACTAAATGAAAATGAAGAGCATAGAACAATAAAACCAAAAATACCAAACTGGGGAATCAAATTATTACTAAGATAATCGGGAATGAGAGTCTGGTTTAAAAAGTCGCTGAGTTGAATATTTTGGTTAAGTCTTTGAATTTATTCTTTTTTCGATGAACTATCGATCTTAAGATACTTACTAATAAATGTTAACTGCCCTTTTGTTATACTTGTGTCATTTCTTAAAATTACAGCGATCAGATTTATCGCTTTTATGCAAAGACGCCTCACTGAATTATATATTGTTTAAAGTGTTAATTTAAAATATACATGTAAAAACTTGATTTTTTTAGCATCAAACCTTACAAATCTGTTTTAAACACTTTAAATCACTGTTATTTGTTTTACAGGAGCTGAAATTCCAGATTTCTTAGTTATTTTGTGGAGAGACAAAAAAAAAGACGTTTATTGCAGAGAATTAACTGTACCATATCAATCGTTTATTGTTGTTTGTTTGTTGACAAATATTTGATTTGGATTTAAACATATAATGTATTTCTTTGTAATATTTAGTTTTATATTGTTATAATGCAAAACCATTCACAGAATCTGTATCATATTAATTTGTTGTAGACATCTTGAATGGATCACTTTAGGTTTCTAGATAGTGTAACCTTGAAATGATCACTATAGGTCCCTAGGTAGTGTAACCTTGAATTGAAGACTATAGGTCCCTAGATAGTGTAACCGTGAATTGATCACTATAGGTCTCTAGATAGTGTAACCTTGAATTGAAGACTAGAGGTCTCTAGATAGTCTAACATTTTTCATATTTCTTTGCTTTGTGGAAAAGTGTCTTGAATTACATCTTGATTTGCATTTTGTCTTTGCTATTTAGTATGAGACTGGTTGGCCTGATAAAGCGACGTAAGCCCGGACGCAAGTCAATTATTATTTTACAGGAGGCTTGCAATCACCCTTATGTTATGAGGCAGTCGGTCACTTTTGCACTGTAGTTGATCGTTATTCTTGCAATATATGTATACTTGCATTGCTTGTGTTACTGCTTTTGTTAACAACAAAAGTCTTGTTACAACACTCTGAAAAAGAATACGCCTGTATATCTAGAAATGATAATAAACTATGGATTCATCTGCTATATTTGCCAATCTGAGTTTGATGTTGTGTTTGTTGTCTGCAAGCTGCCACATTATACCCCCGCTTCGAAGAAGAGGGGTATACTGGTTAACCTCTTTCCGACCGTCCGTCCGCAACATAATTTTCGTCACAGTTTTCTTAGCAACTTCAAATCAAAATTGCTTGAATCTTGGTATATGGCTTTCTTATGAGGTCCTTTATCGCACATATCGGAATCAAGCCTGTCGTTATATACTTTCTGTTTATCGACTTGGTCATTTTTACATTACTAATCAATTGTTAAACTAAATGGTAACATTTTTCTCAGCAACTACATATAACAGTGACTTGAACTTTGGTACATGTATATGGCATCAGTTCGAGAGGTTTTTTAAAGCAATTTCTGAGATTAAGTCTGTGAGATATTTTCGTCCTGTTAACCGATATTATTTGCCATGATTGTTGAAAATTTTCATAACAAATGTCTTTGCCACTATTCATTACAAGGGCTTTGATATTAGGTATATGAGTTCAGTATAAGGTTTTTTCTTGCAAGTATAAAAATACAGTCTGTCAGATATCTACTTCCTGTTTACAGACATGGTAAATTTTTGGGGTAGCGGGGGTATACTGAGTAAGCAGTAGCCCACAGATTCCTTGTATATGGCAACGTGAGCGTTACTTGTATCAAAATAAAGAGTAATTTATAAAACTTATACTGTAAACGTATTAATTTTCGCGGTTTCTTGAACTAGGAAGCAGCAGAGGTACCAATGAGGTATCCAAATGTCAAAAGTCGGAAAGGGCAGAGACAAAACCAGTAAACACCAACAAGAACGGGACAAAAACAGACAACATGTTAGGACGTATTCGCGGGTATCAATTGTCGCTGATTTCAGGTGCAGCAAATAATTATCATCATCATATCAATCTACATTTTTATTTAGAAGGTGGTCCAAGACTGGAATCGCCCAAGCGGTATTAGATTGCTGTAATCAACTGTCAACCCAAGCTGTCAATTTATCACTTGTTGAAATATACAATACCTTGACCAATTAACGGAATAAGTGTTTAATGACCTGTTAAATATGTGTGATGTGTTTGTTTGATCTTTGTTTTTATGCTTCATTCATTGTTTAAAATCATTTTCATTTTATATCACGCCCAAAAGGTCTATATACCTGAATCTAATCTCCTGCACACATTTACAATTTTTTAAATAAAGATATTCGCGGATACTTTTTTCGGGGCCCTTTGGCGACCGCGAAAATTGCGAAAAATTAGTACACCGCGGAAATTGATATGTTTCTAGTATAACAAAGTTTTAGCTGTTCAAAAATAGTTCAGAAGGCTTGAAAAATTCAAAAAGTTATAGTAGAAATTTTCGCGCAGTACAAAGACTTCGCATTTAATCAGACTTACATGTATACAGAGAGGTTATGAATCTACAGAGATGAATGAAATAATACAAAATACAATTCAATTGAACAGGAAAGATCTCTTACAAGATAAAAGACGTAGTAATGAAAAAAAAAACAGAATATTAGTTACGAAGTTCAATCCAGCCATAAAACAATTGAAAAAACTATTAATTAAACATTATCATGTATTGCAGAGGAATGAAAGATGAAATAGGCAGAGACAAAACCAGTAAACACCAACAAGAACAGGAAAAACATGGAAACACAAAAATAACCGAATATCAATCAAGAACGCAAACTCAAGTTGAAACGAGAGTGAGTTCAAGTGCTCCGGTAGAGTAAGCGATTCCTGCTTGCTATAGAGCACTCGTCGCGCTGTCAACGGTCAAATCAATGTGTCAAATCCGGTAAAGGAAGAAAAATCAAAACCCTATGACAAACCAACATCTGCACTCATCTGAGAGATCAAAATCCCATATTTGTCTTTAAGTGCATGATGTCTTCCGTAAAATTTCTTGAGTGAAGACAGCGAAAGAGGAGCAACATAACCCTGCGTGAACAATTTTTGTGTTAGAAATTACACCCAGCTTAGGAAATCGATGTTAGTTTCGGAAATTCTGGAATAACGAATCAATGGAGATGCGTAAACTCCATAAGTTTGAACGGACGGAATGTTGCAAACAAGAGGGAAAAGTTTAAGTCATCACGTTTATCAAAAAGCTTTGTTGAAAGTTGACCTTCAGAGTTTATTTCGAAATGTTGATCTTAATATGAAGCAGCCTTCCTAGAATCCGTAGTGTCCTTTATCTCAGGTTCCTGGCGATATATAAGATGGAGAAAGTCACCAAATCGAGAATTTTTCAATGAAAGGACATCATCAATATAACAGAAAGTGAGATAATAAAAGAGAGCTAGTTTTCGATATTTTTGTCTAGAAGTGATTGTAAGAATTCTGTTTTATATGAATGACGAAACATATCAGCAAAAAATATGAACAATTTGTGTCCATTGGAATACCTATTGTTTGCTGAAAAACAAGTCAACCAAACTGAACACTTGCTGTCAACTTTTAATCAAATTTAGACAGATATTGATTACGTTCTCGCTTCGCTGACCTTGACAAATATGTTGAACTAATAATGGTACAAACCAGGTCTGATTAATGTGTGCAATCGTTAAAGACACAGAAGTAATCAAACATTTGAAAAAGGACCAAAATGTAGACCCTTAACTAAAAATAACTGGCATTCTAGCTTCTTGTTCGATAACTCTTGTGTTAGGGGTATGGAGACATAGAAAAAATTTCGAACAAGTCATTTTCAAAATGCTTTTGAAGAAGATCGACCCCATATACCTATCTTAATAGATGCTTAAGTATAAGCTTTTTGTGCTTGTAAATACTTCCTTGAGGTTTTTGTTTCTGTAGATGACGAAGCAAATAATATTATTGTAGTATGACATAAGTATTAATACTACATTTAGGACTCAATGCAAAAAAATTAAAGTTCGCACTCATATTCTGGATATAGCGTTTGACTTTTGCAATATTTTGGGTAAAGCGTCTCTAATGAGTATTGAATTGTTTAATGTTGGATCCTCCATATGCCATTTTCGAGAATACGTCTCTGCAATCTTCAACTAATTGAACTTTTTAATTAACTGCGTTAAGTCTATCGGTGTTTCCAGATGATCCCATATTAACTTGTGACCTTTTGATAAATGCCCCTTAAGTTGTTTTTGATTAATTGGAGTAAAGCGTAGGCATTAAAATAATTAGAACCTACACCTCCGAAGGATTAATATGTTAACTGGTTTTGTCGTTGCTCTATCGGACTAATGTCCCATTAGTGCCTCTTTGATTCTATTATTTCTTGGGACCATACTCCCTAATAATACAAAGAGAGAGTCAGAAATTAGGTTAAGTGATTTTTTTAAAGAAAAAAAACGCCAACTCCATTTTCAAGTTAAATGGTCAGACCCTTATAGAACTTTTAAAATTATGCGATTTAGCATTCGAAACGTACAGAATAAGCTCATTTTAGAATTATAAGCAGGTGAAGGAAAAATGTAAAAATGTAAAAAAAAATCAGTGATTTCATGTTATCTTGAAAACTGGAGGGGATACATATGATCCCTGAAATTTTAGGGATGAAGCAAATTTCCTTGTCATTCTATGTTAACTGTTTTATGTCAAGAATTGGGTCTTCGTTGACGATTTAGGGATTGTTTTTGATACTTTTGTATTGTATTATAAGTCTTGGGCCAATGCAAGACGGTAAGCAGTGACCTATGGTCATGTTGAAGACTGCTTGCTGTTTTCCGTTGTGATTTTTTGAATTGCTGTTTGTTTATGTTTGTTGTGTCATATACACTTATTCCACATCTCAATATCGTCTATTTGTTATTGCACAAATTCTCTAAGACATATATGTGGCTCAAACTGCCTGTAAGATTTGAAAAAGTCCACATGTCCATAAATATACAAGTCCTTTATTTTATTTTTGATACCCATTTTATAGTTACATTTCTTGATTTGTATACATGTACGGTTAGGGTTACCTAACCCGTAATTTTATTACCCCCTTTTGAGTACAGACGATTTTTTAATAAAAATCACTGTCATACCATAAAGTGGCGCCAAATGTAGATCTCACGCTTTTAAACGAAAAAAACCCAAAAACATTGCTATTCTATAAAAATACGTGTGTCAATATTGGCTGGTTTGTCCAAATTTTGATCTTCATACACCATTTTTTCCCGTAAATATGTCGGTTTTTATGGCACATAGACTACGATTTTCTTTTTAAAAGTTTAGTCTGACCCTATGACCCTTAACATAGTTATCAAAAGCAATTGAAAACTCATTAATTCAATGCTTGAGAGAGAAATAACATCTTTGGAATTAATAAATACAAATGACAACAAAGTTCCAGACAATAAATTTTGCTACGCCTGACGCGCGTTTCGTCTATTCAAGACTCATCAGAGGCGCTCTACCAAAAATATTGAAAATGCCAAACACTGATTGAATATGAAGAGCATAGAACAGTATAACCAAAAATACCAAACTGGGGAACCAAATTATTACTAAGATATTCAACCTATGTCTGGGGTAGGAAGAACCTTAGGGTTTAAACAATTTTGAAATTTATACGGATAATTTAAAGCTTTGATGTATTCTCCAACTCAAAAGTGTTGGTGCCGGAGCTGGCTAACCTCGGGGAATTTAAACTCCACCAGCAGTGCTAACCTTCACGTGTGTTCGAAATACAAATGACAACAAAGTTCCAGACAATAAATTTTGCTACGCCTGACGCGCGTTTCGTCTATTCAAGACTCATCAGAGGCGCTCTACCAAAAATATTGAAAATGCCAAACACTGTATGAATATGAAGAGCATTAAACAGTATAGCCAAAAATACCAAGCTGGGGAACCAAATTATTACTAAGATATTCAACCTATGTCTGGGGTAGGAAGAACCTTAGGGTTTAGACAATTTTGAAATTTATACGGATAATTTAAAGCTTTGATGTATTCTCCAACTCAAAAGTGTTGGTGCCGGAGCGGGCTAACCTCGGGGAATTTAAACTCCACCAGCAGTGCTAACCTTCACGTGTGTTCGAAATACAAATGACAACAAAGTTCCAGACAATAAATTTTGCTACACCTGACGCGCGTTTCGTCTATTCAAGACTCATCAGAGGCGCTCTACCAAAAATATTGAAAATGCCAAACACTGTATGAATATGAAGAGCATAGAACAGTATAACCAAAAATACCAAACTGGGGAACCAAATTATTACTAAGATATTCAACCTATGTCTGGGGTAGGAAGAACCTTAGGGTTTAGACAATTTTGAAATTTATACGGATAATTTAAAGCTTTGATGTATTCTCCAACTCAAAAGTGTTGGTGCCGGAGCGGGCTAACCTCGGGGAATTTAAACTCCACCAGCAGTGCTAACCTTCACGTGTGTTCGAAATACAAATGACAACAAAGTTCCAGACAATAAATTTTGCTACACCTGACGCGCGTTTCGTCTATTCAAGACTCATCAGAGGCGCTCTACCAAAAATATTGAAAATGCCAAACACTGTATGAATATGAAGAGCATAGAACAGTATAACCAAAAATACCAAACTGGGGAACCAAATTATTACTAAGATATTCAACCTATGTCTGGGGTAGGAAGAACCTTAGGGTTTAGACAATTTTGAAATTTATACGGATAATTTAAAGCTTTGATGTATTCTCCAACTCAAAAGTGTTGGTGCCGGAGCGGGCTAACCTCGGGGAATTTAAACTCCACCAGCAGTGCTAACCTTCACTTAAAGAAGACTGATTTATTCTCCAGTTGAATAATTTCGTATAAATCATTAATGCATAAAGAGCTCTAAATAAAAAAAAATAGTTTTATAATTTACACCGCTTAAAAATCTATAAATACGCAGTGGTGTGTTATTCTATCTGTACCATGTTAACACGGCTTGTGATTTTTATGTGACTCACCTCGGTTCTTCAATTCAAGTGATAAACAACGTGAGCTCACTGTAAGGAGAGGGGCATTACAATTAGTCGCTTGGGACTGAGAAGGACTCTAGTTGTCTACCCCGGGTAAACCAGTTCTTTTCTAGTTGTCAAGATAAATGTCTACCACAGGTAAACCAGTTCTTTTCTAGTTGTCAAGATAAATGTCTACCCCGGGTAAACCAGTTCTTTTCTAGTTGTCAAGAGAAATTTCTACCCCGGGTAAAGCAGTTCTTTTCTAGTTGTCAAGATAAATGTCTACCCCGGGTAAACCAGTTCTTTTCTAGTTGTCAAGAGAAATGTCTACCCTGGGTAAACCAGTTCTTTTCTAGTTATCAAGATAAATGTCTACCCCGGGTAAACCAGTTCTTTTCTAGTTGTCAAGATAAATGTCTACCACAGGTAAACCAGTTCTTTTCTAGTTGTCAAGATAAATGTCTACCCCGGGTAAACCAGTTCTTTTCTAGTTGTCAAGAGAAATTTCTACCCCGGGTAAACCAGTTCTTTTCTAGTTGTCAAGATAAATGTCTACCCCGGGTAAACCAGTTCTTTTCTAGTTGTCAAGAGAAATGTCTACCCCGGGTAAACCAGTTCTTTTCTAGTTGTCAAGATAAAAGTCTACACCGGGTAAACCAGTTCTTTTCTAGTTATCAAGATAAATGTCTACCCCGGGTAAACCAGTTCTTTTCTAGTTGTCAAGAGAAATGTCTACCTCGGGTAAACCAGTTTTTTTCTAGTTGTCAAGATAAATGTCTACCCCGGGTAAACCAGTTCTTTTCTAGTTGTCAAGTTAAATGTCTACCCCGGGTAAACCAGTTCTTTTCTAGTTGTCAAGATAAATGATTACCCCGGGTAAACCAGATACTTTCTAGTTGTCAAGAGAAATGTCTACCCCGGGTAAACCAGTTCTTTTCTAGTTGTCAAGAGAAATGTCTACCCCGGGTAAACCAGTTCTTTTCTAGTTGTCAAGAGAAATGTCTATCCCGGGTAAACCAGTTCTTTTCTAGTTGTCAAGATAAATGTCTACCCCGGGTAAACCAGTTCTTTTCTAGTTGTCAAGAGAAATTTCTACCCCGGGTAAACCAGTTCTTTTCTAGTTGTCAAGAGAAATGTCTAACCCGGGTAAACCAGTTCTTTTCTAGTTGTCAAGATAAATGTCTACACCGGATAAAACAGTTATTTTGTGGCTTGGCATAGTTCAATATCCAAACTTACAAGATTACCTTTTTGTACCTTAATTGTTTATTAGTCTAAAAAATCTATAACAAATGAGCTTCTCATTTTGTACCGCAGCAGACAAAATAATTCTTCTTGATAATGATAATGATAAAAAATACAACAAAGTTCAAAACAGTGAATTTTGCTTGGCCTGACTCGCATTTGTCTATTCAAGACTTATCAGAGGCGCTCTACCAAAAATATTGAAAATGCCAAACGCTACTTGATTATGAGGAAAATATAATAATAATACCAAAAATACCAAACAGGGAAACCAAATTATTACGTAGATAATCAACCTATGTCTGGGGTAGGAAGAACCTTAGATTTAGATATTTTTGAAATTTTAACGGATAAACTAACGCTTTGATGTGTTCTCCCACACAAAAGTGTTGGTGCCGTAGAGGGCTTACCTAGGGGAATTAAAACTTCACCAGCAATGCTAACCTTCGCGGGTGTTCGAAATAAAAATTACAACAAAGTTCCAGACAATAAATTTTGCCACGCCTGACGCGCGTTTCGACTATTCAAGACTCATCAGAGGTGCTCTACCAAAAATATTGAAAATGCCAAACACTATATGAATATGAAGAGCATAGATCAGTAAAACCAAAATACCCAACTGGGGAACCAAATTATTACTAAGATAATCAACTTATGTCTGGGGTAGGAAGAACCTTAGGGTTTAGACAATTTTGAAAATTAGACGGATAATTTAAAGCTTTGATGTTTTCTCCAACTCAAAAGTGTTGGTGCCGGAGCGGCGGGCTAATATGCATTGTTGATTGATCTTTCTAAAAAAAGGCAAACTTGTTTTATTTGTTATATCAGTCTTATACCAATGAAGTTTGTTGATATATTTGATTAAAGCCTAATAAACATCGACATTTTTCTGGCAGAATTCTGACTCCACGAATATTTGAACTTTCGTTACATCCAGCTTAACTGCGTAGACCGAATGACTTATACATATATTATAACATACATTATGTTGTTTAATTCTGAATAATCGAAAATCACAAAAAAAAACCCAAAAAAAACTGAAAACTTATTATGTCGATAAAGATATACTCTACCTCTAAAAAGTCCCGCGGAAACCAACACCAGCACCTTATGTAACCCCTTTGTATCTTTCATTGGCGACAATTGAATCAAAGTAGATAGACGATATAATGCGGCAATTATCGAAGGAGACAATTATAACAAGAGTTAACACTAAAGTACAAAAAGTTCATTTATTAATTCTTGCCTGTTGGAATAATAACAATATACATTAAAAATCTACCTTGTTTTTACCTTAGATATCATAGTCATTGAGAAAGACATAGCACATGAAAAAAACAAATTAACAGTCATTAAGTCTAGAAATGAGTTCAAGGTCAAAAGACTTGGTGGTAAACCTAAACACCTAAATCCAATCCATCAATATAAAAGATAGCAGACGCCTAGCTATTTCACTTTTCAAGAAATTCATTTTCGACATTCTACAATCAAAGTTTACAGCATGAAAAAAACCTAATTTCACAAAGTCATTGAAGCATGAAAATGGGGTCAAGGTCACAAAAACTGTCTGCATATCCAATATCAGATGTCTAGCTGTGATACTTTTTAAGTAATTTATTTTCCACAAAGGTCGTACAAAGGAGTTTACGGCATTAGAAAAACCCCAAAATGGCCTAAAAAAGAAGTTCAAAGAGTCACTGGAGCGTGAAAATGGGGTCAGGGTCATAAGGCATGGTAACAATGTCATAGACAATAACCTCAACTGTCTGTATACCCAATATCAGATGTCTAGCCATTATAACTTTCAGCCATTCATTGTCCGCAAAAGTCTTACAAAAACTTTTCGGCTTGAAAAGACCTAAGTTCACAGAATCTCTGGAGAGTGAAAATTGGGTCAGGGTCACATGACATCTTAACAATTGCGTAGATCTAATCTCTTATGCCCCATTGGTGCCTCTGTGCCTTTCTCAACTTTATGTATACCCGATAATAGATGCCCAGCTTTTATACTTTTCAAGCAATTTTACCAAAAAGGTTTCGGCCTGAAAAAAGAATAATTTTATAGAGTCACAGGATCGTGAAAATGGGGTCAGGGTCATACGGCATGGTCTCGCCATCCGCGACTATTCGTTGCAGGGGAGACAAAAAATGAATCCGCTATGAACAATCTCGGTTCATGTTCCGTGTAAATCGGTATTAGTAGAGATGCAATGTTCGGCTAATTGAACTCTAAACTGGCGACTTTTTTTGAAACATTAATATAAAAAATGTAGTTTTTGCCATCCTGATGATGGAAGTCAGGCGACCGATTCTACTCTTGAGAGCCTCTTGTAACAAAGCACCAATTCAAGAAGTACATATATTTCACGGTCATTTTATTAATATATATGAAATAAAAAAAATATGTTTAAAGAAGTTTCATGATATATAAAAAATAAAAATAAAAACGCAAAATAATTTATAGATTTTTGTTTGAAAATATGTTATTTAACAATAGAAAGGTAAAGAAAACGAGTACTCTTGAGTGTCAGGGAAAACGTGTAAAATGTTAAAAAAAAATGTTCGTTTACAGTAATCCCTGGCAAAAATTAATGATAACATGTAATCCCCAAGCGATTTAGCGATTACACGTAATCCCTGCATTTTTTGGGATTACATGTAGTTCCTAATTACACACATTTCCTGTAAAATATTTGTTGATAGCTTTGAGTTCTAAAATGGTCTGATTGAAATATATTGCAACACTAGAAACATGCAATAAGGAAAACATGTTAATGAAAGTTGAACAGAAAGTCATTAAATATGACAATTCTGAAAGGTTTCTCGGACTAAGGGACGGACCATTTAACTTGAAAGGGGGGGCTTGGTTTTTTGTTTTGATCAGAAATTTTTTTTGCGCGCAGAACGCGGACAAAATATTTATTTTTCGTACGCGTCGAGACAGAATATTTTTTTTTCATTATCAGCATTATTTTTTTTAGCAGAAATCCTTCTTAAGAATATTTTTTTTCTTTCCCTCAGCTGTCAAAATATTTTTTTCATCAAAAATAATTTTCAGAATATTTTTTTAGGAAAAAAACCAAGCCCCCCCCCCTTCAAGTTAAATGGTCGGTCCCTAAATGTTTGATTGATAAAACAATTCATTTCAGAATATGTTTTAAATATAGGGTTTAATGTGCCTAGACTCCCAAGGCCTTTGTGACCATTTTTTATATAATTGATTAAGAAGTTGTCTTTGAAAACAAAAAAATATGATTAAAAATAGAGAGCAAAATCTTGCTAAATGATATTTTTGCCTAATGGAAGGTTTTGGGTCGGTTTGGCCTTGTGAGTTTCGTCCTTTTTCATGAACACGATTTAAAAAAAGCAACAACAACATAAAAAAGTGTGATTCGGACTCATCATTAGGCATTACACATAATATAATTGGTACTAAATTGAAAGAAGTGTTAAATTGATTTTTTCTATTAATAGCATATTTTCCAAGTCCTAAAGAATTTAGAATTTGTTTTTTTAAATTAATTTTAAACTATAATTTTAGAAAATAAGGAAAGCTAGACAAATGTTCTAATAATATTGAGTGTCAGCATATGGCCTTATCCCATGTGATGGAGGGGGGGGGGGACATGCCAATGTCATTACGAACATGGATATTAAAGCGTATGTGTTTACAAATGGCCATTTTTCATGTCAAAGATGCAGAATCAATCTGTATCATTTACTTAAATAGACTAAGTAAACCCAAGTGGTAATGATTTAGGAAATATAAATCACATGAAACATTTGAAGCGTTTATCACTCTTTGCATTTAGAAGAGTTACAATTTTCACATTAAAGTAATAATAAAGCAGTTCTGGGGAAAAAATTGCAATGTAAAAATAATCACTTAACTGTTGCATAATCATATAATTAGAGCTTTCGCGCTTTTATGAAGACGAAAATTTTAATAATGTGCGTGTACAGGCTAGAACTGTAGCTGATTTTTGAAAGAAGTTTGATACCAATGGCCACTTATTAACTTTCGTGAACAACATTCCGATTTTTACCGAACATATCAAAACAAACAAATTGTATTTTGAAGTAAAAGCATGTAAAGCTCTGGTTTTAATATAATTTTATATTTCTTCTTTATTTGACAAGTAAAACCTTTCCGCTATTAAGAAATACTGATTAAAAAGTTTTTAACATGTAAGTAATAACACACACGTACCTGCTTTCCTTTTATCGTGCTATATATTAACCGGGCCTATTTAATTGAAAACTCGATTAATTCAATGACATAAGATTCACATGGGGGATTTCTTAACCACTTATCTTGTTATTGGTAATATGAGAATGGCTCTGCCCTAAAAGCTCACGAAGATACAAAATCAACACAAATTATGTTGATGCAACGTGATAAATAAGATAATAGGTTCAGCCTAATCTGGGTCGAACCTTAAGTTGGATATGGAAAATATTGTACAAATACTCTCAGCTGGACCAATATCTAAGAGGGACCGCTAGTGATTAAACATTGAATAATTTGTTCGAAAAAAATAATAATTAATGTATTTCTTCAAAATATGGTTCGCGGCCGGGACGATATTATCCATAACTTATACATAAATATTGATTTGTGACGTCACATATCCAGCAGACTGTAAACACGAAGACGTCAAAATGTCAATGTTCTTCTGCCAGGTTTTGTGAGATTTTCTGTATACCCGTATCTAATTTTTACTAGTACTGGCTGCAAAAGATTGAATAACCTGGTGGAAATGACGACGGACCCATGATTGCATTGATTATTTAACTATGTCAGTTTGACTTTGAAGGACCACGACACGTCACACGTCATGAGGATGGATTAGGATAATATTTTCAGATCAGGTAGGACCAAATTTATTTATTATACATATGCAGAAAAAAAAGTTGCTGGTCACGCTTTTATAATGAATCTGTTTGTTAAAAGTTTCGATAATATTGATTGGCAGAACTTAGTTTTAATTACCCTTGTTAGGGACGATGTGATGTGATATTTCCCGCCATTTTTCTGCACATGACTGTGCACTCTGTGTTAAAGGTCACTAGTGTATTGAAATATCGCGAGAAGGGGCCATATTTAAAAAAACCAAAACAACTAGCCTTCGTTCGTTAGATAGTTATTATTTATTGAGAAAGTTCTTGCCATGAACAACAACAAATGGTTTAGTTTTGTAACCGTTTGCAAATAAATAAGCGAAAACACCGGGTCTCGCTAACGCGAGACCCGGTTTTTTCGTAAATTCCCAATGCATTCCGAGTAGCAGACAGAATTTATTTTCAAGCATCGTATTTTGAGTCTCGTGCAATTTGGCAGACTCTCTACAATAGTGAGCTTCGCTTCGCTCGCATATCATTTTAAAGGTGAACGGGGTAAGGAAAAAGCAAAACAGTTACAAAAGCCATATGCAGAACATACATGTACCTTTTCAGACCACGTTTGTTTACATCTATTTCCTAAAGTATTTTTAGAGGGGCTTGCGCGGGCACTTCCGAGTGAGTTCAAACTTGGGTCATATGCATCTAGTTTGGATAATACAACTCGGGAAGCAAATGATTGTTAATGACATTTTTTTGTTAAATTCTGCACAAATCCCACTGTTTTATGGACTTTTTGTAGCTTTAATAAAAGTTTTTATTAACAATTAATATTTTTAAAGCTTTAAAAGACTGTTTATAATTTTATAATTTTTTGATTTATTATTACTTCAAATCAGAATGGCTGACATTACGCATATTTGTTCGGTTCAAATTTATCAAAATTGTAAATCTGGTATCGGTTGCTATGAATATTATTATATAGATTGTGTAAGATGGTAGGAGTAAATATTCTACCAGTATTGTTGTTTATAGATCACTTTTCAAAGATATGCTTGATTGGTTGTTGGGATAGTCGAATGGATTTCATTTCAGTAAGGCAGTAGTTACATCTTAAGACAGTATAAGTCTTAGAGTAAATTTTGCAAGAAAATTTGAAGAAGTTTTTGGCCAGAAAAAAACTTACTAAAAATTGGCCGAGGAACAAGCTACAAAAAAAAACCCAATAAATAGATGAGCAAAAACACACAAATATATCCTTAGCACTAGAAATAAATGATTAAAAAAAATATTCAACTAATTTTAAGTTTATAAGTTTTGTGAAAGTCAATATGAATATTCATTTGATTAATTACCTACACTTATTCAACTGATTGTATTAATTAAAAGCACCCCCGGGAAAGCCCCTTAATCCCGTACATTAATTATGTGTGTTTAGTCTAGTAGGCGTTCGGGGAACAAACCATGCCTTTACAAAAAAGAAAAAATGTTATTCAGTCTCGATCAAAATAACTTTCAAGTTCTTCACAGCGCATTTCAGGCAGTATAGGACTGTATTCGGCCTAAAACCTGTTCCCGTCAACCAGATGTGAAATTTGAGCCCTAAAGAGCAATTAAATGATTTATGTGAAAGTTATAGATATTTTTGTTAATTGACATGGGCCGAAATATCTTAGGAACGAAAGTGGCGAAATCAAGGAACGAAAGTTTCGACACAAAAGTTCTGGGGCAAGCCGGGGTCACAGATTTAAAATTTTTATCTAAAAACTATTGCCATATTATATTCTAGCGAAATATTGCCTTGCCAACAGTGTGTTTGGTAAACTTTTATAGAAGTTTTGTTTGCTGGTGCTAAAAATATATCATATATTCGTATATTGGCTTTCGAATCTCGAATCTCGAATTTCGAATCTCGTATCTCAAATCTCGAATCTCGTATCTCAAATCTCGAATTTCGAATCTCGAATCTTGTATGAGCCTTCTGGGCTTTCGTTTTTTGTCCTTAAAACATATAATGTCATTATGGTTGTATTTTATACATGGTATGTAGTTTATCACAGAACCCTTATCCAGAAACACTATATTGACTGTTTGACAGCTGAATTGGGGGTTGGTTGTACCAGCAACAGCACCACATACAAGGCTACAACACTGTCTAAGGAGGAAATCATTGACAATCACACATCTGTCATTTCCTCCGTCGGCCTTTCTGTTGGTGGCAGTAATGATGACATTCCATCCCTGTATTGGATTCCCAAATTACATAAAAATCCATACAAACAGCGCTTCATTGCAGGGTCATCCAAATGTACAACTAAACCTCTTTCAGTTTTGTTGACTTCTATACTTACGGCAGTCAAATCCGGCCTCCAGAAATATTACGATTGTTGTTATTCTAGAAATGGTGTCAATCAAATGTGGATCCTGAAGAATTCGAAAGAACTGATGGAGATTCTTAACTCTAAATCAGTTTCATCTTGTAACAGCATCAAAACATTCGATTTCTCCACACTTTACACTTCTATTCCACATGAACAACTGAAATCGCGATTGGCACAGCTGATTAAACGCAGCTTTTTCAAAAAGAATGGAAAACGCAGGTACAAATTTCTTGTAGTCGATTATACCAAGACTTACTTTGTCATCAATGAGTCTAAGAAAAAGAACAAATTTACAGAAGACCAAATAATCGACATGCTCAACTTTCTTATTGACAACATATTTGTTCAGTTTGGTGGACGTGTTTTTCAGCAAACAATAGGAATTCCAATGGGCACTAATTGTGCACCTTTGCTTGCTGATTTGTTTCTTCATTCATATGAAGCAGACTTCCTGCAATCTCTTCTAGACAAAAAAGACTGTAGACTAGCTCTCTCTTTCAACCTCACGTTCCGTTATATTGATGATGTCCTTTCACTAAACAATTCTCGATTTGGTGACTTTCTCCATCTCATATATCCACAGGAGCTTGAGATAAAGGACACAACGGATTCTAGGAAGTCTGCTTCATATTTAGATGCACATCTCGAAATTGACTCTCAAGGAAGACTTTCAACAAGGCTCTATGACAAACGTGATGACTTCAACTTTCCAATCGTCAACTTTCCCTTCTTGTGTAGCAACATTCCGTCCGCTCCAGCTTATGGAGTTTACGTATCTCAATTGATTCGTTACTCCAGAGCGTGCGGGACTTACATCGATTTCCTTAGCAGAGCGACACGTCTGACGCAAAAATTGCTCACACAGGGTTATGTTGCTCCTCGGTTGCTGTCTTCACTCAAGAAATTTTACGGAAGACATCATGCACTTATAGACAAATATGGGATTTCGATCTCTCAGATGACTGCAGATGTTGGTTTGTCATAGGGTGTTGTTTTGTCTTCCTTTACCGGATTTGACACGCTGAATGGACTATTGGCAACGCGACGGGTGTGCTATAGCAAGCAGGAACTGCTTACTCTTCCGGAGCACCTGAGTTCACTCTGGTTTCGACTAGAGTTCGCGTTGTTGATTGATATTCAGTTGTTTTGTGTTTCCATGTTTTACATGTTGTCTGTTTTTGTCCCGTTCTTGTTGGTGTTTGCTGGTTTTGTCTCTGCCCTTTCGGACTTTTGATATTCGGATACCCCATTGGTACCTCTGCTTCTTCCATGATGTTAAAATGACTTGCCTCATAAAAACAAGCCACAAACAAGTTTTATAAAATCTATCCTCCCTATATTTGTTCTGTCGTTTGTTTAGTATTTTCTCTATTTTATGTAATTTTAAATTCTATGAAAAGTTGAATGCATCAATGTGTGAATTTTGTATAAAAAACAGCCATGCTGCAACAAATACTGGTTTGTATGACGTAGTTACGAATGATTTCGTCGAAGAGTGAATTAAACTTTTCTGCTGTAAAACAAGTCATGCTACAGCTACAACGGCGGTGTAGTTGATACACACTTTTAGTTTTTATTTAATTCAGACTTAGTGAAGTAATCATGGCTTATTCTATGTTAAAAACCATTTACTCATATCCTCGAAAATGGTTTTTTTTAACTAGTAGTGATAGTGTTCACAACTTGAATTACTCCGGTTTCCCCCACAATTCAAATTGACCGCCCTACATGGCCCAGGTGCGTTGATAAATGGTTAAACACGATCACACACTGGTATTTAACCCTCCCTCTGATATTTTTTAATGAGTTCGTATTAAGGTTTCTGTCAATCTCATTGGTAGGGCAAGAGAAGCATTTTCCGTGGGATATGTTATTCATATAATTTTATTTAAGTTGATGAAATGTCTAATGTGGTCATTTTTTGGAAACAGTATATAGAGTAACAAAATGCAGTTTTGGTAAGTAGACCTGCATAAAATTGACTGGTTTGAGATATTTTAGTTTCAAAGTCCAATGTTTACTATAGAAAAGGGTATAGAACATAGTTCACAAAATAATTGATGTCTTCCCTTGTTTTTAAATATTTTAACAAAATCAATTATGGTAGTATTTGAACGATGTTGTATTCCGGTATTACAATTTATTCGTCTACCATGCGACCATTTGTTCCGTTTATGAGGATTCGTTAAATTCATGACAATAAAGTTTGAAAATATGGATGTTACCTTGTCCTATGATGTATCGTTAAGACCGAGACGGTTAACCGTTTGGAGTTTTCTAATACACTGAGTAGTTTCAGTCGTCTTGACTTGCAATACTGGCGTTTTCAAAATTTAGAATCTCTGTCTATGATTGCAATGGGTTGAACCTTTATGTACTGAATGTCACGATTATGTTTATTCAGTTGATATAAAGTAGTAATCGCCTCGACACTTTTTCATGTCATGGTACTGTAAATGTTTGTGCAACAGTTCGAAACAATTCAAAACAAGAAGCATAGTTAACTTTAAAGGGATTTTTATCTGTTATAAAATTTAATGAATGTGAAATGCTATGAAGCGGATATGTTTGAAGATAAAGGAATACCAATTATGCATGACCTCCTTAAATATGTAATGAACAAAAATATAGGCTGGTTTTAGTTCACTGACTTTAGGTCATCCTTAGTAGGGTAAATTTCTAATAATAGTTATGTAAAGCTTAAAGTAGAAGTAAATGGAATGTTGAATAAGTGTACGCGACATAAACTACATTATTAACGATTTAAAAAAAATCAAAATAGAAGACAGCCAGCACTCTTCAATGTGACCAGAGATAGCATTTTGCTGTTTTGCAATTAGCCCTGGATTGAAAATAAACTACATATTATTCAAGCCCAATCCCAAAGTGTCAATAAAGACCCTCTGCTTTAGTAAAGAACAAATAACATGAATTCGACGAGCACAAACATCCGCTTCGATAAAGATTCCTGGCTTAAGTCAGGCTTATTCAAACATCTGGCGGGTTGAACAACTTTGCCCAACTGTTCCCCTATTGATATATACAATATTCAAACTGGTATAACAAGTGTTAACACTTAAGTACGTCTTGTCTTTTGGCACCGTCATAATACACTGTTATTCCTCAAACACAATTAAAGCCACTATTGGGAATATGTTATTCTGTCTGGTACAAACAGATAGCTAACCATTCAGACACAACATAAAAAAGTCAACATTTATTTTAATAAAATGGCCCATGGTACATGGTAAAGTCAATGCATGGTACATGCAAAACAGATAACAAAAGTTGATGACTCCATAATTTGTGTGACTTGTTGTTGTGACTCAAAACATGTGGTAAAAAGCTAAACAAGATGAAACAAAAGGAAAACTATACTAACTGGAAAAATTGAACTTAAAAAAGTTACAAAAATAAAGTTAACTGAAAACCGAGCACAAAAATACTAAATAATGCACTTTAAACACAAAAATAACTAAATGAAAAGTACATTTAACCTTAAAAAGTAAAAATAAGAATCTTATATTTACCAAAAATTGAACAAAAGTCAAAATGAAGATGGAAAATCGAAGTTTAACCATTATCTCAAAAAGTATGAAAATATACCAAAAATATTTACTTTTATGGAAAAATAAATATACACATACAAACATACAATCATAAATACAAAAATTCAACTTACATAGTGAGCTGTCACACAACGATGATAAATATATAACTCGATGAAAATTGTGGTGCACAATTGCATTCAAGGTGACATTCGAAAGTAAACAGGAAACAGGAACAGGAAATCGATACAAATTGAAAGTGAAAGTTACAATCAAACACATCTTAAGTCAAAAATTAGAACATTCTATAAATATACAATGGTGTGTCACAAATTAGAACATGACTATAAATATGTAAATCTAAATATAGAAATCAAAAGTACCAAAATATAATAACAACAAGGTCAAAAATAAGAACAAACATACTACTGAAATAGTCTAAATAGAAAATTTACAGAATAGAAATAAACTGCATAAGTTTCATGAAAATCATTATCTAAAGAGTATAATGACCATAATTAAAATGAATTTTGGACATGACACTCCCCGTCTGATATTTACATATATCAACCATGAAAATCATACAAAATCAAAATGGAAAAAAATGGAATAACAACACAAAAATACAATCTGTACATCAAAAGACAATCTATCAAACAAAATACAAAAATGTTACACATTCAAAGGAACCAATTGAGTAATTGGTCGGATATATGTTCTGGGTTGTCCATCTCGAACCACTTCCTAGTGAGTCCATCAGATCCAGGAAAAGTTTGTTCCACAATACCGATCGGCCAATCGTTACGATGGAGATCATTGTCCTTCATAATTACTACATCATTGACTTCAATGTTAGGCTTTGATTGTTCCCATTTTGTGCGGTGTTGTAATGTTTGCAGGTAGTCTTTGCTCCACTTAGTCCAGAATTTATTGGCCATAACTTGAATCATTTTCCACTGATTCACATACATATCTCTCACATTTAAATGCTTGAAATCATCATTTGACGTGCTAGTTTTCTGAGTTAAAAGTGAGTTGGGTGACAACACAAATGGTGATTCATGATCAGTTGTTAAAGGCACAAGCGGTCGTGCATTCATAATAGCCATAGTTTCGGATACGAATGTAACAAGGACTTCATGTGTAAGTTTTTTGTGTCGGAATTCAAAAAGAATATTGTCTATGATTCGCCTTGCCACACCTATAAGGCGCTCCCATGCTCCACCCATATTTGATGAATATGGGGTATTGAAGTTCCAACAGATGTCTTTATTATTAAGGAAGGTTTGTACCTTAGTGTCTTCTGAAAAGATAGCTTGTATACCTAACTCCTTAGTGGCACCAATAAAGTTAGTCCCTCTATCAGAATACAATTCTTTGACTGGTCCACGAAACGCAATGAAACGTCTAAGAGCATTTATAAAGGAATTAGTACTCATGTCCTCTAAGACTTCAAAATGAACTGCTCTACTAGACATACAGACAAAGATGACAATCCATCGCTTGGAATTTGCGCTACCGCCTCGTGTTCGTCGAGTTACTATCTCATACGGTCCAAAACAGTCTAAACCAACATAGGCAAATGGCGGACAGGGTTGAATTCTGAATTCAGGGAGATCAGACATTTTCTGAGACAAACATTTTCGACGAAATCTTTGACAATGTACACATTTTGATAGTACAGACTGAATTAAACGCTTTAAACCAGTAATCCAGAAACCGGCAGTTCTTATTGACCCTTCTGTTATATGTCTACCCTGATGATGAGTGAGCTTATGAAAATGAACTACTAGTAACTTAGCTATATGGTGAGTGCCGGGAATGAGAATCGGATGCTTTTCAGTATATAGAGAAGTGGAATGTTTCAATCTACCACCGACACGTAATACTCCAGAGGTATCTAAGAAAGGATCCAGTTTCAGAATTCGACTACTCTTAGCTATTTTGATGCCGTTGGTTAAGTTTTGTATTTCATTTGCAAAGACCTCATTCTGAACTTGCTTCACTAAATAAGTCTCAGAATCCCACTTGATCTGAACATGGTGACAATCTAATCCCTTAACTAATCTTGCTTTATGTTTTAATAAAGAAATAGCTCTAACTAAAGCTAGCCAGTTTGAAAATCGCTCAAATCGGTTGGTTTCTAATGTAGGTTTAGAAATTTGAGTTTTACAAGTTGTAAGCTCTTGTCGAATTTCTTTGTCAATCTCAGGTGATACTAATGGAAAGTCAAGGTTTTCGCTTGATTGCTCACGAAACAAAAATGCAGGTGGCTTAGTCCACTGATTGACAACTTCAATATCTGGATTACTAACAAATCTAGTGCCTAAGTCGGCAGGGTTTAAACTGGTTGGTATAAAAGACCATTGAGATGGATCTGAAACCTTATGTATCTTTTCAACCCGATTACTGACATATGTGAAGAATCTCCTAGTTGCATTGCATAGAAGCAAAGGTGTACCAAAGGGGTAATCAGTATCATAAAACCGTAAAGACAAAGACAAAACCGGCAGACAAAAATCATCACAACAAACAAACCACATAACAACATAAAACACAAACACACATAACAACAAAACCGCATTCAGCAACGCGAACTCAAGTCGAAACGAGAGTGAACTCAGGTGCTCCGGAAGAGTAAGCAGTTCCTGCTTGCTATAGCACACCCGTCACGTTGCCAAAGATTGATTAAGTGTTGGTCAAATCCGGAAAGGATGACATTACAAAACTCTATGTCAAACCAACATCTGTGCTCATCTGAGAGATAGAAATCCCGTATTTGTTTACAAGCACATGATGTCGTCCGTAAAATTTCTTGAGTGATGACAACAACCTGGGAGCAACGTACCCCTGTGTTAACAATTTGCTTGTCAGCCGTGTGGCTCTATCAAGGAAGTCGTTGTACTCCCCACATGCTCTGGAATAGCGAATCAATTGTGATACGTAAACTCCATATGCTGGAGCGGACGGAATGTTGCTACACAGAAAGGGAAAGTTAACTATTGGAAAGTTGAAGTCATCACGTTTGTCATAGAGCTTTGTACAAAGCCTTCCTTGTGTGTCAATTTCGAGAAATAGATCCAGATATGAAGCGGACCTCCTAGAATCTGTAGTGTCCTTTATCTCAAGTTCCTTCGGATATATGAGATGTAAATAGTCACCAAATCGAGGATTGTTTAGTGAAAGGACATCATCAATATAACGAAATGTGAGATTGAAGGATAAAGCAAGTTTGCGGTCCTTTTTGTCTAGAAGTGATTGTAAGAAGTCCGCTTCATATGAATGAAGAAACAAATCGGCAAGCAATGGTGCACAATTTGTGCCCATTGGGATACCTATTGTTTGCTGAAAAACACGTCCACCAAACTGTACAAATATGTTGTCGATTAGAAAGTTGAGCATTTCTATTATTTGATCTTCTTTAAATTTGTTTTTCTTGCTAGACTCTTGGATGACAAAGTAAGTCTTTTTATAACCGACTACCAAATACTTGTACCTGCGTTTTCCGTTCTTTTTGATAAAGCTACGTTTAATCAGCTGTGCCAAACGAGATTTTAGTTGTGAATGTGGAATTGAAGTATATAATGTAGAGAAATCAAACGTTTTAATGCTATTACATGATGAAAATGACTTAGAATGGAGATTTTCCATCAGTTCTTTAGAATTTTTGAGAATCCACATTTGATTGACGCCATTTCTAGAGTAACAACAATCGAAATACTTTTGAATGCTTGATTTTATTGCCGACAATATTGATGTTAACAAAACTGAAAGAGGCTTAGTTGTACATTTGGATGACCCAGCAATAAATCGTTGCTTGTATGGAGTTTTATGTAACTTTGGAATCCAATACAAGGATGGAACGTCATCGTTCTTTTTGTCAACTGAAATGCCAAAGGAAGAAATGACAGAATTATGATTGTTGATTATTTCCTCCTTTGACAGTGTTGTTGCTGTATATGTGGTGCTTTTGCTAGTACAACCAACCCCTAATTCAGCTGTTAAACAATCAATATAGTGTCTTTTGCATACGAAAATGATGTTGTTAGGCGCTTTATCAGCAGGTACGACAACATATTTGTCATGTAAGGTGGACAATGTCTTCGCAACATCAGGGTTGTTGAAAATAGATGTTGTCTTGGTGCTCATCGAGCCTTTCAAAGAGTTAATCCTTTTCAAAACCAACGACCTCACAGACTTTACCCACTCAGAAAGAACGTCGCTTTCCTTTTCATGTTCTTTTTTGGCCCATTTTCTGGCATAGTCTTCAACTGAATCCATAATTGTTTTGAAATTATGGTTCCAGTTAATTGCTCTAGGCTCACGATATTTTGGTCCTTTGGCCAAAACATCGCGGAGTTGGTCATTTTCCACTATGTTGAGGTCCCCGGTAATGACGTGGCCAGAGGGACTATATTTGAATGGGGATTTGTCACAAGAACAGTCTGGTGGTTTTGCTTTGAGGTCGTTGATTTGGTAATCCCGCAAAACTTGTTTGTAGTTAAATACCTTAGGTGCAATGGTGGAAGTATATGAATAAGAAATGACGGGAACACTTGTGTCTTTGAATTAAGAAGGGATATGTTCTGTAACAGATTTATGGTGTAAAATGTTTCCTAAATTTATGGCATCCAAACCTTTGTTTAAAAATGGAAGAGAAATGAAAGATCGATTGTCCTTGTTGTTTTCGTGTGGAACATAGCCTAAGACAACCTTGCTATCAGAGTAATAGTGGCAATTACTACGATCGATGTTTAGATGAGAACATATGGAATCGCCTAGTTCACTAGCTAAGACGGCTGCGCAGAGCTTAAGTCTGGGAATAGTGTGTCCCTTAAGGGGAGCTAACTTGGACTTTGCCATCAGAAAACCAACAGATATTGATCCTGTTTGATCAAAAGATTTCAAAAAGGCAATGGCTGAGATAGCTTTCTCTGAAGCATCACTAAAGATGTGAATTTGAATGTCTTGACATAATGATAGCGATGACGGAATGATCATTCGAGGTATTTCAAAGCGGCCAAAAGACAACAAGGCTTTATACCAAGTAATCCATTTCACCTCATGATCTGTTGAAAGTTCATCATCCCAATCGGTTCCCGGTGGAACAATCTCTCTAAGTAGAATTTTACCACTTATGCTTAAGGGTGCAATGAAACCTAGTGGGTCAAAAAGACTGTTTATGGTAGAAAGGATGCCTCTACGGGTGACTGGTTTCTCGTTCTCATTGACTGAAAAGACGAACATGTCAGAGTTTAAGTTCCATGAAAGGCCTAAGCTTCTCTGAGTTGGCAATAAATCGCAGCATAAATCAAGATCTTTCAAATCCTTACCGAGATCATCAGATGAAAATGCTTTCATAACCTCAATATCGTTAGAGATGATTTTGTGAAATCTAATTTTGCCTTTTTCATGTAAGGCATTCTGAGTTTTACGCAGAAGACTAATTGCATCGCTAGCGTGTGGTAGAGAGGCTAAGCCATCATCGACATAGAAGTTGTTGCATACAAAATTACGTACATCACTGTCAGAGTTTTCAACTGCTTTTCTTATACCATAAGTTGCAATAGCAGGGGATGGTGTATTACCGAAAACGTGAACTGTCATACGGAACTCAATTAAAGGTTTTGAGTAGTCATTATCTGCATACCAAAAGAATCTAAGGTAATCACGATGCTCATTGGAAACTCGAAATTGGTAGAACATTTGCTCTATGTCACCTGAGAAAGCTACAGCGTTTTCACGAAATTGCATTAAAATACCAACTAGGCTATTAGTAAGATCTGGCCCGGACATAAGTGTTTGATTGAGTGACGTCCCTTGAAAGACGGCAGATGAGTCGAAGACTCCACGGATTTGATCCGGCTTTTTGGGATGATACACCCCAAATAGCGGAAGGTACCAACATTCAGAATTCTCAGGTAGGCTCGGTGCGACCTCAACTGCTCCACTAGCAAACACTTTGTTCATGAAAGTTTTAAAATGTTCGGCTTTAACAGAGTCTCTACGAAGACTTGAATCTAAAATGAGCGCTCGCTTCCACGCTAAAGGTCGATTGTTCGGCATAGAGATTTTCACTTTACGAAATGACAAAGGGGCGGACCAGTGACCAGTGTCATCCATTACAACGTGATCATTCATTAGTTCTATAAATTGTTTATCCTCAACAGAGAGACCCACCTTATTGTCATCAGGTGTTCGAACAAAGATATCATTAGCCTATTTAACTTCGAAACTTAGATCGCACAATGGAAATAAAGTACTACGCCCGTCGACAAGAACATTTGTCTTACGTACTATAGCTGGTGGTAAATGTACTTTGCCTAAACAGACCTCTCCAATTACAACCTATCCTAAGGGTAATTGTTGTGCAAACGGTTTTCCTTGACCCCCTAAAACTTGATTCAGGATATGGTGCACATCCGGAACGTCACGACCTATCAAAAGTTCAACTCTTGCGTTGGGATCTAAACAAGGTAAGTATTCGGCGATTTGATGAAGGTGTGGGTGAGCACGTGCTACATCAGGTGTCGGAATTTCAAGTAGCTCATTCGGTATCGAATCGCATTCTATTACATCACTAAGATTAAAAGATGTCTTGCCATCAACGGAATCGATTCTAAGATCTGAGCGTCTACCAGTCATCATATGACTACCGGAACATGAAGACAATGTAAAGTTTGAAGCGGTTCCTCTTATACCAAGGCGATCGAAAAGAGTTGGTGCTGCCAAAGTACGGTTACTTTGGTCGTCTATAATTGCATATACACGAACAGGGGAAAGCGACTTGTCACTAAATGCATCGACTAATACAGTTTTTCCGCATGAACGGCCGAAACGATTATCGCCACATAACTCGGTACATGCATTTACAACAGTGCTTTTATTTTGCTCCCCGCCATCAGTTTCTACAGTTTTGTCAAGAGTCTGAGAGTCTGCGCTTGGTCCAGAAACCTGAGAATTAGCATGCATTGCAGACGAGTGACGGTTACTTTTACACACAGAGCATGAAATGGGTGCCTTACAGTTTCTAGATATATGGTCAGTAGCTTCGCAACAACGGAAACAGATACGTTTCTCTTTCAAAAACTTTTGACGATCAGAAAGTGGGCGTTTCCTAAATGCAAAACACTCATTCAGACTGTGACCTGCCTTATGTAAAGGACAACGTACAGAGTTCTCTGATTTAAGATCAGTCTTTCTAGTTACAACCTTTGTATTGGATGATTGCTTAGTACTTTGGTTAGTGTTTGTCTGATTGAAAGCTGGGTCGTTACGGATCTCACACATCTCTTTAACGAACTTTACAAAGTAGGAAAATGGTGGGTAGGATATACCTCTAGATTGCTTATATGAAGATGCACGTGTGGCCCATTTATCTTGCAGTGAAAAAGGTAACTTTGATACAATTGGAGCGACCCCTGATGATGAATTGAAATAACTCAATAATGTTGAACATGCTGGATTAACCATCGCAGATTCTACCTCAGTTAAAATGTCTACTAAATCATACATTTTCTTATTGTCTTTGTTGTTCAAAGTTGGAAAGTTGTTCAATTTACGCTTTAAAGAATGTTCAATCATTTCAGGTCGACCATACCTTTCTTCAAGCCTTTCCCATATCTGTCTCAAACCTCTTGGTGGATCGTGTGCATTAGCAGCTCTAAGCGATCTTGCAAACCTTCTTGACTCAGGTCCCAACCATTTCACCAAAAGATCCATTTCTTCAAAAGGAGTAATGCCAAGTTCTTTGATTATAGACTGAAAAGAAGCTTTCCAAGACATATAAGTTTCAGGTGAATCATCAAAGTTACTAAATCTAGACAATAGTAAGTCTTTTCTGAGCATAAATCTGGTTATATCTGACATAACATTGTTCATAGAAGAATCACTATTATTTACTACTTGAGTAGATGATGTAGGTACACTTGTAGCCATGTTTATAAGATGTGTAGACGTAGGTGGAGGAGGATAATATGTAGGAACTACTGGCTTCGATGTTGAAAATGTATACACAGGCTGAGTAGTTGATTGCATCTGAACTTTTGAGACAGACGGAGCAGTAACATTTGTAGCGCTAGTGTTAAACTGGACTGAATCACTCACGTTAGTAGTGTTCGACACATAATTATCTATATCTAATTGTTCTATGTATTGTTTGACTGACTCTTGTTTATCAACATGTGCAGAGGGTAAATCAAGTTCTTGATCATCATAACCGTCTAGGATCTTAGCCTCAGTTTCAGTAACAGCTATTATGCTTTCTTGTTTGACAATGTTTAAGTTTGCCTCAATGTCAGCTTTTTGTTTTAAAAGTTCACTTTCTTTTCTAACATAATCAAGACGTACCTTTTCTGCTTCAGTCTTGGCCCTCTTACGACTTGCTGTTGATTTGCTGGATCTACTTACTTGAGACAGCGTCTCGACAATCTCTCTCTTTATCACCTTTATATTATCTGTCACTTGTCTCACACTACCTATACAGCTGTTGAAATGTTCTTTATGGTCATCTAGTATCTCCAGAGCCTCCTTGGTGTTCTGTCTTTGAAGGTAGGACTTGTAATCTTCAGATTTCACACAAAACAGTTTGAAATTGTCACTTATGTCTTTCTCCAGTTGTCTAAGATCTTCCAAAATATCCTTGTCGTTAATTGTAACCATCAAATCTTCTATTTTGACCCAAACTTTGTCACAGATGTCTTTTAGTTTCTCGCTGGTTTCGTCAAAGTTCATCTTGGCTTTGAATGTCAGTTTACGTAATCGTCTAGTGGACATTAACTATCTTTTTACTATTCTGTCTGGTACAAACAGATAGCTAACCATTCAGACACAACATAAAAAAGTCAACATTTATTTTAATAAAATGGCCCATGGTACATGGTAAAGTCAATGCATGGTACATGCAAAACAGATAACAAAAGTTGATGACTCCATAATTTGTGTGACTTGTTGTTGTGACTCAAAACATGTGGTAAAAAGCTAAAAAAGATGAAACAAAAGAAAAACTATACTAACTGGAAAAATTGAACTTAAAAAAGTTACAAAAATAAAGTTAACTGAAAACCGAGCACAAAAATACTAAATAATGCACTTTAAACACAAAAATAACTAAATGAAAAGTACATTTAACCTTAAAAAGTAAAAATAAGAATCTTATATTTACCAAAAATTGAACAAAAGTCAAAATGAAGATGGAAAATCGAAGTTTAACCATTATCTCAAAAAGTATGAAAATATACCAAAAATATTTACTTTTATGGAAAAATAAATATACTGATAAATATATAACTCGATGAAAATTGTGGTGCACAATTGCATTCAAGGTGACATTCGAAAGTAAACAGGAAACAGGAACAGGAAATCGATACAAATTGAAAGTGAAAGTTACAATCAAACACATCTTAAGTCAAAAATTAGAACATTCTATAAATATACAATGGTGTGTCACAAATTAGAACATGACTATAAATATGTAAATCTAAATATAGAAATCAAAAGTACCAAAATATAATAACAACAAGGTCAAAAATAAGAACAAACATACTACTGAAATAGTCTAAATAGAAAATTTACAGAATAGAAATAAACTGCATAAGTTTCATGAAAATCATTATCTAAAGAGTATAATGACCATAATTAAAATGAATTTTGGACATGACATACCAAGTTTCATCAATCTAGGATTAAAGTTCTTGTAATATGGAGGTGACATTGCTATTATATGTACTTTTAAAATTTGTCAAAGACACTAAACCGGAACGTCAAGATCAAAAGTGGGGAGGCATTTCTGCTAAGCTATTACTACCGCATATGCACACGAAGTTTCATCAGCCTAGGATTTACAGTCTTGAGAAAGAGATGTGCTCGCAAAACTTTTACATTGCTATTACATGTATTGTAAATTTTTAAGGTCACTCTACCGGAAAATCAAGATAAAGGTCGAAAGATGGGATACAGCTGTGTTAAGGTTCTTCTGGTATAAACAATGCATGCGTACTTAGCTTCATCGATCTAGGACTTACAATTTTTTTTAAATATGTAGATGATCATAAAATTTTAACATGGCTATTATATGGTTTGAAAATTGCACAAGTCGCTCACCTTAAAAATCAAGGCAAATGTCAAAAGATTTGGTTGCAACTGTCCTAAGCTACTACTGCGGCATATGCATATCAAGTTTCATCAACCTAAGACTTATAAATCTCGAGATATGGAGGTGCTTGCAAAAACCTTAACATTGCTATTTTATGTATTGAAAATTGTTAGAATTATTCAACCGGAAAATCAAGGTCAAGGTCAACAGATGGGGACGAAATTTTGCTTCGATATCAAATGCACAAAAATAAAGGATGGATTTAGTTCACTTTAGTTAATAGGGTAAAGGAAAGATACAGTAAGGCCCATATTTGGCCACCTGTCAGACTGAAAAGTTGAGCATTGAGAGAAAAGTCCAATTGTTATCCAATAAATCAAATTAATGATAAATCATGTACAACCCAATTTCTAAGAATATTGCATGTTAATTCCTTAAAATCCCATGTCAAATATTACATTTTTTAACAATTTTTGCCGAATTGGCTGAAAATAGCAAAAGTATTTACTATAAATCAGTTGAAAAATCAATGGTCTATGTTGATGCTGGCAATCAAAAATAACAAAATAATCATGAAAAAATGACAGTTTTCTCTAAGCTGGTTATTTTTGCCCCCTTTTATGGCCTCTATATTTATAAACAATACTAGCTGTAGTTACAACGGTCAACCATCTAAATTTAAAACTTTTATGATACTTTTATTATTTACATTGATTTTTTTTCCTTGAAGTAGGTGGGGCATAAAATGGCCCTTATTATACATTTTCCTTTAAAAAAAGTTATGTAAAGCTTACAGTAGAAGATAATGGGATGTGGAATAAGTGTAAGAGACATAACCTACAATATTTAAAAAATCAATAAAGGAAAACAGCTAGTAGCCTTCAATGTGACCAGATTTCGCTTCTTGCAGTTTTGCAATTTGTGCTGGATTGAAAAAAAAAACATCATATGATTCAAGCACAATCCTCAAGTGTCAATGAAAGACCATCTTCTTGACAAAAAACAAATAACAGAAATTCGACTAATACAAACATCAGCTTTGATAAAGGACTTTTGCTTAGGACAGGCACACTTGATCACTGTAATGCTCAAAAAATGACAAAAGTCAATTAACATTAAAAGCAAGTACAAAAAAATATATATTTCTTCTAAACAGGCTAAATTCAAAGATTTTAATAAAATGATCATTTTAGCCCGCTCCGGTACCAACACTTTTTTGTTGGAGAACACATCAAAGCTTTAAATTATCCGTTTAAATTTCAAAATTGTCTAAACCCAATGGTTCTTCCTACCCAAGACATAGGTTGGTGATCTTTGTAATACAGTACACCAAGAGACTTTCTGTGACTGAACACTGACATAGACATAAAACGTCCCTTAGACCTACGACCACTGACAGAACACCACTAAGTCAGACCTACAAAGGTTTAATCCTTTAGATGTTTTCTTGTCATAAAAATTGCCTGTTGCAATTCTATACAATGTAGCTCATTGCATGTACAGGTAAATATTTTATCAAGAAAAGTTGGACCATCTGGGGTTTTATGAACCCTAGTTAGACCAACTAATGTAAGGAATTAGTCATTACCACCAAAAAGAGTGGGAATGTCTATGTCAGTGTTCAGTCATGGAAAGTCTCTTTGTGTACTGTAATTTGTTTCCTCAGTTTGGTATTTTTGGTTTTACTGTTCTATGCTCTTCATAATCATAAAGTGTTTAGCATTTTCAGTATGTTTGGTAGAGCCACTCTGATGAATCTTGAATAGACGAAACGCGAGTCAGGCGTAGGAAAATTTATTGTCTGGAACTTTGTTGTCATTTTTATTTCGAACATCCGTGAAGGTTAGCACTGCTGGTGGAGTTTTAATTCCCCGAAGTTCGCTCGCTTGTGTTGGGGAATACATCAAAGCTTTAAATTATCCGTTAAATTTTCAAAAGTGTCTAAACCCTAAGGTTTTTTTTTTACCCCAGACATAGGTTGATCATCTTAGTTATAATTTGGTTCATCAGTTTGGTATTTTTGGTTTTACTGTCCTATGCTCTTCATGATCATAAAGTGATTGACATTTTCAATATGTTTGGTAGAGCGCCTCTGATGAGTCTTGAATAGACGAAATTCGCGTCAGGCGTAGCAAAATTTATTGTCTGGAACTTTGTTGTCATTTTTATTTTATAACTTTTATTCAATAAAGTTTAAACCAGTTTTTAATGTCAAAAGGATGGTTTTGAATTTATTTGATTTATAAACATCATAACCGTAGAAATCGGGATGGGATATTCCCTTTACTACAAAGAATCGAGGAAATAAAGAATAGATATTTATGAAAAACTCATTTAAAGGATTTTTCTAATTTATGGTAATGCTATCCTTGGTTTAGCATTTTTTCTGTAATATTTATTAAAATATCCTATTTTAGTGTGTATGTTTCTGTTGATAGTAAGCACATCTCTAAGCGGACACCAAGTGCCCCCGAGAGTGCATAGCTCAATGGCAAGGTCCCGCGATAAGGAAAATCATAGTCAACCATTACTCTTTCATGTCCTCTTAAAATATTCATATCAAGAAGGAACATGAAAAGTTACCATATTTGAATTGGATACCCAAACTTCACAAAAATCCATACAAAGAAAGGTATATAGCTGGATTTTCATCATGTTCAACAACAGAGCTGTCCGTTCAACTTACCAAAATTTTATCTGCTGTCAAAGAAAGACAACAAGCATACTGTGAAACTATTTATAATCGCAGTGGAATCAACTCCATGTGGATTTTAAAGAACTCAAAAGATTTATTAGATAATTTCGAATCTCGGTCATTGTCCGAGGTTCATTCTTTGACAACTTTCGATTTTTCAATTTTGTACACCACATTGCCACACGAAAAGCTAAAGTGTCGCCTAAAAAACTTCTCGAAAAGGCTTTTTCTAATTCTAGGTACTTTATTGTTATAGGTTACAATTCTACATATTTTTCCAAAACATCTTATAAAGATAAAATCTTTTACACATTGGACCAAGTTTGTAGTATGGTTGATTTCCTAATTGACAACATATTTGTCACATTTGGAGGAGAATTTTTTTCAGTTACAAATTGGCATTACAACGGGCACACATTGTGCTCCTTTCCTTGCCGATTTGTTTTTATACACTTACGAGACTGAATTTCTTCAAGAACTCGTTAAGAACAAGAACATGAAAGAGAAAATGTCCTTTAATCTTACTGTCAGATATATCGACGATGTCCTTTCTGTAAACAACACTTCATTTGGTAGATGGATTCCTTTGATATATCCTCCAGAGTAAGAGATTAAGGAAACCACCGAATCCAATTGCTTCACATCGTTCTTAGATTTGCATCTCGAATATGACAAAGATGGTAATCTCAGTACAAACACTAACGATAAAAGAGACGACTTTAATTTTCAAATTATTAATTTCCCTAACCCTAAAAGCAATAAACCTACCTCACCTGCTTACGATTTTTATATTTCACAACTTTTCACAACTTATTAGATATGCCAGGGCTAGTAAAAAAATTTGTGATTTTTTGATACGTCACCACTGTCTCCGTGACCAACTCTTAGACCAAGGCTACAAGAAAATGCGTCTCGTACGATCTTTAATCGATCTCTCAGATGAGTGCAGATGTTGGTTTGACATAGGGTGTTGTTTTGTCTTCCTTTACCGGATTGGACACGCCAAATGGACTATTGGCAACGCAAACTGCTTACTCTTCCGGAGCACCTAAGTTCACTCTTGTTTCGACTGGAGTTCGCGTTGTTGATTGATATTTAGTTATTTTGTGTTTCCATGTTTTACATGTTGTCTGTTTTTGTCCCGTTCTTGTTGGTGTTTACTGGTTTTGTATCTGCCCTTTCGGACTTTTGACATTCGGATACCCCATTGGTACCTCTGTTTCTTTCTAAACAAATTTTCCTTCGTTATCAGCCACTGGTGGAAAAGTTTAAAATTCAGTTGAACGTTTTGGTTTGTGATTGTTTTGATTAGTGTTTTGCTGGTTGTTGTACTGAAATGATCATCTTGTCTTCACAACCGTGTTGCGGTGTGTGTTACTACCGGTCAATAGGATCACAATGGAAGAGGGAGGTTTGGTGCGCCATAAAGCCTGGTTTAACTCACAATTTCCTTTGAAATACCTGTACCAAGTCAGGACTATTGCGATCTTCATTTTTCCGGTATGTTTTCCTTGTTTTGTCTCGTCTTATGGACATTTGAGATTGATTTTCAAAGTTCGGTAATTTTGTTATTACCTTTATTTGCCTAATGCTGAAATTGATTTTTCTTCGTCCAGATTTGCAATTCAAACTTGGTTACAAGTGAGGCATGAATATTTATTAAAATGCTTCTAAAATTAAATTTTGTGATTTGAAACCTGGAGGATTTTTTTAAATAATAGTAGGGCAAGTATTAATAGCTACGTAACTTATTGTGCTTTTCATTTATTTTTGTACATTGCACATAACAATATTTTATAAAGTATTTAAATTTGGAAAAGATGTATATTTATACAACTTGGGTAAAATTTACCTATTTGTCCCGACATTGCAAAATTGTCATGGAAGTAAGAATCGGACGAGCTTCCAAGTAACTACCAAATCACCTGAATTTAAACACAGCGCAAACGATCAGCAAGCTACGACAGGACTTGGATACATGCAGAATATACGGAAAGATAATGGCTGCCCAAAAGAGGAGAAGATTCATCGAAAAGATAGACGAGAATGAATCAACTACCAAGAAAGTCCATTACATACCACATCATAGCGTGAAGAAGGACTCACCCACAACGCCCATTAGAATTGGTTTCGATTGTCGGGAATCTTCCAACAAAGCTAGCCTAAATGACTGTCTGAAGTCCATTTCACCAGCCATGAATGAACTTACAACAATTCTAACGGTAATTAGATTGAATATTTATGCAGTAACCACTGATATCGAGAAAGCTTTTCTTCAAATTGAGTTACACAAAAGTTTAAAAAAATTGACCTTCTAATGTTTTGATATATATACTACTGATGACAGGTTACTCCTTGACAAATCGATATAAAGCATATCCAAATAAACTGTTTATACCCGCGTTTATGTATTTGTAATTTAGACTTTTTACTCCAAGGTGTGTACGATATGTCAATTGTGCAGCTATGGTAGGGACTATGAGTACTTCTATTGGTAGAGTCTTCATTTTTTCGGTCTTGATATTAAAGAAGCAAAGATGCACCAATGGGGCATTCTGCAAAACTGGTAAGCACGAACAAGAACAGCACAAAGAAACACAAAACACAAAATTAACTGAACGGAAATCAGGTGATCCGGGAGAGTAAGCGGTTCCTGTCTGCTATAGCACACCCGTCATGCTGCTAATTTCTAAGAAATACCCATATTTGTCTACGAGTGCACGGTGTCTACCGTAATATTTAATGAGTGAAGACAGCAACTGTTTATCAACATAACCCTGTGTTAGCTATTTCTGTGTCAAACGTGACGTTCTGCCAAGGAAATCAACGTAATTCCCGCAAGCCCTTGAGTAATGAATCAACTGTGCTATGAAAACTGCATAAGCAGGGGCGAACACAAAAAGTGAAAGTTGAAATTATCACGTTTGTCATAGAGCTTTGTTGAACGTCTTTCTTGAGATTCAAATTCGAGATGTAGATCTTAATATGAAGCAGAATTCGTAGAAACTTTTGTGACCTTTATCGCTGGGATATATGAGATGGAAAATGTCAGCAAATCGAGAATTGTTCAATGAAAGGACATCATAAATATAACACAACGTGAAGTTAAAAGAAAGTGCTAGTCGACGATCTTTTTTTGTCTAGAAGGGATTGTAAAAAGTCTGCTAGATATGAATGTAGAAACAAATCAGCAAGCGAAGGTGCACAATTATTGCCCATTTGAATCCATATTGTTTGCTGAAAAACACGTCCACCAAACTGAACAAACATCACTACAAAGTCTGGTTTGTCTGAAAAGTACTATTTTTGTAGGAATTCGTCTCAATTTTAGACGACATTTTGATTTCATAGCAATATGTCTCGATAAGTCTCGACATTTGTCTCGACTGTCTTATTTTGTCTCGACATGTCATGTTTTGGAGTGTCGACGTTCTAAATAATGCAAATATTGTCTCAAAACTTTCTCGATAGTCTCCACATGTAGATATTGTATCTCGACACATTTTTTATTGTCTCGACATGTAGAAATTTGGTCATAACACATTCTTTACTGTCTCGATATGAAGAAATTTTGTCTCGTTACATTCTTTACGATCTCAACATGTAGCAATTGGGTCTCGACACAATTCGTAACAGTCTGGAAAGTATCTACACAGTCTCGATAACCTCAATAAACATGAAGAATATGAAGTCTAGCCTACGCTAACATTTTAGTGACATTTTTGTTAAAGCAACCGTTAATGATTCCACTCTCCATTTACTCAAGGTAAAAAAAAATGTTAGAAAAAAAATAAATAAACCTACCTCTCTTTTTTGTTCATACCTGTAATTTCCTATACACATATTTTTTTCAAAATATTCAAATGTGCAAATATTATATTATTTATAAGATTCATCAACTCATAAATGGTTACAAAGAAAACACATTAATTTATTCACTGTGACATAATTATGGCATCACATTAGACGGTCTTATTTGAGAAAATACAGAGAATCTGCAATTTTGAATGGTTTCAGTGCATATTTTCCTTGAAAATACATTGGGCACATGAAAACAACAACTTCAAACTTTCATAAATGATGAGTTTCATCATTTTACACATTTTGTCCAAGTATTAAGTCGTTGTTCAGATGCACCCACCTTCTTCCAAACCAAAAAATGAATGAAAATCAGCAAAAAAACAAGGAAATCAAGGCAATTTCTTTATTTAATATATTAATTTTGAGTTAACCGGTTTGCAAGATAACTAAACTGATGTGGCAAAAGCTTATCATTTTCTTTCAGCCAAACGTTTGTTCAATGTTTCATCAACTTAAGATATCTGTATGCTCAGTTTTAATCGAAATCGAAAAGGAAAATGAAAATGGTCATTTTCCTATTAAAAAAAGGAAAAAAACGAAAAGGAAAATGAAAAATGAAAAGGAAAATGGGTCATTTTCCTATGCCAATAAAAAAAATACGAAAAAAAAACGAAAAGGAAAATGAAAATGAATAACGAAAAGAGACCCATTTTCCTATTCAAAATCGAAAAGGAAAATGAATGACGAAAAGGAAAATGCATAACGGAAAGGAAAATGGGTTATTTTCCTATTCAAAATCGAAAAGGAAAATAGTAGCAAAAAGGAAAATGGTTTCTGTAGAATTGGACTGTTTTGGGCAAATAAGTGTACAACAAACACAATTGTCAGGGTAACTAGGGTTTATTCTGTCATCATCAAAGTTGAAACGTATAATCAATTACAGGATAGTAAAAGACCCTGAAATAACCATAATGAACAACTTATTGAAATGACTTTATATAAGAAAATAGTATAAATTCTTACTATCGTCGAAACGTTAAAAATAGAAAATACTCGAACATTACTTTATCAAATACTGTCTTCATTTCTTGTTAAAATAGTAAGTTACGCTAAACTATTTATTGAAAACTTTGTAACAATAAATTGTATATTTACTGCACATCTCATATAGAAAATTAATGACTTTAAAACATAAAAACGGCATTACAATTAACCAACATTAAATAGTACAGTTATGTCAAAACGATTAAAGTACAATACGAAAATTATGGACAATACGTCCATAGATTAATTAACACAAAATTACGTAAAAACATACCTCACATGAGGTGTAAGAGGTCTATCCTCATGAACTAACAGCTAGACTGCTTGGTACCAAAATTTATCAACCTGGAGGATCAAGATTAAAATAATAAGGATATGTATGAAAAGTTATATTGTCTTCCATTTATTTATGAGGCTAAATAAATGGCAATTAAAATGGCAATTAATACTGAAGTTAAAATAGTTTAAGCACTCTCATACTTTAATAACAAATTACTTTAAAATGTTCAAAGCTTTAGATCTCCGGTATGACTGATTCGTTTTTGTCATTTTCTCTGGACTATGAGATTGATCATTCAAGTTCGGTAGTTTTGTTATTACCTTTATTTACAGAAAAATAGAATATTAACCTTATCTTTAATATCATTGCAAAGTTATAATTACTTTATGCATTTAATCAAATTTACGTTAGTTTAAAGGGCATTCATACACGTAATCATACAAGTTTACATACACCAATCGAAAATGTAAAACCGGTCAAACTGGTCATTTTCATACCTGAAGTTATTCAAATGACTATTAAAGGAAATATATATTAGTTATGGTAATTTTACTGACTTTTAGTATATAAATCATGCAAACAAGCAAGAATAAGAATTATAATATCCACAGAGCAAATATTGCTTCCGACTGCTACAACATCAAAATGAAAAGAGAGTGAACAAAGAGGTCAAACTAAAGAATTCCCGCTTAAAACCAATGAACCTTGAATATAACCAATATAATGAAAATACGCCTAATAAGTACAGTAACAAAGAAAATACCAAATACAGGAATAGTACGAAAATAAATACAAGTACATCAGATATAAAATAAAATATAAATAATATAATAAAATACAAAACACTGAAATATCACTCTGACACATTTTTATATGTATGTATACATTTATGTTAAAGGCATATTGTCTACGGCAAACTCATTTTTTTTACCCCCCAATTTTTTGGTGTCAATTGGACCGAAATGCAATAAAATGAATATTGAAAAACAAATTTGCCATAAATTTTGCCTTAAAAGTAGTTTATTTTGATCAAAATAGCTCGACAATATTGATTGATATTTGATTTGCCTGCATTACGTCACATTGACACAGATTAAGACTGAGTAGTTTTAACACGGACACTAATCGGAATCTCGGGTTTTGTCCCCGAATACATTAATATGTTGAAAAAATACGTATATTTTTTCGTGTTTACCTTTTAAATCACATCCAAACCTTAATACAGGCAATAACTGTCAGTTTTATTCATTAAGTAGCTCTAATATTTGGTTGCCGTTTTAATTTTCTTCCGAGCTAAAACTTCGAGAAACAGATTATGCACCACGTGCAAGAACTATGAAAGTTTTCAATCAAAGAAAGTATAGTGCGCATGCTTATAGCTCATCTACATCTCATGAATATGAATTTTTGTAAAGCTTTACAAATATTATATATTTTTCAATTTTTGAAGTAATAAGGTACCCTAGTGTTATTTTGAAGGTTTGTATCTCTCTAAATAAACAAAACAAATAGTCTGACGACAATATTTTGGTTTTACAAAAAAATATTTTTTCGTAGACAATATGCCTTTAACTGTATTCATATAAATTTTTAAAATCGATAAACCAAAAACGAAAAGGAAAATCACTTGTCTTATGTAACTAATGAATGATAATAATACATTTTGTAATTGTTTTGCGCATTTTTATGTATGAACACTTTTATTATTTTCTTGGTAAAGATCTATATCCGAAGTAAAACACATGATATTTCAAGAATTGGAGGGCCATTTTGTGGCTCATACACATATTTTCTATTTGTAAGAGTTACATATAAGTTACTCTTAGTTTAACTCCCTCCAACGTAGTTTCACCCTTAGCTATATGTGTTTGGTTTTCGTTTGGTTTTATCAATTTTAAACATCTTTTGAAATTGGTGATTTTCTATGTTTCGGTTCTAGTGTTGCTGATAAGGAATTAATTTTCGAAATTGCCATACAGATCATAAAAATGAATTGCAGTTTTACATGTAGTTAACATATGTGTTAAAGTCTCGTGTTCATTTACTCCATATCCTTTCATAAATTATCTTTAACTTCCCCTTTCATTTCCATATTAAAGTAAAGCAGACGCTCGTGTATAGGTATGATTTCACCAATTACTCTTATGTCACATAAGCCCGCCCCTTTTTGGAGAATAATTTGGTACAAATTGAAACTCTGGAGCTATGGTTTTTGTTGAAATGTTCAAAAAAATCTTTTTAGTAAAATGCAAAGTAATTCTTAAGATATACAAATATTAATTTGAATAGGATTTTTGAATTGAAATTTTTTTCAAGGTGACTATTGAGATCCTGAATTAAGTGCGAAGATACAATATTTGTAAACAATACGATGTGAAAGTGCCAAAAATGCAGCATGCCATGTTTAATGAAAGGAAATTAGCTGTATTGCTAATTTACTGAAAAAGTATGAACGGTTTTTATTTTGAAAGACAGATTTTCTTTATAATTTGATATCCAAAATTGGCAAACTAAATGTCTATGGATACACAATAACTGAAATTACTTCAATCAATGAATGAAGAAAGCATTTCGGCAACAGTAAAGCCAATTATTTACATCTAGTTTTCAGTATTTTTATAACTGTGAAGAACTTTAATACATTGAGCAACATTTTTATAAAACCTCCTTTCCATATGAATATTGTCTATATGACGGTAGCTTGATATAGAAGCATTAAAAAAATCAATAATATAAAATCCACCAAATGTATCTATTATCATATTTTTAACATGCGAGTTCCAAGTTTTGATTCGTGAATTGTTATGGTACTTTTTGTATTTCACATGTTCGAGAACACCAGTCATCTGAATCCAGATCATATTTTTACAAGATTTTGTCAACAAAGATAGAAATGAGTTTACGTTCTCCACATATTGGGAAACACTAAGATCAGGAATTGCAATGTCATGAAGTCCAGCACTCACAACACATGTAGTCCTTGGGTGTTTAGATAAATATGACGCTGCATTGGCTTGAGTTGTCTTGAACAATTTTGTTTGGATCTCAACATCTCTTGCAAACTCAACAGCTATATATTCTAACTCTTGTTTGGCACATTTATAAAATCCACTGCTGCATCCAGAACAATCGGTACAAAACGGATGTGTCTTTCCGTAAACGGTTGGACCCTCATTTCTTGAAGGTGGTTTCCATTTAGTTGTTTTGTTTTTGCCAAGATAGGTTATCAAGTTACATCTCCCGGCTCTTTTGAGGTTTTTACAAGGTTTAAAGTGAGACAGCAACTGTTGAAAGGATCTATACATTGTTGAATCGCCGATCAAGGTTATGTCGCTGTAAGTGACGTTACTTTCTGTCTGCGTTACATTGCAACACTTGTCTTTGCAAATATATGTAGGAACCAATATTTTCGGATCGAAATAAGCCTCCTGTTTTGGAACTAATACATACATAAAAGAATACACTAGTATAAACAATAGTATCAAATAAATCATTTTACGTTCCATTTCAAAATTGTGTTCACAAAATTAAATCATCTGCATACATTAAATAGTACGGTCGAACGATATTATAAGTCAACGCCTAATTCTTAATTTGAATTTCCATCAAAATGGTATACTGATCACTGGGTTGTATCAATGATATTGGTGCGTATTGAATTGACGAGTCAGGCGTAGAAAAATTATTTGGCTCGAACTATATTGTATTTTTTCACAATAAACAATTTCTTCAGTGGATGATTAGAAATTTCATCAGTGCATGAAATGCACACCAGAAATTAAGATTTTATAAACAAACTAAAGTAAAATATTATTATATTCAAGTATAAACTTTAAAAAAATGATTCTTTTGCATTTATTTATATGTTGAAAAGTTTACTTAAAAATTGAAACTACAAAAAATGAGTTGTTTTGAAAGGTTCATTTCTGCAATAATATTTTTTTATCTTACAATGTCTGAAATAAAATATTTAAAAAAATACTAAATTGTAAGGTTGGAAATGATAAAGTCAGTCTATTAAAACTAGAAGAACGTTAAAATGTATGAATTTTTGTCTTGTTCACATGTCAATTAGCGATTGACTGCTGCCTCTTAATAATCGGTCGAAGAATGCCAGGAGAACAACACCTGGCCGTGGTCAGATGAGGACAGATTTCTATTATGCTTTAACGTGAACTACATTATGTACATTTTTTTTTATCTAAAATAAGCAACTGGTAATGGAGAATAAAATCTTAGAAAATAAGTCCACCTCAACAAATGAATTGAGTCATTCTGAGATCTTTGAAATGTTTGTCAAGAATGCTTTTGTGTACTGTTTACATTGGATTTCAATGACCATGAATTAGCCTCTAATTTTTTTTAAGTTAAAAAAGAAAAATACAAAATGACTAAAATAATATATATCAAATTATCAATATGACGAGAAAATGTCCTAAAGACTAGTTCTAAAAAACACTAACATGCGCAAAACATATATATGTTAACTGTATTCATTACACCACTTACACCTAAACGGCTATATATCTACTAGTCGGTTCCACTTGGTCCTCCTGAAAACATAAATTAAGTGGCTGTTACAACTAGCAACTGGAAACAGTTACATATTTAATCATATTAATTTGCACACATTTCATAACAAACCCCGGATGGGGACTTTAGAGTGGGAATTATATCTAACAATGGTTTGTAAATATCTGAATTTCATTATATGCATTTCATGCAGTAATGAAATTTCTAATTTATATTAGAATCCCAGTTAGATATAATTATGTAAGTTCAAATTGTTGGACAAAACGGTTTGTTGAAATTTGTTTCGTTTTAAACAAAATTTAGGATCAACATTCTGCAAACTATTGCGTTTAAAGTATTGTCCTTCGACCACTTTGCCGTTTCTTAAATCTGTTTACAATATAGACCTTAAGCGCTCACTTTTGAGGTACTGGCCCCTCTAGTAGAATGGGTTTTAAACTGATAAGTAGCGATGCCAAACTCCATTAATACCTTGACCAACCACCCTTTTAGTGATTTTAAAGGGGATATATATTAATGTGTATGCCAAATTTAGGTGATCTAAAATTTTTTACTCACATAAAGTGAGGGGGTCGAAATTTAATATTTCATTTTTGGGCAGAGCCCTTTGTAGTCATATAGCTATCTGATTTTCAGCATTGTTTTATCGTCTAGACAGGGTAAATTGGTCAGGCAATATTCCTACAAGAAGATCTATTTTAGAATATCCATCGTGTATAATAATTATCTAAATGTATACTTTATATTGCAATGGAGCATCATACAACCTGTTTTAACCCACCATTTCATTTGAAATGCATGTACGATGTCAAGATAATTGCGATCAATAATTATTCCGGTGTGCTCTAAATGATTTGTCTTCTTTTCTCTTGGACATTGAGATTGATCCTCAAAGTTCAGAAATTTTGTTATTACCTTTATTTGCAAACATGAAAAAACAAAATCACCCCCTTTATTAAAAGAAAAAAGACACTTAAAAGAAAAGATTTCACAGCTTAAGACTAAGAAGTACAAAAAACATATAGATTAAAAATCTCAATTGATGTGGAAAAAAAACTTTGAAAATATTATCAGGATCCTAGACACGGTAAGTAAAATTTAGGCAGTGGTTCTTAGTACAAATAATTTGTACGATTAGCTAATCAGATTACAGTTAAATATTATATAAGTTATCATGGATCCTATTATCAATATACAGGTCTATGATATTATTACTTCAGGGTTCTATTCTTAAAAAATGTTTTGATGTTGAATAATCGTATCAAAATAGGGGACATACAACTCTGTAAATCAAATTATCCTCCATTAATGACATTTTTTTATGTTTGAAACATTTCTTTTTTTGAGATTTGAATTTCCCTTTTGAGATTTTAATCCTTAGTTTCAGTCATATATTTAGGTAAACATCTTTTATTCATATCTGTATATTGGCGCTATTTCTTTCTTTCTTGTTTTTCCAATCATATCCAAAAAGCCGAAAAGGTTTGTATCGGGAGACAGCGGATTAGAGATCTGATTAATATTTCAAAATTTGATTAGATGGATTCATTTAAAATTATCTTTAATTTCAAATGAACCTTTCGTAATTAATGTTTAATTTAAATTGTACCCTAAAAGTATATATTTAAAATGATACTGAGTTTATTACATTTCTCTAAAAAACGTCAATTTGGTCAATACAGAAAAGATACGCAACTATATTACCTGTGCATTTTGATTGGATGAAAAAAGTTTGTACTAATAGCCACATGATTAATGGTTAATCTTACAAACTGTTTGTACTAGGAATCACTACCTAAATTTTATGTTTTGACTTGGTAAAGCATAGACACATGGCTGGTATTTAAACCAGTAATTGAGTTAACAAGCACCTGTCGAATTCGGATAAAGTATTTGGCGTTATGTGGGCGAAAATGCATAAACCAAATGAAAGCAGAATATTCAATAAAATCAAATATTTCTAAAGACAAACTGCGATGCAGGGAGTTTAACCTTATATTTTAGAATTTATAAAATGAGATGATTATATTAATAAAGAAATTGTACATACTTGAGATATAATTTCATGTACATATACACCAAATCTAAAAAAAGGAAAGAGCAATACCAAACAGATGTTGCGTTAATTCGTTTCCACATTTAACTCTTATTTTTTTTCATATTTCAGTCTTCTTTATTTCAGTTAACGGCTGTCTTTCAGTAAAATTTAATGCCTGTTTATGTATTTTATCTCTGTTTTACTTTACTTTGTTTGTTTGAAAAATTAAATTCTGTTTTTAAAAATTATTTCTGTTTTCTCTGTTTAAAGGTTATCGTCTGTTTCAATTTTTGTTTTGCCCGAAGGACTGCCTATAGCTGTCACCGGCTAGCATAAGTTCTTCCATCGAGACTAAACAAAAACATAATTGAATAAGCAGTGTATTATTAAACCCTTAAATGGGCATTGACAAGCATAGTGTAGAATCAATATTAAACACTAAAATTATTTTGAGCACAATTTTGAATTTTTGATTTCATTGTTTCTTGCTCTTATATTCATGTGGTAAAAAAAATAATGCGATGTTGAATAAGTGTACGGGACAGACACTACAAACCCAAGTATCACACCCCCCCTTTTCTGTGATCAATAAACCATGAAGTTGATGAGAAAGGTAAAATGTTATGATAATTGCTGTTAATTAATTCCCTTTGAGTTTCTCATTCGTCCGGTTGATCAGGCGAGTGACAATTCTTCTATGGCTCCTCGCTTGGCTTTAAGTTTGTCCATCGGAACTTCAACAATTTCTGGCATTGGGTTGGCGTTGATAAGTGATGTGTAGAAAAAGACGTTTTTTTCGTTAGGAAGTTGTGCCTAATCTGACGTAACAATAATTTGACGTTACAGTTAAAGCTTGACAAAACAAAGTTCCATGCGTGGTGGCGCTAAATCCATGAAAAGGCTTTGATCAAACATATCAACAAAGTTTGAATGACACTGATAATACAAATAAAATTATTTTGGACGAAGATCAATCAATAAAGCATACATATATCATATCAAAATGAATTATTTTGTCTACTGCAGCCAAACAGGTGACGTTTATTAGTTATTGAATCTTAAGAATTAAGAACTTTAAGGTTATCTTGTAAGTTTTGATGTTAAACTATTCCAAGCCACCAAAGAACTGCTGTTCACTGGGTAGACTTTCCTCTTGAAATCTAGATTTAATTTAAGATATGGCTGAGAGACTAATTGGAATGCCCCTCTTAATAAACACTTCATGTCGTTTATTATCAAAATTGAAGCATCGATGCGAGTCACATAAAAATGACAAGTCTTATAAACCTAGTACAGATAAAAGTAACACCCTAGTGCGTATTTAAAGTTTTTTAAGTAGTGTAAACTATAAAACTATTTTGTATCATTTACAGTTCTTTAAGAATTCATAATGCATAAGAAATGAATCAACTAGATTTTTAAATTCAATAGATGTTATTTTTCCTTCAAGCATTGAATTAATCAGGTTTTAATTGTTTTCGATAACTATCTTAAAATGTCTGATAAGGAAAGTTCACCGGAGCACCTGAGTTATTTTATGATTCCATGTTTTACATGTTGTCTGTTTTTGTCCTGTTCTTGTTGACTTTTACTGGTTTTGTCTCTGCCCTTTCGGACTTTTGACATTCGGATACCCCAATGGTACCTCTGCTTCTTTAAAGGTTATCTTTCCTTTTGAAAAAACCTTAGTTTGTGTACAACTAATAAGACATATCAATAAGAGAAATAATCTGTTTGAAGATTAAGATTTGAACAAACAATTTAAAATTGACACATGTGTTTTATATAAATACCTCACTTTTTCTTGTAAATGTTTTTTTTTTTTCCTTTTTCATTGAACCTTCCCTATCAGACATTTTAAAGACCATTTCTAGATGAAAAATAATTGAAAATCGTATGTAACGTTACTTTCAATAATGTCCAGTGGTATTAATTTGAAAATCATCTGTACTCAAAAGCGGGAAACAGTTTTAAAATCAAGATTATACCATAAAACTGGTTTCAAAAATAAAAAGGACTCGTATATCTATGGACTTGGTACAGGCATTACAAAGGAAATGGTGGGTTAAAGGCGCGTCAAACATCCCCATTCCATTGCAATCTTTGGGTCCGCTAATTTCACAGTACAACAACCAGCCAACCACTAATCAAAGCAAGAACTAACTATTTCGTCTAACATAATTATGATCTTTTTTAGAGATTGCATGAGACGTATTTTCTTCCAACCTTGGTCTAATAGTCGGTTACGGAGAAAGCGGTATCGGATAAAAAAAATCTGAAAAAAGTGTACAAGCCCTTCATATTGAATAAGTTGTGAAATATAGACAATGTATGCAGGTGACGATTGTAGCGCGACTATCCCCAAAAATCGACTATCCCCAAAATTTTGGGGGTTAGTCGCAACGTAAAAATATCATCGACTAATCCCCCAAAAAATCTTTCATCGCTTTAAAACATGATATTAGAGCATACGTTGGTTTGTTACGTTCCAGGTTAAGAAAATTAGTATTTAATTTTAAATTAAAATCTACGATTTTATCTAAGATAATTCACGATAAGGGACTTAGCATACATACATTACATACTTAACTTTAGCGGGAAGTTTTAATAATTTTTTGTGATTGGATTATTTCCCTTTGACAGTATTTGTTTTAATTTATACATTTTGTTATATTTCCCTTCATTTAAACTTCATCATATTTATATTATATATTATACATGGTCTATTTATAGCTATTTCTAACGTGTTTACGTTCATGCTCCATGGAATACCACAGAAACTGCAGAATGCAAGATTATTCAGATTTGATAATATGATATCAATGTCTAGTATATAATCAAACAATGTTACTGTAATTTCAACCCTGAAATCATCTGACAAACAGATTTTAATCTTTAGTGCCCTCAGCGAGGATCAAGGAGCATAGGATGGTGTAGTGGTTCTGTTAGCTAGGCGTGTACGCCGTAGATGTCCCAAATGTTGTGAGTTCGATCCTCGCTGAGTGCACTCAAAAAATCAAAATATGTTTGTCAAATGATTTTCAGGGTTAATCAACTACTTTACCAAGTTTGGTTTCAATAGGACTTAAAGTGTCAGAGGAGTTAGAGTTAGAGTTTTTAATGTAATGAGGATATGCCGTGAAAATGATCAATTTTGACGTTCTAAGGGTAATAACTCTTACAAGAAAAGGGTTTTTTAGCGTTGACCCTTTACATATTTTGAAGATCTTGATGTGCGTAACAATATGCAATTTAAATATCCCCCAATATCTTGTACAATTTTCAAGATAGTGAGCTAAACATGTGCAAAATTTGCAAAAAATCCACAAAAAGGGCAATAACTCCTACAAGTATTGCTGGATTTTCTTCAAAATTTCAGGTCTGGTAGATTTTGAGGTGCTTATTACTTTACTGTTGCCAAAATTATGATATCTGTAGCCGTTTTGAGCTATTTGCAAAAAAAAACTGCATTGTATCCCTATGTTCTACTTATTGCCACGGCAGCCATGTTTTACGACGGATCAAAAATCTCCGCATCAGTTCTCAGCATCAAATGCTAATAAACAACCATACCAAGTTTGGTTGCCATTGTATTTATGGTGTCGGAGGAGATTACCATTTTTTAAGTTTAAGTTTAAGGACGAATGACGGACGGACAACGGACGCTACCTGACCCTTCGGGTCAGGTTAGCTATAAAATGAATTAAATAGAATATTCAACATTCCTGAACCGAGTCCACACCCCGAAAATTTCAGAACTTACAATAGACAAAAATGGTATCTTCAAACTACTGACTATTTTTAGTTAAATCCAACAAAAGCAGAGGGACCTAATGAAATGAAACCAGGATCCCTAAAGAACTTGCTACAGAGCTTGCACCTATTCTAACAGATTTACAGAAAGTCATTGAGTACAGGTACTATCCTATCTGATTGGAGAACAGCTCATGGCCCCCCTATATACAAAAAGGGGGCAAAATACAACACCGAGAACTATCGCCCGATATCTCTTACATGCATTTGTTGCAAACTTTTAGAACATCTGGTTATAAAACACATAATGAACCATGCAGACAAGCACAATATATACACCTGGAAAAAAGTTAAGCACCCCCGTGTTTTTTTCAAGTCATTTATATTCAAAACATATTTTTACTTAATAATTGACAACCGCTCTTGTAATTTTAATTGCAGACAAAAATATGCATTGTTGGGCACAATAAAACATGATTACAACATACAAAATTTCATTTTTTATTGACGTAAAATGAATTGAGAAAATGTACAGTTTTTGCAAACATTCATAACCTTTAAAAAGTATTGTCACTGAAAGCTCAGAGCTGTTGTTTTATTGTCAAATCACACTTTAAAATGTCAATCATAACGAAAATATTGATAAATTTTAGTCAAATTGTCAATATCGGGTGTATCCTCCATTAGCACGAATGACTGCTGCAACTCGTCGTCGCATACTGCTAGTAAGGCGTCTAATTTGTTGTTGCGTTATCTGTTGCCATTCTCGGTGTAATTGTGCCTCTAACTGTTGTAAATTCTGTGGAGGAGGATCCAAAGCCTGTACTCGCCTGTCCATTATATCCCATAAATGCTCTATTGGGTTGAGATCTGGACTTCTTGCTGGCCAAGGAAGAGTGTTAATGGCCTCATTCTGAAGATAAGCCCTTACTGCTCTTGAACGATGAGGTCTAGCATTGTCATCCATGTATACTGGTCTTGATGCTAAAGGGTGGTTATCAAAATGAGGTACAACTATTGGTGTAAGCACATCTCGGGTGTACTTTTCGCCAGTCAGGGTACCATTGATCGTTACCAAATTCAGCTTACAATCATGTGACATACAGCACCAAACCGTAACCGATCCACCACCAAATGGTACGGTTGGAACAATGTTTCTTGGAGTGTAGGCTGTGTTACGGTGCCTCCAAACACGGGTTCTACCATCGGTAACATGGAGTAGGAATCGACTCTCGTCTGACCAGTGAATTCGTCGCCAGGTTCTAAGGTTCCAATTTTGTCTTGCTCTGCACCATGCTAGCCGGTCTCTGCGATGGCGATCATCAAGCATGGGGCGTTTAATGACTCTTCTGGACCTCAATCCTGTAGCTCTTAGACGATTACGAACTGTTCTGTCTGAGAAGTTACGTCCAGGTAGCCACTGCCGTTTCAGAAGGGTACTTGCTGCAAAAGGATTCCGCCGAACCAATCTACCAAGGTTTCTATCCTCACGTTGGGTTGTCACAGGTGGTCGGCCAGATCTGGGACGGTCTTTAACATCTTGCATGGTAGCGTGTTTTCTGACCAATCGACTGATGACTGTGTAGTGATATCCCAGCTGACGTCCTATTGCCTTGTAGGACATACCGGCAGAATGCATGCCAATGATTTGCCATCTTTGTGCGTCTGATATCCGTCTTCTTACCATACTTTTTAAAGATGATTAAGTTGTTAATAATTCGGGCCTTAAATACTGAAAGGGTGCACGAAGAAATAGTGCTTTTTACACGAGGAACAGGGAGCAAGTTGCACGAGGACAAAACAACCGCGCTTGATGTTAACTTCATACATGACTGCTTCCATCCTTTTAATAATACATTTAAGAATTAATACTGACCAAATACATAATGATTTAACTAAGTTTGCTATCACCGAGAAGCAAATAAACTCGGGGGTGCTTAACTTTTTTCCAGATGTATATTATACCCACTTCAACATGGCTTCCGCAAGGGTAGATCATGTGAAACCCAACTTATAGAATTTTCGTATAATGTAACTAATAATCTGGAATCTGGTAAACAAACAGATTAACTAGTCATGGACTTCTCTAAAGCTTTTGACAACGTTCCCTACTCATTATTGTCACATAAGCTAAACCACTACGGAGTCCAAGGCAATATTCACAAATGGATCACAAACTTTCTGGCCAATCGGAAACAAGCGGTAGTTCTCGAAGGTGAAAAATCAGATTATGTTGCTGTTGAGTCGGGAATCCCACAAGGATCAATCCTTGGACTTAGCCTATTTCTATATTATATAAATGACATCCCAACTGGTATCACATATTTGTCCGTCTCTTTACTGATGATACTAATGTCTATTTTGCCATCAAACTCTGATGCCATAACATTGCAATAAAACCTTAATAAACTGGCCATATGGGAACAACGGCGGAAAATGGCCTTCCGTCCTGATAAGTGCAATGTTATCTCCATCACTAAAAACAAACATCCAATACATCATTATTACACACTGCGTGGCCATATCAAATAGTTGCATGGGTGTAACCATAAGCAGAAACCTAAAATGGGAACCACACATTAACACCATCTGTAAAAAAGCTAAATCCACCCTAGGCTTTCTTTAGAGGAATTTGAACATAAGCTCTAAATCAATTAAGAAACAGGCAAACAAATATCTTGTACGACCAACTCTTGAATATGCCGGTCCAGTGTGGGACCCTTACCTACAGCAAGCCATAGAGTCCAAAGAAGGGCAGCACGTTTTGTCTCCAACAAATACAGAAAAATATCAATAGTTTGAGACATGTTGACAGCACTTGAATGGCGTAGTATTTCCGACAGAAGGAGAGACTATAAACTCGTAATGCTCTATAAAATTGTCAACAATAAAATAGCCATACAACAAACTGACAGATTAATACCACAAACAGGACATACAAGACATTATAACAGTAAAATCTTGTAAAATAGAGTATAGAGAGCAATAATTTTACGGAAGACATCATGCACTTATAGACAAATATGGGATTTCGATCTCTCAGATGAGTGCAGATGTTGGTTTGTCATAGGGTGTTGTTTTGTCTTCCTTTACCGGATTTGACACGCTGAATGGACTATTGGCAGCGCGACGGGTGTGCTATAGCAAGCAGGAACTGCTTACTCTTCCGGAGCACCTGAGTTCACTCTTGTTTCGACTGGAGTTCGCGTTGTTGATGGATATTCAGTTATTTTGTGTTTCCATGTTTTACATGTTGTCTGTTTTTGTCCCGTTCTTGTTGGTGTTTACTGGTTTTGTCTCTGCCCTTTCGGACTTTTGATATTCGGATACCCCATTGGTACCTCTGCTTCTTTCCCCCGTACTATCAGACAAAAAAAAATTTCCTAATTGAAAATATGGTTAAAGCAGACACCCTGAACTCATTCAAAAACCAACTATCCAAAATGTAAATCTGATTCAATACTGTATATAGTTTTAGTATTTTCTACTCGATCACCTACAGTATATTTATTTTTCTTGCTGTAAATATGTAAATATGTTAATTAAAATTATTTTTTTCTATTATTATTATAACTATATTACTACTTTTCTTTTCTATTTATTTTATTATTATTATTTTCTTTTTCATTATTTATTATTTTTCTTTTTTCTTTGGTTAACATGATCTATTTTCTATTTATTGTGTTTTTGTATTATGTATTTCTTCTCTGGCCTGATCTTTGTCTTGCTGTAGGTGTATCTTTTACATTATTTTGTAACCCTCCCCGTGGCATTTCCTTCAATTGTTTTAACAGGTCGAGGATTTTACCTTTTATGGATAATGTTTTCGTCAAACTTTAACCAATAGTTTTTGAGAGAGTATAAATAAATACGATCGCCAACACGTGCTTTTTGTGAAATAATTAAATATAACATGACTCACAAAACAAATCTTTAAAATGAGCGGTGAAAAAATTGGTTGTTGTATTTGTATTAATGTCATATTAAAAATAAACATATTAAAGAAACTCTTTTTCAACCAAACAGCTTTGACAAGTAGGGAGATTTTATGGCCATGTTTACCTTTTTGATTGTCCATTGACCAATACACTTCATAAAATAGAAGTCAATAAGTGGAACATAACATTACTTTATAAGGAGAATTTACCCATGTTAAACAAAATAACGTTTAAAACCAATGATATTTGGTATTTGCGAAATATGAGCGAGGAAGTTAAAGAATACATGTTTATGTTAGGAACTTTTCTATCAAACCGACGAAAAAGTTTTACCATTTTTCCCCATTTGAAAGGTCAATCTTTTACAATTTTGATTGATTAATAGGTCAAACGAAATCTAGAAAACCCGACCTGTTTAAGTTGGCCACTAAAGGTAGTTAGATAGATAACTTAAGTATTCTTTGCAGATTGTAATTTACTACAAAACCAACACATTTTAAACACAGTAAATACTTCTGTAAGCGTTTTATGTCAGTAAAATTATATTTGACACCTTTACATAAAAAGGACAATCATTCAAATATCACAATTGAAAAGTATGTATTTTGTGCTGAATATTTTCAACCGTGCGGTCAAAGGGGGACAACACTGCTCATTTTTCGATTTCATTTAAGTTAATATATATGCATTACGTATGTTTAGTTCCTTATCCATAATTCTCTATTGCCACTGAACAGAGCATCACTTACTCCACTAATTGTGCTATTTAGTATCGAATTACTGTTTGTATTGATGATAGGCATGTGCGTTTGTTTCATGTTATACATGTGAATTTTTTTCATGTTTTTAGAAGTGGCTTTATGCAAAAGTAATTTCCTCTTGCAAAAATCTGGTTGTATTCGAACCTTTTCAATTCTATTTCGGAGAACTATAAAAATGTTATTGTTATCAGGTTGAGTGTCAATTGCTTGGTATTTTGATAACCAAAGCCCAAGAGATGTACCTCCAAAATTTGTATCTACCAGTGCATCTGCAGGGCAGTCCGTTCCTTCACAATACACTTTACCGGAAATATATTTGATCAAATTCCTTCCAAACACCACAAACATTTCGTCCATTCTTGAATCTTTGTTTACGGTTCTCCCTTTACCATGCTTCCAACCATAATATAGATCTCCTGATTTAATTTTATCTATTTTTTCAAATAACTGTGGGACACACGGAAACGCATCGTCGTCCATTTTGACGCCTAATAGTGCATCCGGGTAGTTTAAACTGATAAATTTAATCCAAATATAAATCTTCTTCCCAAATTTAACTCCCCATCCTCGACTTGTCTCGTTTAAAAAAAGCAAATCCCCATGAAGCTTATTTTCTTGATTTAATACGTCTGATTTCTCATCCAAGAGGAATTTATGAATAATTCGAAATGGTATGCGTTTATTCTTTGTCGCTAAAGCTGATAACCAAGTATTTCGCGCTGCAGTCCGAATGTTTGTGTTAGTTTCAGTGCTTAAAATACCTATTATTATTTTCGGACGTGTTTCCATTTCCAAATGCTTTTCAGAAGCAAATTGATCACTTTGTACATTTTCAGTTTTGAAAAATGGCTGAATGAACGTCAATTTCATGATTTTGTCTTGGTTAAATTGCAGGCAAATTAAACATAAAAGAATGCATATTATTATCTGTTGTGCTCGAGAACTGTTAAAATTCATCTTATTTCTATTCCTGAAATATTTCTTCTCTCCTTTTTTTCATCACCAGGCCTCCAATTGTTTATTGCTGTGTGTTAATATAACGATAGATAAATCTGAAAATGAGTAGGAAAATTTTAGAACATTAATAAAGGCAATCAGTTTAAAATGCAGTTCTATAACCCTTTTTCTAATTATTGCAAGACCATTTTAATACGTAAATCAATTGAAACTGTCAAGTTTTGTGTGTCACTACATTATGCTAAGATAATGAGTCAGTATCGTAAAGCCTGGTATGATCAAGATTTTCGTAATTAATCAAACTATAGCAGGTGAGTGATCTAGTGTCTTGTATCCTTTTGATTTATATATTTTGCCTTATTATTCTATAAATTTTCAAACTGATATTTGGTCGATAACGAACCTATTTTTTTCATCTTTTGAATAATACAAATGACAACAAAGTTCCAGACAATAAATTTTGCTACGCCTGACGCGCATTTTGTCTATTCAAGACTCATCAGAGGCGCTCTACCAAAACTATTGAAAATGCCAAACACTAGATGAATATGAAGAGCATAGCACAATAAAACCAAAAATACCAAAGTGGGGAACCAAATTATTACTAAGATATTCAACCTATGTCTGGGGTAGGAGGAACCTTAGGGTTTAGACAATTTTGAAATTTATACGGATAATTTAAAGCTTTGATATATTGTACATGATCGATGATGAACTTAGTTTTCCTGTTCGGTAGCTTGGTGTTTGATTACTTTTCATTCTATACTTGTGCAACCTTCTTATGTTTTGTTTTAATCGCTGCTGATTTGGGGCTATTCATTGAAATATGCAAATCCATAAAAAGTTTTCACATTTCGGATTTTTCTATTTTGATTTTCCTGTTTAATTTGTAATAATGGTGATTATTTCCTCAACATTTTTCTTTAACTTTGTTTTACCCGTTTATTTTTACATGAAGATCAAACATAAGAGTTTGTAAACCACATTTACATTTCTTCTTCGTCGTTTCTAAAATCACACGGCAGAACCATTATGGAGAAAAACATTGTTAACGGACGATACATGCAATTTTTTCACGGTTTATGTCAATTTTCAACTTTTAATCTCGAAAATATCAAAAATATGAATGTAATAAACTTTAAAAACATGCCCAGTATATAAACAAGAACATATTGTATAAGGACTTAATTTCTTTTTGTCGAACATAATTGTATATTTTTGAATCATTCACGAACAGTGTGCTCGAATTTATTACATTGACACGGACAATTAAAACTGGTTAATATAAACAGGCCTGTCTAGAATAATAATCTGGTAAGTTATGCTTCTATATAAGTAAAAGAAGTTAATAAAGTTTTGTTTTAATGAAAATATCAATATCCAATAATAACGTTCAATAATTTTTTATATATTTCAAGCATAACAAAATGACTCTAAATACATGCAATAAAACTTGGTAACGGACCGATACATGCAAAATAATTGCGTTGCAGTCAACAGGTGTAACTGAAATACAATTAAGAGGTACATAATTTGACAGTGTTCTGATGATACAAATACAAGACAGGTCACTCTTGTATGTTGACTGCAAAAAGTAATACATAATGTCATCGTTAGAAAAAAAAATCTATTTTACCTAATGCTTTATTTACAACCCTTCCGATTTAACTATGGACTTCCGATTGTAGCGTACAGTGAAGTGTGCAATCACAACAATGAAAATTTACGTCGTCATGAACAAAGTCAATCGTTAACAAAAAACACAAATCGTTACATTTGATTACATAAAAATACATTGATTGAACGAAAGGGTCGTGCAAACATTCAATCTGATTGGATATTGATAAATAGAGGGTTTTCCTACTGTGACGATTTGCGGTTTTTGTTACCGATTGGCTTGTTCATGACGACGTAAATTTTCATTTTTGTGTTTGCACACTTCACTTTACGCTACAATCATGACATTCGAAAGTCCATAGTTTAGTCGGACGGGTTGTACCACAACATCAAAATGTCAGCGTTCAGACGAGGAATAAATTCTGTAATGCATATTACAAAGTTTAAAACAACAACTTAATCCCAACCAATAATTCAAATATAATAAAAGGTAATAACAAAACTACCGAACTTGAAGAATCGATCTGAAACGTGGAACTGAAAAAACAAAACAACGCAGAAACACCGGAGAAATAAGAGATCGCAATGGTCTTGATTTAGATTTACAGGCCTTTAAAAATATGGTTGAACTTGGTTTTAATGCACCAAAACCCCCCTCATTCATATTATTTATCGGTACAAGTTGCAAAATATATTTGTTTTTTCTTTGTTTTGCGTCAACTCTTTTTGTGAAAACCTACCAGCCAGCAAGGCAAAGAAACACACAGAGAGACAAAGACACAAATCATTTGTATATGCTTATTCAGACATATTCTTATGTTATTTAGGCACCATAGTCCTGCAAAACAGGCTGATATCATTCATTCTGTAACTTGTTTATTTTCACCTGGCAGAGACACTTGGGTTTTGTAAAGGAACTGACAAAATGCAGTCAACAATCATTCCATAAAAACAAATTTTTGAAAGAAATGTAATCAAATTGTCCGATTTTTCACCAATACAAAAATATTTGTGTTTGTTTTTGTCATAATATGGACACAAAACTACCAGCACGTGAACGCAAAACAAAGAAAAACTCAACTTTGGCCTAAAAACAAAACTACCGAACTTTAATGTTTGAAAATTATTTTACCTTTTGGCTTTTAACAAATGGAACAAACAGGTGACCTACATAACACACATTAGTAACACTTTGGATACATGTACGATTGACGACTTATCCACGCAAAATTATTTATTTTCTATCCAATCTTAAATCATGATTAGCCAATTCACTTGCAGATGACGACATTAGAACCATCTAAAAAACTTTAACTTGAGTAATTTATGTGGCAATGTATGAAGTCATGCTGACAACCATTACAGATGTACATATCCCTGACCTTTTAGATACATGTATATGGTTCTGCAGCTTTTGACATAACTAAAACTATTACGTACATGAAGCTTCATACAAACGAACACACCAATAGCCATCTTACAATTACAAGAAAGGAGAAGGTTGTTGCATCCACCTGGCAGCACCAGAACTGATATTGAAACATTTTTTATTTAAAATTAATAAATTTAACTCAGACTGTCGTTTGCAGATAAGACACGACGTTCATAAGACAGTCGCTGACAAAGTATATACACGCACCATTTGTCTGATACATTATAAATCATGCATGTATTCGTCCGTAACGTAGATTATTTGCATGTACTCCTTTTTCTTGGACAGCGACATGCTTTGCGGTCCATGGCTTCGTGAATGAATTGATGAACAGCCTATACAATTTCAAAAATCATTAAAAGAGCACAAAATTTTAAAAAACACAAAAAAGTGGTTTTTGCTACACGTTGCTCGTATTGAAAGTATGCTATAGTACGAGGGTAGGCTATTGGTTTGTTAATGTTCTCGAAAACTACATGGCCGATTTCAATGTTTCAAACATAAATATTTAGCTAGTTCATTTTTCTTTATACTGTACGCTTCAGTTTTTCTATTATCATTTGTAAACAAATAAAATGTCTTACCTTTTCTGACTATATCCATCCCAAATTGTGTATTTTACCTGTGTTTTAATCCGTTTCAAGGATTTTACGTCTATGTACCGTCCGTCAACATTATTTCTCGTCTTAATGGTTCTGCCGTGTGAAAATAGGAATCTTATATATGAAGAAATGTACAGCACTTGTTTTGTAAAAACTTCCGTCTCTCCTCATTTACCATGGTACCGTTTACCATCCCCATACACCATTTACTATCCCCATCCCAATACACCATTTACCATCCCGATCCCTAACCCCATAGACCATTTACCAGCCCATCCGCATTTACCATTCTATTTTCCCTACAGCATTTATTATCCAAAAGCTCTTCTATTGGGGGACTTTGAAAGAATATCTGTTCAAGTCTATGTTTTGACAGCATCTAGTATTCCCTTCCTAAAAATATTAAATACTTTCATTTGATGAAATTAAGTATTAATGTTGAAATGTTTATTTATGTGCTTTATATTTTATCTTTAAAATTTCATTTTTTTGTTATGAAAATATTAGTATTTTTATATTTCTAAACTTATTCGATATTTCAGAGGGCTTGTACATTTTTTTCAGATTTTTTATATGATATCACTGTCTCCGTGCCCGACTATTAGACCAAAGTTCCAACAAAATACGTCTCCTACGATCTAAAAAAAATCCTCCTTAGTTATCAGGCACTGCTGGAAACAGTTCACAATTATGGTAAACGTATGGCTATTGATTGTTTTGAATAGGTTTGGTGGATTTTTGCTCTGAAGTGATCACCTCAATATCACTATTATGTCGTCACAACCGTGTTGAGTTTTGTGTTACTTCCGGACCCTGAGATAGCAATGGAAGAGGAAGGTTTGGTGTGCCGTTGAATTCAAATATATCGGGAGTTTTAAATGTTTGTGCCCTACAGGTGACGAACTATAGAAAATGTTTAAAAGCTTTTATTTGATAATTGTTTTAGCTAATTGATTTCTAGTATTATATGCATTAGTTTAATTGGTGTCATCAGATGACCATTTGTAAAACTTATATCCTTTAAATATGAGAATATAAAGAATAGCATTTATCTAGCACTGAGTATATCGACCATTTACAGTACAAGGAAAGGAACCTTGTTTTGAATCATTTGAATCTAACAATCGAAAATTTCAATGACAAAAAATAATAGAAATTCATTGATAGATTTACCAAGTCTGCTGACAATCTGTGATTACTCTCGTGGACCTCTGGTTTACCATCAGTGGTTATCGACCCAGTAGTTTAAAAAAATACCAAAACGGGTATAAAAAAGATTAATTTTGTTATGTTGTATATCGATATCTCAATGAGTATCCTCTTATCAGCAGCATTTGAATAAAACATTGGGAAGTCAAAAACCCAAAGTATTGAATGGAAATACTCAAAACCAAAAGGTTCAAACAGGGAAGCCGAATCCAGTACCGCGGATATCGACCATGTGCTGTACAAGGAAAGAAACCGGGTGTTTTTAACAATTTTGAATTTAACAATCGGAAATTTCATTGACAAAACAATTAGAAATCTATTGGTAAATTTGTGTCAGAAAAGTTCGAAGACCATACCTTCGGAGACCTCTGTGTATTTAATGTGTATTTGTCCTATCGCAGTGCGATTATGGTAGTCAGGACTCCTTAAATTCTTTGTTTTCTTTTCTCCTGTTATTTGATAATAAAAAGAAGCTGATTTTATTTTGTAATATTACAATTATTAATACGTGAAGGTTTGAATCTCCGAATTTTTAAATAAATGAAATCTATTGTTCTAATTTGCTTATTGCTAGTCATGGAAAGAATAAAATGTTAGTACATTTGATTTATGAATTAAACAGTCGAGCCGCAAGCGAGACAATCCTTGATTTATAGGAAAAACTCAAGACCTAGACGATAAATAGATGTGGAATAAACCAACATAAAGAAACGACAATTAAAAAAATCACAATGGAAACAGCTAACAGTCTTCAACATGACCAGAGACCGCTTCTCGTCGTCTTGCATTAGCCCAAGACTAAAAATAAAATACATAAGATTCTAACAAATCCCTAAATAATCAACGATGGAACCATTTCTGACCAAAAAAACGGATAGACAGGGACAAACAAAAGCTTAGGACAGGCACATATAAAATGCCAAATTTAATCGATAAAGATTTAATTCACCAAGAGTGAACCGAGGCAAGAGCATTACGAGAACAACGAGACGTAAATGAACTCTCTTGAGAAAACTTACAATTACTGACAGCTAGCTAAGAAGCATTTAGCAACTGATGTGAAAAAATAAAACATATCAAACCTAAATTCAAAATAATATTCCAAACAACTGATGATTCAGTGCTATATCATCACACAAAACCGACATAATGGATCGATGTAATGCTTAAAAACAATACAATAATGAAATGATAATAAGTTTTTAAGCCAGATGGCCATGTCCATAGGATTGGGTTTTTTAAATTTCCGTGCCTTATAAGCTACATTTCCACAAATCAGTATGTGATATTGCATTTACAATTCAAAAAACGATGTGTAAAGTTAAACTTTGCAATATCTATGAACGAATTTAGTTTTGGAAAGCATATTTTATTTGACATAGTTTTTAATCCTCATAATTCGAAGTTTCTTTGTCCATATTTTTATTGAAACAAGAAGCAATGACAGAATCTTACTGTTTATAGAAAATTATTTTGCATGAATTGAATCATTTCATTTGAAAAAAAAATCTCGAAAAAGCCTTTCAAACTCTAGGAATTTTGTTGTTTTGGGTTATAATTCTACATTCTTTTCCAAAACATCTTTCAAAGATAAAATTTGTTACACACTGGAACAAGTTTGCAGTATGCTTGATTTTCTCATTGACAACATATTTATCACTTTCGGAAGAGAGATTTTTCAAGAACAAATCGGCATTCCAATGAGCACAAATTGTGCTCCTCTCCTCGCCAATTTGTTTTTATACTCTTACGAGACTATATTTCTTCAAGGACTCGTAACTAACAAGAAGATGAAAGAGGCAAGGTCATGTAATCTTACATTCAGATATATTGATGATGTACTTTCTGTCAATAACACTTCATTTGGTAGATGGATGCCTTCAATATATCCTCCAAAAATGGAGATTAAAGAGTCCAACGAATCAAATTGCTTCACATCTTTCTTGGATTTGCACCTCGAATTTGACCCAGGTGGTTATCTCAGTACAAAAATTTACGATAAAAGAGACGATTCTAATTTTCAAATTATTAATTTTCCTAATCTACAGAGCAATATACCTACTTCCCATGCATACGGTATTTATATTTCACAACTTATTCGATATGCCAGAGCTTGCACATATTTCACAGATTTTTTATCAGACGCCGATTTCTTCGTGACCGACTTTTGGAGCAGGGCTATAAGAAAATACGTCTCATACGATGCCTAAAAAAATTCTTTCTTCGTTATCAGCCACTAGTGAAGTTGAAAATTGAGTTAAAAATATGGTGGTTAATTGTTTTAATTAGTGTTTGACTGGTCTGCTGTACTGAGATTATCACCTCAATATCCATATTGTGTCTCACAACTATGTTGTGTTCTATGATCATTACCGGATCCTTAAATCGTAATGGAAGAGGGAGGTTTGGCGCCATAAAACCTGGTTTAACCCACTATTTCGTTTGAAATGCCTGTACAAAGTCAGGACCATTGCGATCCACCAATTTTCCGGAATGACTGATTCGTTTTTGTCATTTTCTCTGGACTTTGAGATTGATCATTCAAGTTTAGTAGTTTTGTTATTACCTTTATTTTCTATCAAACACTTCTTTACGGTTTAGTATTATATGATCTTTTTATCATATTCTCACTTATGGACATTATATATCAACTAAATATTATTATGGAACTACTATTTCAAAAAAGTATATTCAGAAAGTTTTGGTTAGTCAGTGTTAGTTTTTTAATAACAATAACATGAAACCAAAATTCTAAATTTTAATGAAGTAATATGAGTGATTGTTGTATGCTTATGTCCAGTCGACAGTATTTCTGTCATAATCAGGAAAATCACAAAAACAATGACCCATCTATGTCATGCGAAACGGCCCAATGTACGACCATATACCAAAACGAAAATAAATCAACTCACAAAACAGATTGATATACCCTCAATGCACAATAGTCCAACGCATTCAGAATGTGAACGGAACCCTCATAAATTATTTCGCAAATTCTGGAGCCCTTACCTATGGTGACAATGAAAAATACTCACATGAAATGATCATTCAAGAGTACAACAAATATCCATGGGGTGTAGAGCGTGTTGTATTAAGCTCAAATGTACGATTTTACATGATAACTCAATAAACAATATCAAAACTAAACATTGCTTTTTTTTCTTCGAATAGCATTCTCAGAACTTACCTTAAGGTCCATCATTACCTTTCGTTTAAAATGGCGATTTGTTCTGTCTATTTTTTAGTATATGCAGAACGAAAGCTGCAAATTAAACAAAAAATAAAGCATAGCTGTCCTAGATATAGTAATTTCGGATCCAATTTCCTAATTCTATTAATTTTTCATGTTAAGTTCCTTAAAATAATGATATCTTTTTATCCAGTTCAGATTCTAAATTGAACAAGGACAAACTTGCCCTATTGTGCCCCTTACACGAAACGGAGTGAACACTTTTAGTTAAATCCCTTAATGAAAGTTGCATGAAATTTGAGGCCACAAGAAAGGGTGAAAGTGATATTAGCCGAATCGAATGTTCCTAAAAGCGGAGAAAAAAGAGATCTCTAAAATAAAGGAATTTTACAGGAAGAATTCATAAAAATAAGGTAAGAATTTTTAATATCTAGGTCCAGCTACACTTTATATTTCAATTTTATGTGCAATTTTGGCTGTACATATATAGAAAATAGATCAAAATTTACGCCATGTTTTAAAGAAAGGTACATATGGACCTTAAAACCTTTGCTTTTCGTTAATATAATAAGCGGCATCAGTTCTCAACATCATGTTTTGCTTTTGAATTTAAGTTCTAATTCCTGACCTTTTAAAAAAAATAAATAGCCGTTTTACGCTTATAATTTAGCATAACGCAACTTTGATGCGCAAAAAAAGCATAATACAACATCCCCTTTCCGATCTGACCCCATATTATCTGAGTGGGATATAGCCAACCTTCCTCCAGTTTTAAATATACAACCCTTATCTGACGAAGATACAATGCTGGATTCTTATTGAACATACACACACTTGAAGGCCAAACCTAGAGGTAGGTAGGAAAACAAAGGAACTGCAAATTATGAAGATCACTGAAAATTGGCAAGTTTTTCAGATAATAACACCGAATCATTTAAGATTTCAAATGATAATCAATATTCTTGACTTGATGAGCGTTTAAGAAATACTATTCCGTTACTTGCATGATTGAACACAACTCCTGGCAGAATTAATGCATTACCTATCGAATACTTTGGAATATATTCTGAGATGATATTTAATAGCAGTTTACACAAAAGTTCGCCTAAGACGTCTTGCTTAATAGACGTGTAAAGCTATATGCCTATCCTTCAAACCTGTTTCTTTATTTTCTAAATAATCGTAGATTGCATCTTAAATAACTAAATCGACTTCCTTACCTTTTACTGGCAACAAATACGTCGCTTCTGGATGCACTGATCAGAATAAAATGTTTATTCAAAGCTCAAGGTCACAGTTTTATATTAACGTGTTCAGTATCCCATGCAATTTTAATGCGATAGTAAGCAGCCAACACTTGATCAGGAGAGCTTGACGATATCACTTTGAAACGAGCCTTGCATAGACAAAACGCATTTAAAATTTATTGGGTTGAACCTTATAACTCTACATGTTTGCAAAACTAGTATGTCTTAGTGACTTTTACTAGCAGAATTGAAAACCCGTATAACACTCAGTTTTATTTTGAATATTGAAAAATCCAAGTCTAAAAATTATCAAACAATTACAAAAAAAATATTGAACAGAATCAAAAATAATTGAGCGCTTTCTTTAGCATTTCACCAAAACCTATCCAATATTCATACCGATGGATCAAGTTCGATCTTCAGTGGTGTGTCTGTTTTTAATAAAAACAAAGGTTTATTAAGGAGAAATTTCTAAAAGAAGGATATTGTTACCACAAATTATCAAAATCTTTTACTAAGTTTTATCATAGATATTTTACCTTATGGAAAAAATTAAATGTACACCTCGATTTTGTATTGTAAAGGGAATCTAAATTCAAGCCCAATCCTTACGGAATAAAAAAAACTGGCTTAACCTTTTTTAATAAATGTTATGAAAAATCATTTAAGTGAAATCTTTGAATTTAGCCTTTTTTGGAAGAAATATTGATAATTTGATACTTACTTTTAGATGTAATTGACTAATGTCATTTTTAGCATTACAGCGATCAAAAGTGTTGGTCTTGTGTGATGATACATCACCAAATCATTATTTGTTTGACGTGTTGTGTTGGATTAAAAATCGACAAACTTGATTTTTCTTACATCAGTCGATAGATGTTTCCTTACTAACGATCGAGTGTTCTTCGAGTGTTTTTAAAAGAGTCATTACGTCCCGTTATTTTCTTGCTGTCCTTTTGTTTCATAGTCTTTCTTATTGAATTGAACATCTATCAATTTTGTTTTACTCTGTGTTAGTTTGTGCTTTGTTCTTGATTGGTTTTAAGTACTTTTTTTCAATACTTTTGTATTTTCACCTTCCATGTCTCGATTCAAATGCTGGTGATGAGATATTACTCCTTTAAATACTCCTTGAAAAATTCACATTTTATACCCGTTTTGGTATTGTATATATTAAAAGGGGACAGTTGGGTCAACAAAACTAGTTCAACCCCGCAACATTTTTAATATACATGTCCTAAGCCGGGAATCTTCATCAAAGCTTATGTTTGTATACGTCAAATTTATGTTATTTGATTTTTGTCAAGAAGAGGGTCTTTCATTGGCATTCAGGATTGGGCTTGAATCATTATATGTAGTTTATTTTCAATCAAGGGCCAATTTGAAAACAGCGAGAAACGACCGCTGGTCACATTTTAAGCTGCTGTCTGTTGGCCCTAATATATTCTACTTAAAGCTTCACATAACTAATTTTAGAAAATTACCCTACAAAGGGTTAACTAAAGTAAGTGAACTAAAAGCAGTACATATTTGTGTGCATTAGATTATAAGCAATTCATGCAAATATGGGTAGCCTTTTATCTTCAAACATATCCGCTTCATAGCTTTTCACATTCCTAAAATTTTATGACATTTAAATTCTATTGAAGTTAACTATATTCCTATCGTTGAATTGTTTTGACCTGTTTCACAATCATTTACAGTAACATGACATTCAATGGTGATCTGACTAGAAGCGTGATGGAATACTACTTTAAACAGCAGGTTAAACAAATATTCTACATCAGTAACGAAACATATTCCTCCTTATTTTAAAGATAAAAGTCTTCTCATTATCTCTTATACCTAAACTTCCACTATTGCATACAGTCTTAAATTACAAAGGGGTGTTGCGCAATTATAATCTAAGGTAAATCAGAATTTCAATTAGTCAAAAGAGAAACTGGAATTTCAATTTGCCCAACGAGGATTAAATGTCCCCCCTGGAGTCCAATTTGCCATGTCACATAAACAATATCTACACCATATGTAGTGTTCAAAATACCTGTGATTATACATCAAAGTAGTGCACAGCATCATCAGTTAGATTTACCACGACATCCGTGCAGTAACCGAGCGATGCACGTACGTTTTATAAAAGGTATATTACTGCGAAACACAAAATGTACGAATAACGCAGCATATCTTACGGAAAATGCTCATCTTGACATATCAATGAGATCGACAAAGAATTTAGTACGAACTAATAGAAAACTACTTGATATCAGACGGTAAAATGCTTATGTGTGGGGGGGCGTGTGTGTATGTGTTATTCGTCATGTATCGCCGCATCTGGGTCTTGTAGGGTATTCAAAGCCATCGTAGGTGTAGCATGAATTGTTTTACAACCGAAAACTGCTGAATTCACTCATAAACGACATCTTTTATTACTACGTCATAGAAACCATAACATCTTTCAGCATGACTTGTTTTTTTAAAGCATTCATTCATGGATGCATTCAACGATTTATACATTTAAAATTACAAATAACAATAAGAAAAAATATAGAGTAATCGACAGAACAAATATATGGATAGATTTTATAAAACTTGATTCCGGCGTGTTCTTATGAGGTAAGTCATTTTGATATCACACCGAAGAGTTTTATCTTGAACTTAACACCGAGTATATATTTCTTCAAAAAAACAGCATTTGCGTAACCTTGTGAGCATGTCAGTGACCCAAAGGACACAAACTGCAGATAATCTTCTACCAACATGCATTGTTTAATCTAAAGACTTTACACCGTTTTTTATAAAGAAGTAGTCTCTTCCATTCGAGCCTGTTTCATATCAAGTAACAAGTACTAACGGTGTTTCGCAATTTTTGGTTGTGTACCTGATACGTGTAACAGCATGGGTCCTTTCTCAAAAGTCTCACATTTTGTACTAGTCTAATGTCGAAGCTAAGTTAGGTAATCTCTCATATTTTTATTTCGCTTATATGCGATAATGGGCATTTTCTTAAATACGTTTTTGCATATTTCATTTCTGGGTAATTTATTCCAGTGTGCACGGAGTGTCCTGTTGTATTAAGTAACTAATGTCAAAGGTATACTTTTATAACATGATAGTGCACTTTGTCTTCTCATGTTTTTATCAATATTTTGTATATTGTCTCGAGTATTTGATCTCTTGTAACCTCTATCCTCTACTTTATTTTCTAGTGTTTTTTACATTATATTTAAGTTGACTTTTACTACTGCTATTTCTTTTAGGGCGTATTGTCTCAGTAGTAGAAATATTTTTGAAAGTGTGCATCGGGTGTGCACTGCATGTTGTTTCGGTTGATTTCACATGCGAACTGGATCTAATGTCTTCTAAATCTTTCACCTTTGAATATTTCTGTGTCAAGATATGTAACTTCATCCTCTGAGATGATGAAGGTAAATTACAGCAGAGGATCAATATTGTTTCCTATCTCAAAGAATTTTTCTATTTGAGACTTGTCACATTCAGTAACCATAGCACCATCATCTCTATACTGGGATATAAATTTAATTTGTCTCGATGCTCAAATTGTGCAATAATTTGCTTTAAGGTAGTACAATAGTAAAAAATCGGTAGGATAGAACTTTTTTAAATTTTGTCATAAGAAGCATCTATATGCATATGTTTGAAAAAATATATTAAAAATGATAGGTCACCGTGTTTAATTTTTGTAGAAAATTGATAAAAAAAAACAGTTCAAATTTGGCTATTTTTATATAGATTATATAGGAAGAAATGGTTTAAATTATATTTTACAAATTTCACGGGATTTTTTTTCATTTTGGTAATTGGAATTTTGAAACCACTAGGCGATAACCACTGCTGGTGGACTAGAGTTCCCCGACGGTAATCACAAGCCTGGGCGTCAGACTTGTCTGACACGATTTACCATAAAATTTCTAATATTTTTTTGCTGAAATTTCCGATATTTAAATTCAAAATTGTTTAAAACACCAGGTTTCTTTCCTTGTAATGCACATGGTCGATATCGTCGGTGCTGGATTTGGCTTCCTTGTTCGAACGTTTTGGTTTTGAGTAATTTTCGTTTTCAACATTTTTGGAATTTCACCTTCCAATGTTTTGATTTAATGCTACTGATAAGAGGTTACAACTTGAAATATATATAGCATATCAAAATTAACCGTTTATACCCACATTTTGGAATTTGTAATTTTGAAACCACTAGGCAATAACCAGTGCTGGTGGACTAGAGGTCCCCGAGGGTAATCACAAGCCTGGGGGTCAGACATGTCTGACACGATTTACCATAAAATTTCTAATATTTTTGTTGCTGAAATTTCCGATATTTTAATTCAAAATTGTTTAAAACAACAGGTTTCTTTCCTTGTAATGCACATGGTCGATATCATTGGTGCTGGATTTGGCTTCCTTGTTCGAACGTTTTGGTTTTGAGTACTTTCCGTTTTCAACAGTTTTGGTTTTGAGTACTTTCCGTTTTCAACAGTTTTGGAATTTGACCTTCCAATGTTTTGATTTAAATGCTACTGATGAGAGAAAACTCCTTGAAATATCGATATATAGCATATCCAAATTAACCGTTTATTCCCGTATTTTGGTATTTGTAATCTTAAAAAATAAGGTATAAAATCGTTGGGTCACCGTTAATTTTCTGAAAATAAATTGGAAAAACTGAATTTGTCCTACACATTTCATACAAATTATTTCCCTTGAAAAAAGTACGGGAAAGGTTATAAAATGAATATAACAGTAAGGTTTTGTTTCAAACTTATTTTTTCTCGAATAATTCATCATACTAACATTCTTCATAAAGTTAAATAGCAATGCTTTTGCCTTTGCTTGATTTTGGTAACATGCTCAGAAAAGATGCTTAGTGTTATACCACTGTACTACCTTAAGAGCTTCGAGAGGTGAAGATCAATAATTGACGGCGAAATAATTTCTCCTTGAGGAGCTCCAATAAGCTGTTTGTACATTTTGCCATTGAATTGAAATTCGTTATTTTGTAATATGAGGTCATATACAAGACTCATTAAATCAGCGTTGTTGGGGACCTTGAACCGAAAGTCTTGCTTATTTACTTGGTTAAAAGCTTCTTGAACAGTTTTTCTTAATTCACTGATCTTCATATTAGTATACATTGATGTTACATCATATGTAACTAACAGACATTTTTCTGCTGAATCTTCTTGTGTTTTGAGTATTGGTTTAAGAATTATGTCTAAGAATTTTTCAATTCTTCTTGTTGGAGAATTACACTTGTTTATAATTGATCTGAATGAAATCTCTCCCAAGTCAAAAAATCCCTCACCAAATAACCATTCCAAATCATTTTCAAATCAGCAATTTGAAAGTGAGTTGGAGATGATGAAAATTAGCTACCAAATCATATATCCAAATCATAACCAAATCACCTCATTATAATATTTTCATCGAAATCATAACCAAATCACTCCTAACCAAAAAATCCCTTTCCAAATTACATTCAAATTGTAACCAAATTATTACCAACTTGCTTACATATCGCAATCTAATTAGTTTCGAATTGCAACGGAATCATATTATAAAATAACCAAATCATAACCAAATTGTTTGTTTTTAATTTGTAACAAAATAATTGAGAGTAAATTCCTTCTCAATAAATGTAATTCCTTAACATATAAATATATATATGATCACCAACAAACATAAAATCTTGCTAATAGTCAATATATTCTTGGCGAATTTAAGCCTAAAGTATTTTCTTCAATCAGCCTTTCTAGTACACATGGCCCTTTTCATTTTATAGCTATAAAGACAGGCATGTAATTGTGTTCAATTGAAATATGGAATATGTATATAAAACCCATCTTAGATTATAGATGCAATTTCAATATTATCTGCTCTAAAAATTATGATAAAACCAACTTACCAACATGTAAATAGGGTAATATAGCCATTTCGTACATTCCATAATGAACAGCATATTAAGTTTCATTCCACTACAGCAGTAATTGTTTTATAAGTTTGTATCTTTACTTCACATTGAATATGTTATTATAACTATACACACAATTAATATCTATTCACATTAAAGTCAGCTTTCCAAAGAATCAGCAGTATTTAATATTCTCTTTCACATAAAAATGTCTGACAATAACAAATTTGAATTAAGCCAATCATTGCGCCAGATTGTCAAGCACAGTAAGTTCCTAAGGCGATTTACATAGTTGCAATATGTTTCAAAATTATATAAATATACATATAAAGTGTAAGAAATTGATTCCAAATGATAGCATCTCAAAGAAAAGTTATTCAAATCTGAACCAAATTATTTATGTAAACGAAATTGCTTCCAAATCATAGCATCATATTTGTACGCAACTGATTTGGTAGTGATTCAGTTTCAGATCAACGTTTCAAATCGCTAAAAAACGATTTGAAAGTCATTTGAAAAGGATTCGGAAATGATTTGAATCAGATGTTTTTAATGGGAGCTTTTATCTGGTTGTTGACCCCTTGACTAATGATATATTTAATGATCGTCGGGTAAAATTTGTGTATCTTTGGTAATAGATATAATCCCCCATGGTGTGAATTATGACAATCCATGAGGAAGTGATATGTCTGCTTTTCAATTTATTTATTTGCAAACAGTTTATTGATTATCTTGTTAATTGTATCTGTAATCAATTCAGTGCTTGATTGGTCAATTCTTTGATAGTGTGGAGAGTTCAAGTGATTTTCACCTGCATTGATGTACTCTAATTTATTCAATATTACATTGGTATTATTCTTATCAGCTTTTGAGATATACAAATCAAGTGATTTGGTCAACATATTTAGTGAATTTTGTTCAATTTGTTTTAAGTTCATCACATTGGTCAATTCTTATGATTTCTAGTTTTGAACTTTCCAGATGCATAACCGCGAGCAGTGCCAAATGGCCTCGTTGAAGGCTGCTGGCGTTTGTCCATTGTGGTTTTTCTAAATTGCCGTTTAATTGTGGGCTGTGTCGCGTACACTTATTCCACATCTCTTTATTTTGATGGTAATTTTTGTGTGCGAGATAGCTTTCAATATTTTCAACCACCTTGTACTTATATTACATCTTTATTTTTTGCCCACTTCTACAATTAACTAAATTGTCTTGCTTTATTCTACTAATCCCTGTATTTGTTTCCGTGTTGTCGCGTGTATTATGAACCTTGTCGGGAATCACTAGTAGTTTTAGCAAGACTATTTTAACTATGGTACTTTTTTTATTATATAATGCTGAATGCATATATTTTTCGGTCCCGTCCTGTTTTGTCATGGAACATCCCTTTCTCTCCTTACAACCTTAATCATGATTTTACGAAATGGTAAAAAATAAAACAACTCAAAACCACAAGCTAGGATATCCACATCCAACAATAACCTTCAATCTAATATAACCAGCCACTCTTCCTATACCGTAAATTCTTTTAAACCATCAGTCCAATCATCAAATACCAAACAACAAAAGAATCTTAATAACACATGCAATACGTTTAATAGCTCTTTTCGTGGATATCCTAAAGTCTTACCCTGTAGTGCTTCGAAATGACAAACGTGAAACAGGTTAATCAGAAACACCACTGTTACATCTAGTATAAATGGACGAACTTTCTCTACTAAATTGACCCAAGATGTTAACTGACGCACAACAAATTTAATTTATTTAATATCTTGATCCGAACCTAATTGTAATAGTCAGTATGTCGGGGAGACTGGTAGGTATTTGTCGAAAAGAACTTCTGAACATCTGTATCGCTTTCGCCGCTTTAAAAAGTATAAATGCTATCTTTATCAACACTTACATAAACACAACCACAACATTAAGTATATTAAAGTTCAGCCACTTGAAATTATTAATAGAGATTTAAATTTAAGTAAAAGACAGTTTCGTAGAGAAAGACGACTTGCTGAACTTGATTGGATCAAAAAATTACAAACCGCATACCCTCTGGGTCTTAACGATAACATCATGGGACAGGGTAGCATATCAAGATCATCAAACATAAATGTCATGAATTTAGTGATTCCTCGTAAACGGAACAAACGGTCGCATGGTAAACGAATAAATCGTAATGTCAGAAAACAACACCGCTCTGACTCAAGTATTACTGATCTTATTAAAATCTTTAAAAATAATGGACGTCATCATCTGTTTTGTAAATTATGTTCAATACCCATTTCTAAATGGTCGATATCCTCGTTGCTGGATTTGGCTTCCTTGTTCGAACGTTTTGGTTTTGAGTACTTTTCGTTTTCAACTGTTTTGGATTTTGACCTTCCAATGTTTTGGTTTAAATGCTACTGATGAGAGGTTACTCCTTGAAATATCGATATATAGCATATCCAAATTAACCGTTTATACCCGCGTTTTGGTATTTGTAATTTTTAAACAGTATCCGTTTGAAATGTAGTACTATATCTCATGCAAGTCCATTATATGAAGGTGCACTCATCATCTCTTCTTTTTGTTATTATAAACTGTTTCCCAAAATTGAAAACCCAGAAGACCACATTCGACATTTTATAAAATTAACCTACATTAATAGAGGACTTGACTTCATAAATATATCTAGTATATTTATGGATCCTAATATTCAAGATCTCATTCCACCTTATTTTTTTAATACCGAACCACCTATTGTATCTTATAAATATAAGAAACCTACACGTAACATTATTTTTAACTATACAACAACTACAACTGATGAAGAACTAGACACGAATATTTCTTTAACATGCGACTGTACTAAATCTGATTTCAGATATGCTCCTTGTGATCATGTTGTTACCGGAGACCTTTCAATCGTCAATGACCCAGAGGTTATCAATTTCTTGAAAAAAGGACCAAAGTTGAGACCACCTACTAAAATTAATTGGAATTCCTGCCTAAATTGTATCAAAACTTCCCTTCTCTCTTATTGCAAATCTTGGATCAGGAAAGAAGGGGCCGACTCAAAATCTCTAGACCGTTTTATTAATAAATTTATGGCAATTGTTCAACTCAGAATTAGCCAATTTCAAAATTCATTTGTAGATTTTAGGCCTAATACTTACCTTAATAGAATAAAGTCAAAAATCCGTTTACTTGGTTTGCGATACGTGTTTGTTCCCGCCGACAAAGCAGCTAACAATGTCGTTGTGGTATGAAGAAAGTATTACCTTGAGTTTTTAATGCACGAAATAAAAAATTCGAACACTTTCGTTCCCGTGCATTCGACAGAATCAGGTATCATTGACGATCATATCATAGCGACCACAGCACTTCGAGTTGCCCCGACATACTTTAAGTTACCTACTATGTACTGGATACCTAAATTGCACAAAAATCCATATAAATCTCGTTTTATCTCTGCTTCAAGTAAGTGTTCTTTAACCCATATTTCAAAAGTTCTATCACTTACTTTAACTACTATGAAGGAATTTATTATTCAATACTGTGAAAGGGTATTCGAAAACAGTGGAATTAATTATTTTTGGAGTGTAAAAAATTCTCTTGATGTTTTGGACAAGCTTCGTGCTTTTGAAAATACTTTTCATACCGTTGATAGTTACGATTTTTCTACTTTATATACTAACCTTCCACATAATCTGATTAAAAAGAAATTTGAATATTTGGTTAAATGGTGTTTTGAAAAATCTAAAAGTGATTATATCTGTTCTAGAGTTTCAAAATCATTTAGTAAATCATTTTTTAGTAACGAGACTCAAAAGGGTTACATCAACTGGACTGATGCAGAAACTATTACTGCTCTAAATTATTTGTTAGATAATATTTACATACGTTTTGGCAAACAAATTTATCGCCAAATTATTGGTATTCCTATGGGTACTAATTGTGCGCCACTTATAGCCGACCTTTTCCTATACTGTTATGAATCACAATTTATGGCTAAATTACAAAAAGACCCCAACAAACAGAACCTAATCGAAACTTTCAATTATACTTTTAGATATTTAGATGACATTCTTGCACTCAACAATCCTTCATTTTCTTATTTTATTACAGATATCTATCCTTCTGAATTAACCTTGAACAAATCTAACGTCACCGGTGATAGATGTCCTTTTTTAGATTTAGATTTAAGTATTATTGACGGAAAATTACATACCAAAGTATATGATAAACGTGACGACTTTACCTTCCCTATTATAAATTTTCCTTTTCTTGAAGGAGATGTTCCACTAGCGCCGTCATACGGGGTTTACATTTCACAGTTAGTAAGATATGCTCGGATCTGCAGTTGTGTTTCTGATTTTAATAACAAAAACCGTTTTATTACTGAAAAATTATTAAAACAAGGTTATCGATACCACAAATTAGTAAAATCTTTTTCTAAATTCTTCCACAATAGTAGAGTAGACGACATCCATATTTTAAAAATTTAATGTCCCCACCGAACATACGCGCATATTATATATCATTGGAAAGAGCAAGACCTAAGCTATCAAAATATGTTGGTCGTAAAAATCAGAGTAGGTCGAGTTTTGAGAAATTCAAGGTCAAAGACAAAAAGCAGAAAACAAACGAAAATTGCCCTTCAACAGTTTTTGTTAATTTCCGTATTTCTTTATGGTCAAAACTGAAAGAAACTGATCAAAATATGTGAAATAATATCTTAACAAACATTTAAAATCAAAAAGGCTTGCAGGAAGCACCGGTTATTACTAATAGTTTAATAAATTTACATGAAGGTCGAATTTCCCCCCTTTTTTCGGAAGAGATTTTCTGCGCAATTTTTTTCTATATTGAATAATATTTTTTTATTTTTTTAAGTTCACCTTATCGTATACATACCAAATCTGTTTTCTAAAATGTTATATGGCCGTACCATAATAAAAAACTGAGTTTAAATGATACTTAAAAAGGGGGGATATTATGAGCATTAGCGCAAAATCCACCCTCTCAACTATTTTGGCTTATTGCTCAATGCACTTATGTTATTTATCATTTATTGCAATGTACTTAGGGAGAATAGAGATTGTAGAACTATTTTATATGTTTCCAAGGGCTTCAACTCTTACATTTTGAACGTCCACACTCCCACCCGAAATATCTAATGTGTCCATCTGGTATGATCGATTATTCTTACAAAACATTAAAGAATTTGATGATATTTGAACATAATAATGTCCATATTACAACATTGATATTGTTATCCCAAAAAATTAAATACGAGTAAAATTGGGAGTTAAATGCTCTTAAAACAAGGAAGAAGAATATTTGGGTGACAGGGTACCTTTCTTGTAACTAACATTGCTACGCCATTATAAGAAGAATCCTGTTGATATATTCACATCCACTGAGTGGCATGGTGCTTTTTCGTCTTTACTTATAAAAAGTGATAAATCGTTACATAAGAGAACAATAATAAACGAAATTCGCGCGTTGACATTGCATTACAAACGCGATGTTTGTCTCTTACGTCTTTGTTTTTCCTTTCAGCTATATTTGATTTTTTCGGAATACAGATGTTTTCCTTTTCCGTAAAGTGTTACTGTATTTTTATGTTTTAAATTGCATCTAGATAATGTTCCGTGTTTTCTATTAGCTCAAATTTGAAAAAGTCATCAATTGGCTGTACATTTTTCATTCGCCACTATATCGCCACCAGTGCTTCAAACGTTATAAAACTTAGGCAATATCATTAATAGATATTGTAGTTTAACATACCCATTAACTGTTTTTATCTGATTTAAAATAAAGATTCTTCATAGAAAAGTAAGTGCATATTTTGGCTAAAGTGAAGGGGGTACCCAGCTCTTAGTCGTAACAACGCCTTTGAAACTGCTTTAAATTTCACATAAATTTACAGAAACATTGTCAGTATAACGATACTTCCAATTTTAATTCTAAATGCCACAGTAAACGCCAAAAATTGTTCTTAGCTTGGAAATATTTCGTGTTTTTCTATTTCTGACCGTAAAATTCGCATACGTTTTTCATTATATCTCATAAACGACAATCACAAATTTGATAAATTTTTGACAAAATCATTGTAACACAGTCTTGATGCACAAATGATAATTCACTGTTTGTTTACTCTCGAATTCGGCGTTTCACACGGAATAATGTTCAATACTACCTATAACTCACAGCCAAAAAGTATAGTAAATGATAGTGTAAAAGAGAAACAAGTACGGAATTGATCATTCCGGGTCGGAATTGACAGATAAAAATGACAGTTTTTCCACGTTTAAATCAAAACTAACTGCCGTATCGAAATAAAATTTATAGACAATAAAGTATGTATACATGTCAATATGAATGACCAGTTTCATAAATGATACATAAAAGATTTAGAAATTGTGATTAAAAATCACCCTTTATTTTGCTAATATTTAAGGAGTTTTTCAAATCGTGTTATGTATACGAAAACACACCCTAAAGATTAACTTAATGCATTTCTATGCAAGATATGTCTATTTTGAAAGTCATAAATTCAAAACCAATGCTAGAATGTATTTTATTTGTTTTGAATACTACCTTTTACTGTCATACCATCAAAGAGTTGATCGAGGGTACCCTTGTTTAACGGATTATTTTGATCACCACGACCATCCGAACTTCTTACGACCAGTAAAATATTAAACTAGAAGCTTGTACCTTTCGTTTAAGCCCACAATTAGCCGTATGTTCTGTGGGTACATTAAACTTTTAAATAAAGCGTCTTTTTTCATTCCGTCTACTCTACTACAAGTATCGATCTCTTATTGAAAAATTTAATTGTACACGTCACTTTCTTATAGTGAAAGGAATATCACATCCTGTATTTTATGGTAATGTTTTTTATAAAGCTCACAAATTTAAAAGCAATCCAATAGAAATGAAAAATTGGCTTCAAAATTTATTACGGAAAGGAAATGAAATGAATATCTTGGTTAAATCTTTGAATTTAGTGTTTTTTGGCAGAAATATTGAAAACTTAATACTCGCTTTAAAACTTCCATAAACGTTTTTACTATTGTCATTTTTAAGCATTATAGCGATCAAGCGTGTCGGTTTTGTGTGATGACACTTCACTAAATCATTATTGCTTGAAGTGTTGTGTCGGATTTAAAATCGATACGTTTGATTTTTTTACATCAGTCGATTGATGATTCTCAGCTAGCTGTCAGTAACAGCGAGTGTTCTATAGAGAGTTCCTTTACCGTCCTTTTGTTTGTTCTTGTTTTTTGTCTTAGGTTCTCTCTAGTAGAATTGGACTTTGATCGATTTGATTTTTATTGTGTGTTTAGTTTTTGTGCTTTGTCTAGGAATATTGATAGGGGGAAGGTTGGGCCCAAAAAACTAGTTTAACCCCGCCACATATTACATGTGCCTGTCCTAAGCCAGGAATCCTTGACAAAGCTTTCGTTTGTACTTGTCTTTTTGATGTTTTCTGTTCCTTGTTTAAGAAGGGGGTCTATCTGTGACTATTTCAGGGCTGGATTTGAATTATATGCATCTTATTTAGACCATGGGCCAATTGCATAACCGCGAGCAGTGCCAAATGGCCTCGTTGAAGGCTGCTGGCGGTTGTCCATTGTGGTTTTTCTAAATTGCCGTTTAATTGTGGGCTGTGTCGTGTACACTTATTCCACATCTCTTTATTTTCTATTGTATGGAAAATGTAATTTTCGAGTGAATCATACCCATTTGGCGGAATATGTCCAGTTTGTACGAAGAGTGGCTGCAGTACTTTATCGTTTTCACTATTAGAATAGTGATATCTAAATCTCATTTTTCTGGCTAATTCATCAAAATCTTTTAACAGATTTTTTTCTGATCAAAGATTTAATAATTCGAGGTGCTGGGATTTTGATAATAATTGATTGTAGTTATCTGCAAGTCTTTTTCTCGACAGATTAAATAACAAACTTTTTATATGTTTTGTTTAGAGTCTTTTTAATTCTTTTTCTTGATGATGGGGATCTATTTTCCCCTCATCATTTTATTGTGTTGTCGGTTAGATTTAGTAAATCTTCGACCTCCCATTTTCTCTTGCGAGAGAGATAATGGTCTTACTCTTTTGAGTTGAAAGTTATATAATAATTAGACAGATGCACAGTGCATACATATTGAGTAACCTAAGCCAAGTACAAAAGATTTGTCCAATTTTTTATATTGACACTTTTATTAGCACAATCATGACAATATTCACAAAGAGAAAAAATATGTTCATTTTTTAAATTAAGTTCAGAATGAAAATATTAAACATGTTAAAAGATGAAATCGTCCTTTAATACATTATGCATGCTATGCAGAACAATATGCTTGGCTCCATTAAAATGTGGTGGAAATCATCGAGAAAATTCAAGTACTGTTCAAGATGGTGGCACTTTCTGGACAGGATCGTAGACTGATATTTTTGTTTTACAATATTGGTAAAAAGGTGTGTGTATATTTTCTTTTAATATAAACACTAAAAAAATACAGATATGTCAATAAAAATTGGTGAACATTTTATTGAAGAACATGAAAGTTATTTTGATCGAGACTGATTATTTCCAATTTTTGTAAAGGCATATGCAATGTCTAGCAAAAAGGTCAAAACATTTTACTCATGTTGTATAATATATACAACTTTTCCATATCTCAGTACCCTTTTAAATAATTATGTAAAAATGAGTTTTTTTTCAAATACTGTATATGTATTTCATTTAGAAATACCAAAATGAAATGCAAATTTATTTGCTACCAATTGAGTAACGGTTGAATAGAATTAACATTAAATGTTCAAATAATGACTTTTTGATAGTCTTCTTTTTACATATTTGATAAAATAAATACTTGATTAATGTACATTACCATGTATGGATCTAAAAAGAAATAAGATCATTTACCCTAATATTTTTATGACTTTTTTATTAGAATGAATTTGTATTTTCATATAATCATCATATGTTAAACATATTTTCGAAAACATATGTTCACCTTATCTTTGGTGCCCATATGATAGTCATGTTTTAAAACATATGTTAAACATATGACGAACTTATGTTAAACATATGACGAACATATGTTTAACATATGGTAACAAAAATTTTGAACAAAATGGTAACAAACATCTTTGAATTTAAAATGTGAGTCATGCATCAATGTATGAAAAGAGCGAAAAGGAAACACGGTTGATTTCTGTGCCCTGGTGTAGTTTACTCGTGTGTTTTTCTAGTATAATGGGTAAAACAGACGATTGTAAACTTTTGGAAGACATAAATTGTCTTTTTAATGAGAAAATCATATACATCAGCAAAGTTAAGCTTTGATTTGTCACTGATTTACTAGTTTACATTACACGTTATTGTTTCCTTATAAGATTAAAATATATCATGAATGATTTTAGCAATATTGTAATGAAATAACACAAAAGTGTAAATGTTTAAAATTGCAGTGTTTGTGAAACTTTTGAAAATTTGTATTAGTGTAAAGATGCTTTATAATATTTTGAAACATAGTTTACTGTCAGTATTATTCATCTTAGACTCTTTCCACAGTGATGTTAATGACGTTAGTCCCGCCAAAAGTTAAAAAAAGTTTCCAAGAGTTGTCCCCCTTATTGCGACGAATACTCGGAAAAATAAAATGTCTGTACCATATAGATTTGATAAAATATTTGTAGTTTTATTGTCTTATGTAGTCTGAAATAATTATTTACAGTTATCCAAACCATTATATTTTATTAATATTACTCAATAGTTAGAAAAACCCGAAAAGAAGAATTTTCTATTGGAAATTAAGTCCCGCCCCTTTTACCTTATTTGGCAAATCAGACGAAATTTGATACCTTATTTCTTAAATCGGATTTAGCACCCCGAAGATCGACATCGATTGTTTTAGAATTTCACCACATGATAGATCATAAAATATAGAATTTGAGAATTGCTGCTCATTCTTTTGTATTTTTGAAAATAATAACAAAAAATTGTTATCAAGATGAAAAACGCAGTTTTTCTCATTCTGATTTACCCTTTTCATCCAAAAATTAAAATTATTCTTAACATTATCAACAATGAGCACCTAAATCCAAATAAATTGATCTAAAACGAACCCAAATAAATGATTTTTAATCAATTCGATGGTGCTTATCGGGGTGCTAAACTTCAGTTTCCAAATCAGAGAAAAGTCATGTTGCAGACAAAATGGTTGCCATGGATACTTATTTATGGTACTATATGAGAAGTATTTTAACGCATTTACATATTTTCTAAATACATATCAAATTCCTGTTCATTTCGATATAAAATAACTTTATAATTGATTTTTATTTTTTAATGTTTGAAAGGGTCGGGAAACGGACGATTTTCCGGAAAAGTGCATTAACCAACCTGCGTCATGATACGGCTGCGTTTAACTTCCACGGCGAAAGTTTATTGTGTACTGTGCTGCTGTTAATTTCTGTGTATGCTGAAGTTTATTTGAGAGCAGTTTTTAAACTAGCGAATGTTGCTTCATGTGTTTTTATGAAATTTATTTGAATTAAGAAAAGGCTTTTATTTACAGAAAAAAACTCAGTTTTAAGTCAAACTTTTTGTTATAAGCTATCAATTGAAGAGATATCTTCTAAAATCAGAACCTAAAATTATGTGATTAGTGACTAATTTGAGGTTTCGTTTTAAATAAGATAAGTCATTGGGAAAAGCTCCTGCTTATTTCTGTGCACACGAATGTTGATTTATGTGCAGCGGAAATTGTTAAAAAGTTATTTCTTTGCTATGAAAGAAGCAAAGGTGTACCAAAGGGGTAATCAGTATCATAAAACCGTAAAGACAAAGACAAAACCGGCAGACAAAAAAATCATCACAACAGAACAAACTACATAACAACATAAAACACACAACGTGAACTCAAGTCGAAACGAGAGTGAACTCAGGTACTCGTGAAGAGTAAGCAGTTCCTGCTTGCTACTGCACACCTGTCACGTTGCCAAAGACCGATTAAGTGTTGGTCAAATCTGGAAAGGATGACATTACAAAACTCTATGTCAAACCAACATCTGTGCTCATCTGAGAGATAGAATGTGATTGTCAACAAGACCAACTTTCAATCTGCACTTTAGGGAGCAATTTCATAAAAGGTCCATTGAAGAACTTACTTACAAAATATACTTAAATAATGCTTTCGATCGAGTGCTCTTTATGTCAATATTTATATACATCACAAAAACAATACTATGCAAAATCTATAAACTATCGTATCATATGATTATATAAGTGCATTATAATACAATACGACATAACAATGCAATATATACATTCAGTAATAATGCATAGTTGTAGTATATATAATATATATGTATAATATTATATTATATTATATTGTATTATATTATATTATTTTATATTACATAAATAATGAAATATGATACAACAGTTTATACAAAATATGATTCAAATTCTAAAATTATTAATTTTCCAAACCTGGAAAGTAACATACCAACTTCACTTGCATACGGTGTCTACTAGTATATTTCACAACTCTTGTCAGATATTTTGATCCGACACCGCTTTCTACGTAACCGACCAAGGTTAGAAGAAAATACGTATCATATACGATCTCTAAAAAAATCTTTCTTCGTTATCAGCCACTTGTAGAAAAAATCGAAATCATGTTAGACGAAATTGTTAGTTCTTGTTTGATTAAGAAATCGAGCGGATTCTAGGATGTATGCTTCATATTTAGATCTACATCTCGATATTGACACTCAAGGAAGACTTGCAACAAAGCTCTATGACAAACGTAGTGACTTCAAGTTTCCAATCGTAAACTTTTCTTTTTTCGATTAGCAACATTTCGTCTGCCTTTGCTTACAGAGTCTTCGTATCACAGTTGATTCAAATCATTACTCAAGAGCTTGTGGGAATGACATCGATTTCCTTGACAGAGTGTCATGATTGACACTGAAATTGCTAACATAGGTTTATGTTGCTCAAAGGTTGCTGTCTTCCCTCAAGAAGTTTTGTGATAGACACCGTCCACTCGTATACAATTATGGGATTTATATCTCTCAAATGAGTGCAGGTTTGTCGTAGATATTTGTCTTTCTTTACCGGATTTGACACACTGAATTGAAAATTAACAACACAACGGGGGTGTTATAGCAGACAAAACCCTCTTACTCTTCCGGAGCACCTGAGGTTACTCTTGTTACGAGTTCCGCGTTGTAGATTTTCATTCGGTTTATTTTGTGTTTCGTGAGTTTCGTGCTGCTGGTAAAATGATAGGGAAAAATTCGTAACAGTTATATTAACAACTAATGATCGCAGCCTTTTGATATTAGGTATTCAGCATAAGTATGCAGTCCCATAGCGTTGGGATTATGTCTGTCGTTCTCGATCTACTTCCTGCATTAGAAAAATCCGGTCATTTTGTCATAGTGCCAACATTGAATAAGTCACGGATTTATAGTGTTAAAGATTTCTATTCTTGTCCGTCTGTCTGTCCGTCTTGGGATTTTCTTAAGATTTTTACTTATAAATTTAACCCGCATTCGATGTTTCAATGCTACACTGTTATCTACAGTTCCAAGATGTTGGACCACGAACAAAACACTTAACCAAGTTGTTACGGAAAATTAAATAAAAAGAAAGTAATATAAATCGTTATAAGGTACTTTGACAGGATCAGAAATAAACAATCGGTAGCATGAATAGACCTAAAGTTTCCAAAATAAAACACCGACTCTAATTAATTAGTGAGTGGTAAAATGGCAAATGGTTGATAATCTTACTGTTAATATGGTCCGGTAATTTTGTATTTACCATTATTTATCCTTTTTCGGTTTATTTCCTTAGTTAGATACTTTAAATTGCAATGTACCAAAAAACAAAGTTTATTTTTTACACTAACAAAGGTTTCAAACATCTTAACTACCACTATATGATAAGTGAAAGAAGCTTTGGGTACATATAACATTATAAAAATTCGCAGTTCACGATAACAGTAAAAAGGAACCAATCGGATTGAACGATAACATTGCGTTAAAGACTATATTTTAATGATGCACCATGCTTAAAAAATGAATTTAACGTCAAACCAAAGATATCTGATGAATGAAACTTGAAGAGTGGCTACACGGACGATTGATGAAGAATTCTTGATATTTATTTTGCATGATTCTGACCGGGTTCTCAAGAAATCTTATTAATTAGCAAATGCAAGCCAACATTCATTTTAACTCGACACTATTTCTTTAATTATGAACAAAATCAAATGAAATGAGAACCCTCTAAATATATATCGTTCATTTACTACGCAAATCCATGTTGTACCTCTAAAAAAAGTCTCCAAAATAGTAAAAACTTATCTTTTTTAATTGGCCTATTCCCGTTTTTTTTTTTAATTTGCCTAAATGATTTCACGATCGCACATTAACCTGGGTGACTTTAAAAGCACACAAATTTGACTTCTTTGCAGAGACGCGCGACTGCTTCTGAGTTAACTTGAGAAATATATTGCTTGAATTCGGTGTATATTTTATCTATGCTACCGTGGTTGAAATAAGATATTTTCTATAATTAACTGGTATTCATTAGTTGAGATTCTAACAATAATGAACTGATCAACACATCTAACAGTATCGATAACGAAATGGAAAATAAATATTACACTTATTCGTATTTTGCACTTATATTTTATATAACTCTATCTTTAAGAAATCTTTAAGAAAATGAGTTTAGACACACCCTTTATAGGGATAAGTAAAACGCTGTATGTTCGAAGTAGGTCTGACAATATAGTGTCTGTTTAGAAAAGGTAACAAGATTTTAGCAAATTAATAGTGATGTTCTCTTAGGAATGATTTCGGCTTTCTGATCATGCAGTTCCTGTATCAAAAACCCAAATTTAAAAAGTTGAAAAATGTTGATTTGATGCGTTTTTTTCAATGACAATTGAGTGTTTATCTATATAAAACAACAAAACGACTTATCATTTAGTTCAAGTGTAAGACAATCTGAATCTACAACAAAGTGTTGATTTTAGACTAGACAAATGCTAAACTGACCCAAAATGAAAATATCGACCAATATCTTGATATATCATACAGTGTTAGAAATTAAGGAAACCACTGGATCCAATTGCTTAACATCATTCTTGGATTTGCATCCCGAATATGACCAAAGTGGTCATCTCAGTACAAAATTTGCGATAAAAGAGACGACTTTGATTTTCAAATTATTAATTTCCCTAACCTTGAAAGCACATACCTACTTCACCTATTTACGGTGTTTATATATTTAAAAAGTTATTCGATATGCAAGCTTGTGCAAATTGTCCGATTTGTTTTACCGACGGTTAGACGAAGGTTACAGGAAAATACGTCTAAGACGTTTTAAAAAAAAAACTTCGTTATCATTCACTGTTGAAAATATTCTACATTAGATTGAACGTATTGGTTATTGATTGTTTTGGTTAGTGTTTAGCTGATTGTTGTACTGAGAAGATCATATTATTATCCCTTTTATGTCCCAACTGTGTTGCGTTTTTTGTTACTACCGGACCATCGGACCTTAAGATTGCAATGGAAAAGGGAGGTTTGGCTCGCCATAAAAACCTGGTTTAACCCACCATTTAATTTGAAATGCCTTAACCAAGTCAGGACCATAGTGATCTATAACTGTTCCGGTGTGTCTTCCATGTTTTGTCTTTTGTATTGGACATTGAGACTTAACCCCAAAGTTCGGTTCTTTTGTTGTTATATGTATTTATTGTTTGTAACATCAAAGCTTCATTAAAATCGGTTGACAATTTTTTGAGCTATGGTCCTGAATCCACTTTTTTGCCGATGTAACCTTGTATTTTAAGGGATTTATCTCAAAATCAATGCGGTTTCTCCTCCAATAATATGTATCAATATCCCAAAGTTTCAATGGGCACTTGCTGATTTGTTTCTTCATCCATATGAAGCAGACTTCTAAATATCTTCTATACAGAAAAGATCATTGAATAGCTCTCTCTTTTAACCTCATATTACCTAATATTTATGATGTCCTTTCACTGAAAAAATTTCGATTTAATGATTTTCTCAATATCATATAACCCCACGAACCTGAGATAAAATACACAATGGATTCTTGAAACTCGGCTTCATATTTAGATCTACGTCTCGAAAACTTTCAAGAAACCTCTAAAACAAACGGGATCACTTCAACTTTCCAATCGTCAACTTTCCTTTCTTGTGTAGTAACATTCTGTCAACTGCAACTTATGGTGTTTTCGTATCACAATTGTGTCGTTACTCCAGATCTTGCAGGAATTACATCAACTTCCTCTGCAGAGCGTCACGTTTGACACTGAATTTGATAACACAGGGTTGTGTTACTCCTCAGTTGCTATCTTCACTACAGATATTTTATGGTGCATTCGTAGACAAATATGAGATTTATATCTCGCAGATCAGTGCAGATGTTGGTTTTGTCTTCCTTTACCGGATTTGACACACTCAATTGGAAATAAGCAAGGCGACAGGTGATCTATAGCAGACAGGAACCGCTTCTTCTTAAGCTTCCGGAGCACAGATTACTCTTGTTACTACTTGAGTTCCCATTGTTGGTTTCTCTTCGGTGATTTTGTGTTTTTTTTCTTTCCTCGTGCTGTTCTTGTTCGTGTTTTCCGGTTTTGTTGTTGCCGTTACGGACTTTCCTACACTTCCACCATTGCACCTAAGGTTTTCAACTATAAACAAGTGTTGCGGGATTTCCAAATCAATGACCTCAAAGCAAAACCTCCAGACTGTACCTGTGAAAAGTCCCCATTCAAATATGGTCCCTCTGGCCACGTTATCACTGGTAACATCGTGGAAAATGACTTACTTCGCGATGTTTTGGCTAAAGGACCTAAATATCGTGAGCCAAGACGAATCAACTGGAGCTATAATTTCAAAACAATTATGGATTCAGTTGAGGACTATGCCAGAAAATGGGCCAAAAAAGAACAAGAAAAAGAATGTGACGTTTTGTCAGAATGGGTAAAAGCTGTGAGGTCATTGGTTTTGAAAAGAATCAATTCTTTGAAAGGCTCAATGAGCACTAAGGCAACATCCATTTTCAGCAACGCTGATGTTGCCAAAACATTGTCCACCTTACATGACAAATATGTTGTTGTACCTGCAGACAAAGCACCAAATAACATCATTTTTGTGTGCAAAAAACACTATATAGACTGTTTGACAGCTGAATTGGGGGTTGGTTGTACCAGCAACAGCACCACATACACGGCTACAACACTGTCTAAGGAGGAAATCATTGACAATCACAAATCTGTCATTTCCTCCTTCGGCCTTTCTGTTGGTGGCAGTAATGATGGCATTCCATCCCTGTATTGGATTCCCAAATTACATAAAAATCCATACAAACAGCGCTTCATTGCAGGGTCATCCAAATGTACAACTAAACCTCTTTCAGTTTTGTTGACTTCAATACTTACGGCAGTAAAATCCGGCCTCCAGAAATATTACGATTGTTGTTATTCTAGAAATGGTGTCAATCAAATGTGGATCCTGAAGAATTCGAAAGAACTGATGGAGATTCTTAACTCTAATTCAGTTTCATCTTGTAACAGCATCAAAACATTCGATTTCTCCACACTTTACACTTCTATTCCACATGAACAACTGAAATCGCGATTGGCACAGCTGATTAAACGCAGCTTTTTCAAAAAGAATGGAAAACGCAGGTACAAATTTCTTGTAGTCGATTATACCAAGACTTACTTTGTCATCAATGAGTCCAAGAAAAAGAACAAATTTACAGAAGACCAAATAATCGACATGCTCAACTTTCTTATTGACAACATATTTGTTCAGTTTGGTGGACGTGTTTTTCAGCAAACAATAGGGATTCCAATGGGCACTAATTGTGCACCTTTGCTTGCTGATTTGTTTCTTCATTCATATGAAGCAGACTTCTTGCAATCTCTTCTAGACAAAAAAGACCGTAGACTAGCTCTCTCTTTCAACCTCACGTTCCGTTATATTGATGATGTCCTTTCACTAAACAATTCTCGATTTGGTGACTTTCTCCATCTCATATATCCACAGGAGCTTAAGATAAAGGACACAACGGATTCTAGGAAGTCTGCTTCATATTTAGATCTACATCTCGAAATTGACTCTCAAGGAAGACTTTCAACAAGGCTCTATGACAAACGTGATGACTTCAACTTTCCAATCGTCAACTTCCCCTTCTTGTGTAGCAATATTCCGTCAGCTCCAGCTTATGGAGTTTACGTATCTCAATTGATTCGTTACTCCAGAGCGTGCGGGACTTACATCGATTTCCTTAGCAGAGCGACACGTCTGACGCAAAAATTGCTCACACAGGGTTATGTTGCTCCTCGGTTGCTGTCTTCACTCAAGAAATTTTACGGAAGACATCATGCACTTATAGACAAATATGGGATTTCGATCTCTCAGATGAGTGCAGATGTTGGTTTGTCATAGTGTGTTGTTTTGTCTTCCTTTACTGGATTTGACACACTGAATGGACTATTGGCAACGCGACGGGTGTGCTATAGCAAGCAGGAACTGCTTACTCTTCCGGAGCACCTGAGTTCACTCTTGTTTCGACTGGAGTTCGCGTTGTTGATTGATATTCAGTTGTTTTGTGTTTCCATGTTTTACGTGTTGTCTGTTTTTGTCCCGTTCTTGTTTGTGTTTACTGGTTAAGTCTCTGCCCTTTCGGACTTTTGACATTCGGATACCCCATTGGTACCTCTGCTTCTTTCGAAACTTGAATGACTCATTAGTGTCTCTTTGTTTCTTTCATAAAAATTTATTGACAACATTTTGAGTTACTTCCCGGAAACCACTAATTCAAGATTTGTTTTAAAGTTTTTATGTCGCTGTGGCCTTGATCTAAAACGGATTTACTCCATAATCAATAGGGTCCTCTTCTTATGGTACCGTATGCAGTTTTATCGAAAAGTTTCATTAAAATCAATTGATAAGTTTTTGAGTGATGATGCGAAACCATTTATTCAAGTATTTTTCTGCCGCTGTGACCTTGACCTCGAACAGATTTCAGCCAAATAAATATGGTTCATCCTCTTTTAGTATGTTACAATATATTTTTCATCAAAACCGGTTAACAACTTTTTGATTTGTGTTCCAGAAACAAATTGTGGACGCACGCCAATCCGCCCGCCCAGCCGCCCGCCATGATCACACCAATACCCGAGTTCAACTTCGTCGCAACCCATGGCCAACTAATAAAATCAAAAGGTGCTTTAGAACCTATAAAATAGTCTAAGTTTTTTTGGCAAAATAAAGTTCTGAAGAAGTTGCTGATGTTGTGTTTCATAAAATAACATTAACATTATTCTCTTCCATGGAAAAGTTTGATAGCAAATGTAAATTTACCTTTGACAAATCTAGACATGCTTCAGTGGTATAAAGCATTCCATTGATTTATTATCTAATATTCTTATCAAATTTGATGTGAACGCATGTGAATGAACGCTAGGTAAAGCTTTCCTTTTATATTATGTAAGATGTTTTACACTTCAAGCCTACAACTTGGTTGTGAGTTTGTTATGAAATTACCAGGCCGCAGCTTCATAAATCGTTCGTTAGCTTAACGTGCACGTGTTCCCATTAATATTGCATGCTTGTCACCTTGGTCATGTTGGTTCATTATTGGAAGATTTGAATAATTAAAACATTGGTGACAAGAAGACATATTGCTCTTTTTGGAAAGTTTGGTAATGTGTTTCTTGTAATGAGTTTATATCTACAGATTTTGTCTGTCTTTTTGAATTAACAATATTTAATTTCCCCTTTGGTAAACCTTGGTACTCTGGTTTAGAACTGTTGATTTGAAATCACAACAATGTTAGTCATATTTCTCTTTTCTAAGTAACTTGCCTTTGCTCTAAAAAAGCTTGAACACATATAAGAATGTACATTTACTGTATAACACATTAAAGTAATTGTCAGTACTGTAGTAATTTGTAACATTGCGATTTTAACTTACAGTGATTTCATTTATTTTTGTGAATACCAATTTTCGTGGATGGCTCAGTTTCTTGGTTCTGAATTTTACAGCTTTCCAAGCAATGTCAAGATTCCTTTTCGTGAGGAACCAAATATTGTGGCTGAACCCACACACGAAAATTGATATCCTACGAAAAATAATGAAAACACAGTACGTTTATATTGTGTTGATCCAGTTGCATCTCTTTATAACAGTTTATATGTTATACCTTCCATTCAAGTCCACATCTTTGATGTTCTGCTCTATTTTGCAGCATTAAACAGTTGTTTCGAAATGATTTGATTCCATTATAAAATAGATAACAAGCTATCATTTGTTACTCTTTACCGTGTTTTACTGATATGTATCTTTCGATTAGATTAATAAATGATCTATTTATATTCTACATCATTAATTATACTTTTATGTATTATGAAATAATTTTTCCCTTATTTTTCTGAATTAATTTACTTTTTATTGATGTTGCTTGGTGGTCAAAATATTTAATCATAGTGGGTCTAATGTCTGCACTTTTTTATTTTAGGTTCAATTTTTTATTTAGTAAAATGTTAATTTGCTTTCAATTTTTCTTCTTCAATAAAAATGGTTTAATACTTTATTAGTTGTTTCAGGTTATTTATTGGTTTACTATTTGATTTTGTAGCGTCATTATTTTTTTATTAATCAGTCCATTCTTTGGCTTTTGTGTGTCATTCATGTCTCCTCTTATAATAAGGATAACTTAGCTAATATCTTCAATGACATCATTCGCTTTTCAATAAAAAAGGGGTTCTTTCAGAAGTTTTGTTTGTTGTGTAGATATATTTTTTTAAATAATAGCGTTGTGAATTTCTACCAGCATAACAAGTACGCAATTACAGGCAAAATATTGACTCGCTATAAAAAGTAACTTTGCTTGAGGTTTGTAAATTCTTTTATATCAATAGAAAACTGAGTTGAAAAAAAATAATTCAAAGATCAAAAACGATTTTTTTAACATTTTTTCTCTATTTACAGAAATCAAATGGCCGTAAGGAACAAAAGAAGATCTACCACCATTTCTGCGTGTTTAGGAGTTGGAACATTTTCTCTGATAATGACATTGTTTTGGATATACTCTTCAACCAGTACTTCTATTCTATTACCAGTAGGTCACAGAAGTACTCATACGAGAAGTGCGAAGGACATGTTAGTCGACATATACAATGACCTCCAGAAGGTGAAGATTCATGTACGAAGTACAAAAGCTAGAAGATATTTAATGCAAGCCTTTTCTAAAATGTCTAATGTCTTCAAAATGGCTGGAATTAAAGAGGAAAAAATAACCCGAAAAATGTTCTTATCCAAACACATCTGCCCGGAAGTGTATAAGGGGAGGAGATATGGTTATCCTTCTTTTGAGAAGGGGTTTGAAGTTATAAATTGCACATATTCTACTCCTTTAGATGAACTGATTACGGTTGCTTTGTTATTTAAGGATGATGATTTGGTAAACTTAAAATCTCTGATTGACCACATTTCAAGATACAATTCACGTCTAAAAGTGTTGATTGGAACTTATAAAAAATCAAATGCAAAAGATCTTATACATTACAACGCTGTTGATATTTTTACTTTCTCAAAAGAAACTTCACAAGGGATAATTTGGAACTATTTAGTCGGAAAGGTTAACACAGAATACATATTGATAGCTGATGACTTAACAACAGTTAACAACGATATAAGATTAGAAAGACTTATTCGAGAAATTGAAATTCTTAATGTGAAGGTTGCTGGGGGCGCTACGCGTAATCAAAATGGTCACTGGAAACTCGGGTGTTTCCAAAGCGTTTACAAAAATTTTACATTGGTTTACCAGGAAGGATATGCCGAATCGTTACATGAATGCATATTCTGTGACTTTATCAATGCACCATTTGTCACCAAAACAGACACATTGAAGAAATACACACTTTCTGATGCTTTGAACGGGATATCTGTGTTTCAAGATTTCTTTCTAAAGCTTTCTTTGAACAACCATGAAAGTATCGTTTGTCCCGACTCTATGTTTAGTGTTCATAAAAAGCCACTCTCTAAAGATCCAGCGGAATGGATTACCCTAGCAAAAAATTGGCAGCTTTACCGTATGAAATTTGGAGACGAGTTTGATATTTATTTCAGTTGTGATACATGGAAAGGTGATTGTAGACCTGGTAAAGGATATATGGTGCCTCCTTGTTGTTTAAAAGATCTATCTGAAATCGTAAAATACGTAATGAAACTATGCAAAGATGAAGGCATCATTTGTGAACTTCGAGCTGGGACAATATTGAATGCCATTAAATTACACAAAGTTCTACCATGGGAAGTCGACGCTGATATAATCATATTGAATGCAAATCGTACAGCATTTGTAAACCTGAAAAGTAAAATAGATCAATTAAATTATTCGCTCAGACATCTTTCAAAAACTAAAATTCATTTTGAAAGAAGGAAAATGTATGCAGATATTTGGAGTGAACCAACAATGGACCTACTTTTACTTAATGAGAGTATAAAACCAACCCTAGCTCTATTCAATGGCCAATGGCTTGCAGTATCACGCAATCCTGGTTTACATGCTAGAAATTTATTCGGACATGAAATATATCAACATGCTCCATATAAATATGGTTGGACAGAATATCAAACAAACCAATTTCCCTCGTGTGCTGTCGCAAATCAACAAAACTGTCTAGATCTTTTTAATGCTGGCGGCAATATACCCTATGAACTTCCCCTACCTTGATTCAAGATAATCGAGTCGTATCTACAAAGTATCAATATGGTATAGACTATTTCAAAAGAAATTTCACAAACCTTGACATTCAAGACAATCGCAACTTCATTCTAGGCAATGAAAAGGACTAGTTTTTTTCGAAAATAAAATTTAATTTCACGTTTGGCGACTTAGCGATGGTTTGTTTAGAATATAAAGAAGGATCACTTCATTTAGTATCACGAATTTTGCCCCGTGGTACGTGGCTATGTATGGAAAAATTCTACGTATGAAGCAATATCTTGTCGTCTTTATGGATTATTTTCAAAGGCAAAACCTCTCGTACGAATAATGGCGGTAAAAGTGAAGTTGGGTGTTTTTGATCTTACAAATTAATGAGATGTTGTAATTTTTTTCCTAATATACACACCATACAGTAAAGTTGTAAATCATGAAAATAAAATAACTCAAAAAGTTAAACAGAAAAACAAAACAATTCTCTTCAAATGTTAAAGATCCAGAAAACGAATTGGACGCTGGTCTGTATACGTCTATTCCCCTACATCCACACTCTGTCACCCAATTCTAGCCTCTTGGTATTATTTAACCATCCCTTTCCATTTATTGTCATGTCTCCAAACCGAATCTCATTATATTTACAAATTTAAGTGTATATATATCTACAGAAGAGTATGGTGTATGGAAGTGTAAAAGGGTAATAATTTAAGATTATTTTCTTAATATATTGACATAATACATATTAACAAGTTACATTCAAGCCTATTGTATTGACCCAAATAAATAAATAATATCAAAATTACAAATTTTACTTTGACTTGTCATGTTAAATGCATCATTTTGTCAAACGCTAAATTGACAAAAAAGTCGCAGTAACGTTATTGACGTAACTTTGTCAAATAAAGGTAATAACAAAACTACCGAACTTGAATGATCAATCTCATAGTCCAAAGAAAATGACAAAAACGAATCAGTTATACCGGATAATTTGTGGATCGCAATGGTCCTGACTTGGTACAGGCATTTCATACGAAATGGTGGGTTAAACCAGGTTTTATGGCGCCAAACATCCCTCTTCCATTGCGATCTTAGGATCCGGTAATGACCATAGAACACAACTTTCTTGTGAGACACAATAGGGATATTGAGGTGATCATCTCGGTACAGCAAACCAGTCAAACACTAATTAAAACAAATGGCCACCATATCTTTTAACCCAATTTTGCCAAAATGATAAATATATTTTTTATCAATATAAACGTAGTCGACATATTATATTCATTTAGACAATGCAATTAATTCAAGATAAAATATAAATATAAAGCGTACGTCTGCCATAAAATTTATGAAAGTGTATAAGGGTCAATAATTGAGACTACTTTCTTATTTAATATATTGATATAATACATATTGACAAGTTACATTCACATAAATAAGTAAATATATCCAAATATCAATAACAAGATTACACATTTTAATTGACTTGTCATGTTAAATGCATTTTTTTGTAAAACGCTAAATGACAAAAAATATATAACAGTAACGTGCGTTATTGACATCAACTTTGCCGAAATGATAAATATACTTTATATCAATATATACGTAGTCTACGTATCATATTCATTTAGACACTGCAATTAAGTTAAGTTGAAATGTATAAATAAAGCGTACGTCCGCCATTAAATCAAATCGCATTTTGCCAAAATTCAAAATGATAATATTTTGAGTCAACTTCATTATGTTGCTTTACATATTGAAATTTTCGAACGCTGGGAACATCACCTGATCACCCGCTACAACCTCACAAAGTTTCAATTGAATCACTTAAGGCCTTTTCAAAAAACATTCCGGACAACGAACTAGTGATAAGAAGAAGGGTATAAAAAGTTACTAGAATTGCCATTGCTAGCAATAGCTGATGTCGACCGTTGTTTTTTCTCATACCGCATATTTGGCACTTTTGGCAGTCTTCTGGGGTTTTTTGTCACTTTATTTTCACTCGCCGTTTTTCATAAGTCCTAAAGATCAAGTTTTGTTAAAATTACCGCATAGGCGGCCATTTAATTTTGTTTAAACATATTTAAGTTTGCGCATGAACTCGCCATCCTTCACAGTGCCTATGTATAAAGAGTCGTTTGTACCTAAAATGGTGGATTTTTATATTTATATAAATTGCCATCCGTTGAAACTTTAAAAAATAAAGTATCGTTAAAATTGAGAAATTTTCATTGTATAGGAGATGGTAGCCATTTTTAATTTTTCGTCATTTTTGACTCTGCATATCAAATCGGCATCCTTTAAAAGTCTTACATATAAAATTTCGTTAAAATCACAGAATGCTAAATTTTTATGGGAAATGGCGGTCATTTTGAATTGTCATCATTTCCACAACGCGCCTAAAAAAACACTTTAAAACGCCTAGATATAAATTTTCGTTAAAGTCTGACCCAAGTTTAAAAAACAGTGGTTATCAGCTCGTGAGCTTACGTTCTGTATAGGTTGCTTTACGGACTAAATTTACTTAATTTTTAGGCCGCTTCCAGGAGACAAAGAGACATCATAGGGATATTCGAGTGACGAAAGTCCGAAAGGACAACAACAAAACCTGTAACGCGCATGAAGAGCTGACCTGACTTCAGTGACTGATGGAATGAAAATAATTTGGGGTACCCGAGTTGAAAAAAACTCCAATAAAGGATCACCATGAAGGCTTTTGTAGAGCACATATAGCCAAACATTTAAGCAACCAAAAGCTTTTCTTAATATTTTATAGGTTTAATCCGTAAGGCAATAACCTGAAATTTGACAAATAGGGGCCATTACTTTTAAGGGGGTCACCTGACAGCTTAGTCTTCAACCTAATGGATGCTGTTTGAATACTAGTAGCTACTTGAACTGAAGATTTTAGTAAGCAGCATTTTGTTTATATTTGTACAAGCTTTCATTCTATAGGGCAAACACACGAAAAATACTATTTTCACCTTTAAAGGACGATAACCCCTAGCATGTACAGCTTTCAAGATAAAATCCTTAATCTGTGAAAATGGTTAATTTTGACGATTAATGGGAAATAACTGTTATAAATAATCATCCCACAACTTTGACTCAATGTAGAGTTTTGTAGAGCTTTTTATGCTGAAGAAGATAGGCTGCTTTGGATTTTCTCTTTCTCTAATCCTTTTTGAGCAATAAGCTAAAAACTCTGGTCTGACCCCCCTGTTTTATTTTAAAAACCATGGCCAGTATGGTTGGTTTGCAAGCACAAATTTCAAAAACTTGGTAGAGGACATCTTCAAAATGAAGTGATTAAGTTTAAAAGCGATCCCTTCAGTGGTTTCAGAGAAAAAGATTTTTGAAAAAAACGAAAGAGTCAACGAAGAACGATGGCTTAACGATGACAATAGCTTATATGACACTTTGGGTCAGGTGAGCTTAAACACTAAAACAACCGAACAATCATTAATAGTGAGAATACAATGACCTGACTTCAATGACCGATGGAATGAAAATAATATGGGGTACCCAAGTTGAAAAACTCCAATAAAGGATCATAATGAAGGCTTTTGTAGAGCACATATAGCAAACATCCAAGCAACCAAAAGCTGTTCTTAATATTTTATAAGATTAATCGGCAGGGCAATAACCTGACATTTGACAAATAGGGGCCATTACTTTTAAGGGGGTCACCTGACAGCTTAGTCTTTAGCCTAATGGATGCTGTTTTAATACTAGTAGCTACTTGAACTGAAGATTTTAGTAAGCAGCATTTTGTTTATATTTGTACCAGCTTTCATTCTCTAGGTCAAACACACGAAAAAATACTATATACACTGGACCAGGTTTGCAGTATGAGTGATTTCCTTATTGACAATATATTTGTCACATTAGGAGAAATTTTTCAACAACAAATTGGCATTCCAATGGACACAAATGAGCTCCTCTCCTCGCCGATCTGTTTTTATACTACTACGAGACTGTATTTTTTCAATAACTCGTAAAGCACAAAAAGATCTCAGATATATCTACGATGTCCTCTCTGTAAACAACGCTTTTTTGATAGATGGATTCATTTGATATATCCACTAGAGTTTCAAATGAGGAAAACACCGAATTCAATTGCTTCACATCATTCTTGGATTAGCATCTCGAACATAACAAGGATGGTCGTTTCAGTACAAAAGATTACGATAAAAGGGACGACTTTGATTTTAAATTTATTAATTTCCCTAACCTTGGAAGCAACATACCTACTTCACCTGCTTACGGTGTTTATATTTCAAAACTTATTCGATATGCCAGGGCATGTATATATTTTTTTAATTTTCTATACGAACCGCTGTCTACGACACCGACTCTTAGTCCAAGGTCACAACATATTTGTTCCATTTTGGTGGACGTGTTTTTCAGCAAACAATAGGGATTCCAATGGGCACTTATTGTGCACCTTTGCTTGCTGATTTGTTTCTTCATTCATTTCAATCTCTTCCATACAAAAAAAGATAAAAGACTAGCTCTCTCTTTCAACCTCACGTTTTGTTATATTGATGATGTCCTTTAACTAAACAATTCTCGATTTGGTGACTTTCTCGATCTCATACATCCTCATGAGCTTGAGATAAAGGACACAACGGATTTTAGGAAGTCTGCTTTCATAATCTGGAGCGGACAGCATGTTGCAACACAAGAAGGGAAAGTTGGCGATTGAATAGTGAAGTCATCACGTTTGTCATAGAGTTTTGTTCAAAGTTTTCCTTTAGGGTCTTTTTCGAGATTAAGACCTAAATATGAAGCAGACTTTCTATAATCCGTTTTTACCTTCATCCCAAGTTCCTGAGGATATTTGAGATGGAGAAAGTCTCCAAATCAAAAATTGTTTAGTGAAAGGACAACATCAATATAACAGAAAGTGAGATTAAAAGAGAAAGCGAGTCTACGGTCGTTTTGTCTATTAGTTATTGGTCAGAAGTCTGCCTCATATGAACGAACATATAAGCCTGTGTCTTAGATGAATTTCAGGAGGGGTTTAGGGTACATTACAACTAAATGTGTACATGTACAAATATATTGATTATCAAAATATTGTAATGTCCTCCACTTTAACATCAAAGAATGTCAATTTCCCTAATTTCAGTGGTTGCTATGAGAATCGGGAGTACTAAAAAGGTTCAAAATGTTTTTTTTAAACAAATGCATTTAAAAACTGAAATTTATGCGGGAAATTTACAAAGGCATATAGGAAAAACACAGCTTCAAAACCATTTATTTTTACTGTTCATACAAAAAACGGACTTCCGAAATCCAAATTTTGACCAAAAACTAACATAATAGTTCTTGAGAAAATTGCAACATATTGATGATCAATAAAGATTTGTCACGGACTTTAGTTTAAACATATTTTATTTGAAACAATTTCAAAAGGGAATCGGACACAAGTACAAAGTATTTATGAAGTCCTCTCCCGATAACAATACAATACAGAAATAGCTATGGACATGCACGTTCAAATATAAATATGATTGTGATAAGGTAATAGCAACAAAAATAATTAAGAATTAAAGTAAAAAGGTAAAAAAAAATCACGAGTCATGCGTTGTGTGTGTGTGTTTGTCTGATCTTAACTAAATAAGGAACCGTTTCGAGTGTAGGATGAATTCAAACACATGATCAAGTACTTTCAAGTTATCTTGTTCGGAAAGATGCCTATCACCTATAAGAAATAATGATATGTTGCGTGGAATTTGAGGGGACAGGAACGATAGGTTTTCAATTAACGTTTGCCTTATTATCGCATATAGAGGGCATTCAAAAAAGAAATGTAAAAGGGTTTCTTGCTGATACCCACATCTACAGGAGGGATCTTGTATGATGCCTACTCTGCTGAGGTCATAATTAAGAAAGGTGGCGCCACATCTCATTTGAGTTAAGATTATGTTTAATTTTCTAGGCCCATAACAGTTCCATTGGAAAGAGCAGTGGTTTGGATTCTGATTTTTCAAAGCATTTTTAAATTTTGAGATCGTAGGTAGGTTTCTGATAGTGGGCTCTAATTTGTTCCATAATCTAATAGTTGAAGGAACAAATGATTCCGTAGTTAACGATAATCTACAAAAAGGAATAACAAGATCATCTCTATTTCTTAACGGGTAGTCTGATAAGCTACTTATACTTGGGGGAGCCAGTCTACGGAGAAATGGGGGAGCAAGATTGTTCACCATAGTATAAATCACTTGTAATTTTCTCCGGTCGCGCCTGGCTTTCAGTGTTTCCCATCCTACTTCACGATAGATCTGTTCTTTGTTCGTAAAAATAGGCACGCCTGTTACAATTCTTGACTTCGGACTTCGTTTTTAAGGTACCGTTTCGTAAATTTTGCCAATACGAGAAAAATTCAATAGAATCTAACTAAAATTGACGTTGCGTTTCATGACGTTCAAACGAATTTTTCAATGTACAGGTAAATTTTTATCGGAAACGTCGTTTTAAACGCAATGTCTCACCTTAAAAGTCCTACTTAAATTTATCAGTCACAGAATACAAAATTATCAACATTTGAAATTTCTACATACGTATGAAATGCGTCTTTTCATTACACATTTCTGCGATTTATGTGCTGAACTGTGAAAAGGAAATTTCTAAAGATGCATTGTTATAAGTAAAATATTTAAAGATCTACATAAGCCTGCAAGCTTTACATAACTATTTTTAGAAATTTACCCTACTAAGGATAAAGGATAGTTAGTGAACTGAAACGAGCCTACATTTTTGTGCATTTAATATTAAAGCAAATCATGCAAATTGGGTATCACCTTGCCTTCAATGATATCCGCTTCATAGAATACTACATTTTCATAAAAAATTACGACAGAAAAAGATCACATTAAAGTTAACTATGTTTCTTGCTTTGAATCGTTTCGAACTGTTGCATAAACATTCACAATACCATGACAATAAAAAAGTGATCTGACGAGGCGTTTCATACAATACTATACTCATCAATACAAATAACACACCACTCTTTCCTTCCATGATTCTTTTAAAATGTTGTAAATTTTAATAATTCTTTTATTTTAAAAAATAAATCAAACTAAAATCAACGAAAAAACAGGCCATTATTTCTGAAATTGGCACCGGTGCGCTTACTTTTGAAAAAGAAGTAAAAAAAAAAACAAAGTCTAAGATTGATCCATTAAAAATGCATGTTCCTGAAAAGTTTGGACAGTTTTTGTGAAATTTAAGCTTTGTCCCTTTTTTCTGGTTACACTTTTGAATAAGCATCAAATTTTCTAAAAATTAGTGATTTATTTTTTTTATTTTTGGGCAATAAAAATCAATTTTTAGAAATTTTAAAACGAAAGATCAGAAAAAAAAATTAAATTTGCAGAGAATGGTGTTATTGATCCCACACATGCTGTATCGAAATATCAGATCATTGCTATTTAACTTTAAAGTCAAAGGAAATGAATGGAAGTGGTGCGTTTCTTATGTAGTTTAGTATATTTTAACTTGCAGGTTACAGAAATATTCTACATTAGTTACGGAAAATATTCCGCCTTATTTCAAAGCTAACAGTATTCCCATTTTCTTATATATTCATACTTCCACTATTACACATAGGGTCTTCAATCACAAAGGGGTGTTGCGCGAATTGATTCTGGTGTAGATCAGAATTTCAATTAGTCGTAAATGAAATTGGAATTCCAATTTGCAAAACGAGGATTACATTTATCCCTGGATTTCAATTTTACCTGTAACGTACACAATATATACACCAAAAAAGTTGTTTAAAATACCCGTTATTATATATCAAAGAAACTGGCCTATTTTGAATGAAAATGTCGTCTTGATTTAAAGAAAATTTCAAGGTAGGGCTTCAATAAATTAAAATTTTGTGCTAATATATTTGAAGCCAATGCTTACAATTCTATAAAAGGTTCATCATATATATACATCACTATAAACAACAATTTTGAAATCGAAATGACCGCTAATCCCAAGAAAAACAAACAAAACGAAGAGATTTCTCACATTTTTTAACTACTGATTGCAACTTAAAAAATATATAGTCTTTTTTAGATTTTAAGAATGCCTTGCACTCGGAACCAGCTTGAAACTTTCACAAAAGATGTGTTTTAGTAATATAAGTTTTTGAATTAAATATAGAGCTGGTTCCGCGTGCAAGGCTATACTTCCGGGAAGGATATATACCTTTATTTTTCGCCACTTTCTTATAGGCACAATGTTAAATCATTTGCGGTGTTTTCAACTACAGACATTTGTTTTAAAAAAATAGAAATATTATCCTTTCCAACACGACGTTTTTTTTAATTTAAAATTTTAATTTTGACTTTCACGGTGGGCTAGAAAAGGGTCTTATCGCAACCCATCCTTTTTGAGGATATGAGTCGATGGTTCCTAAAATAATAAAATGATGTAAGAATAAGCCGTGATTTCTTCACTAAGTCTGAAATAAAATAAAAAGTAAAAGTGTGTATCAACTACACCACTGCTTATTTTACAGCAGAAAAAGTTTAATTCACATTTGGACAAAATCATTTGTAACTACGTCATACAAATAAGTATGCATTGCAGCATGACTGTTTTTATGCAAAATTTACGCATTGATGCATTTATATAGATTCTAAGATTACATTAAAATATAGAAAGCAAACGACAGAACAAATATAGGGAGGATAGATTTTATAAAACTTGTTTGTGGCTTGTTTTTATGAGGTAAGTCATTTTAACGTCATAGATAAGGATTCTATAGTAAACTACATACCAAGTATAATATACAACCACATTACAGCATATGTTTTAAGGACAATACAAGTAGTTCTACATGTAAAAATATCTACAAAAGAAATAGTGAAATAAAAATGGATGGAATTTCTTCATTTGTCATTTTCTTGTAGTTTTTTGTCATAATTACCCGATTTGTTTTTAGTTTTTTTTAGATTTTATTATCTAATCAGTGTGTACCATACTTACCTTAGACTTAGAAATTTAGTACATAAGATTATTTTTTATGTAATGACCCCTTTGTCATCATTTATATGGAAGTGAGACAATGTGGTACCATTACCCGTACTTGTCCAGCTTGATTTAATAACAGTCCAACAAACTAGCATGTCGTTTTGACAAAGTTTCGAAGTAAATAATCCAACTTTTGAAGACGTTTGATGTTAAGTTTTGCAATAAAGTTCAGAATGAGAATATTAAAAATGTTATAAGATGAAATCGTTTATGAGTGGCAAGTCATCTAAAAGGAATGTGTAAGCTAGGCATAAATAAATAATTGGCTACATTACAATTCGTGAACAATTTTTCTCTGGTAGAAATATAGGTACGGGATCGTGAATTCATATTTTGGTTTATCAATATTTGTTACTATTTGTGATTTTTTTTTCAATATAACGTGAACGTTATTTTGGTCGAGACTGAATAACTTTTCTTTTTTTGTAAAGGCACGGTTTGATCCTCGAACGCAAATAAGTTGAATAATTTTTAAGTATATATTTCTTGTGCTTATGTCTACATGTATGTTTGCTTTTCTATTTATTGTTTTTTGCCGCTTGAATAAAAGGTTCAACCAAATTCACAACTAGTAAAGGAAAATTTACATCTTTTGTAAAGGAAAGGATATATCATCAAGCAATGCAATATGTGTTTGAAATCCTTAACAGCATATTAAAATGTTTCTTTTTCATACTTTTAATGGCATTGAAAAGCTAGCGTGAACTGCAATTTGTGTGTCTTGCTTTATGATGTTCTAGCTATATAGGTTTTGATTGAAATTTAAGAAAACAACATTTCAAGTCTTATAACATGCATTTAAAAATACGATCATTTTTTTTAACTTGTCAAGTTTAACTATTTTGACTATTGAAACTCTATCAAAATTATTTTGAATCTGATTTCTGAAGAGAAACAAACATTATGGCAACAGAGGTCAAGAAAAAAATCATAAAGAAGGAGTTCTTATAGAATAATGCTTGTAATAAAAAAACATTTGCCTTAAGTTTTTACAAATTGAAAAAAAAATCATTTTAGCTTTCCATTTTATTTGTATCATATTTTTTTTCCAAAGCATATATTTTTTTACATATCTTATTTAATTTTTCTTTTTTTTTTCGTTTTTCTAATCACGAACAATGTTAAATCTATTTAGAAGAAAAGAGTATTTTTTTGTATAAAAAAAAATGTTCTTGTCCATTATCTGAAGATATACTATACATGTACTTAATTGTTTTCAAAGTAAATACAGGTTAAAATAATTAATACATTCCCCTTCATTGGCCCCTTAATCCCTTTACCTAATGAGGTGTTGTTTTTATCCAGTAGGTTTTGGGAGAACACACCAAAGGCATAAGCAATGTCTAGGGAAAAAGGAAAACACATTTCACACAAGTTGTATAAAATATTCACCTTTACCATATTTCAAAACTTTTTTAATATAAAAAACGGTCTTTTTATTCAAATAGAGATGAGACTAGACATAACCTTTATATAAGTGAACTTCTAGAAGTTGATTTTCCTTCTTACTGGAGTTAACCACGGACCACTATGTAGTTAAATAAAGTTAACTTTAGCCTTGACAGAGCACCCCATGGCCAGGACAGATCTTGACTGCCCTTTTTCATGAAATTCACAGTTTAAGGCAGTCAGAAGTTTATGTAAGGGCAAAACAGTCCAAAGTTTACTTTAGGGAACTGAAGGTCGCTATCTGACAAGGTTAACTTGAGATCGGAGCAGAACAAATATAACTTTAGGGCACTTTAGATCGCTAGCATATTATTGTTAACTTAAGTTCTGGCAGTCCAAAGTCAATTTTAGGGAACTTAAGTTCGCTGGCAGACTTGAAAATTCTAGGTCACTTAAAATGTATTTTTTTGCTATTTTCAAATAAAATTATATGTTAATAAATTTAATTTCTTAAACAAATAAAATAAATCATGTTAATATAATTTTTAAGATATAAAAAATCCATTGAAAATGAAAAAGGTCTTCAAATTTATTACGGAAAGGGGAAAGGTTATAAATTAAAAATTTTAGTAAAATCTTTGAATTTAGTGTTTTTTGGAAGAAATATTGATAACTTGATACTTACTTTAAAACTTCCGTAAGCGTTTTTACTTTTGTCATTTCTAAGCATTATAGCAATCAAGCGTGTCGGTTTTGTGTGATGACACTTCACCAAATCAGTTTTGTTTGAAGTGTTGTATCGGATTTAAAATCATTAAGTTTTTTTACATCAGTCGATTGATGATTCTCAACTAGCTGTCATTAACAGCGAGTATTCTACAGAGAGTTCCTTTACCGTCCTTCCGTTTGTTCTTGTTGTCTTTTATTTAAGGAATTAAACTTTGATCGATTTGATTTTTATTGTGTGTTTAGTTTTTGTGCTTTGTCTAGGAATATTGATAGGGGATATGGATAATTCTTTTACAATTTTTTGAAAAAATACATATATAATAAAGTTAATAAGTAAAATAAATACGATTGTCAATAATAAACAATTGCATAGTGGGTATGGGGATAATATATGATGTATGGGGACTGGGATGGTAAATGGAGATACGGGATGGTAAATAGTGTAATGGGATGGGGATGGGGATAGTATATGGTGTATGGGAATGGTATATGGTACAATGGTAAATGGGGAGAGAGGAAAGCTTTTACCATAACGAGTACTGTATCGACCAATTAGTTTCAAAATACAATACCAATATTGGGTATAAAACGGTCAATTTGGTTATATTATATGTGTATTTGTAAGAAGCAAAGGTGAACTAAAGGGGTAATCAGTATCATAAAACCGTGAAGACAAAGACAAAATCGGCAGACAAAAATCATCACAACAAAAAAACCACAAAACAACATAAAACAACATAAAACACACACATGAATATTTATTTAACTATAGAATAAAGGTAATAGCAAAATTACCGAAGTTGGAGAATCAATCTCAAATGTCCATAAGACGAGACAAAACAAGGAAGACATACCGGAAAAATGCAAGATCGCAATGGTCCTGACTTCGTACAGGCGTGGGTTAAACCAGGTTTTAAGGCGCGCCAAACTTCCCTCTTCCATTGCGATGTTTGGGTCCGGTAGTTACACAAAACACAACAGGTTTTTTATGACATATCAGGGATGATAAAGTGATCATATCAGTACATCAACCAGCCAAACACATCAAAGCAAGAACTAATCATTTCGTCTAACATGATATTGAATTTTTCATTTCATTTTTTGTCATTTGTATTGTCGTTTTTCATTTGCCAACACTGGAAATGGGAGTAACGCTTCAATATTTCACTCAACCTTATATCATAATGAATTACAATGTTTAAAAGAATGTCGTTATCTTCCGACGTTTCTATTCTAACAAAATCTCCCTTTCACATTTGCTCAGCTCCTTCCCTATTCTAGATCCCAATAATGCATCGCTTATATTAATCATTTTAAAAGTTTCCGTCCATTTATTTAACGTAAAAATAATTATGAATTTGTTAAACTATAGAATAGAGGTAATAGCAAAATTACCGAAGTTGGAGAATCAATCTCAAATGTCCATAAGACGAGACAAAACAAGGAAAAGACATACCGGAAAAATGCAAGATCGCAATAGTCCTGACTTCGTACAGGCGTGGGTTAAACCAGGTTTTAAGGCGCGCCAAACCTCCCTCTTCCATTGCGATGTTTGGGTCCGGTAGTTACACAAAACACAACAGGTTTTTGATGACATATCAGGGATGTTAAAGTGATCATATCAGTACATCAACCAGCCAAACACATCAAAGCAAGAACTAATCATTTCGTCTAACATGATATTGAATTTTTCTACCAGTGGCTGATAACGAAGAAAGAATTTGTTTTAGAGATCGTAAAATAAAAATATAGATACCGTATGCAGGTGACGTTGGTATGTTACTTTCAAGGTTAGGAAAATAAAAAAAAAGAACTTAAAATCGTCTCTTTTATCGTAAATTTTTGTGCTGAGAAGACCACCTGGGTTAAATTCGAAATGTAGATCCAAGAATGATATAAAGCAAGTGGATTCGGTGGTTTCTTTTAATCTCTAGTTCTAGAGGATATATTGAAGTAATCCATCTGCCAAACGACAAGTTGTTGACAGAGAATATATGATTCATTTGTTGAAATTTTCATCATTTTTTCTACAGGTCGCTAAACCTCTAAATCAACGTTCGCGGAATTTTTTATCAATGAATTATAACATAAGCCAGCTAATTTGGCCACCACCAACCTGTCGAAATATGCATGATGCTTAAGGGATTAATAAATTCTTAAATGTTGTGTTAATTAAATATAGGGTCTTCGAGAAAAAAAAACGTACGTATGCTATAAATCTTGAGTTTTCCGGACTGAATATGACATGTGTGACACAAAAACTATAAATATGTACACACATGATAACGCACTCAACGTTGACACTAAATATTAAGGATATTGAGTTTGTAAATATTATAATTATTAGTTGATTTTTATGGATTATATTATGTACATCTCAGCAATTTCCCTGAAATTTGATATCCTCTTTACGTTACATGTAAAACTAAATGGAAGAACTACAAATTTAAAACTATATATGTGCATGCATGGTTTCAGTATGTGACCTACATTTAGCAAAATAAAAAATATTTTCTGAAGAAGGATTCCTTCCAAATAAAAACATGCTAATAATAAAAAAAAGTATCTATTTCGACACCTTTTGGAAAAATATTTTTCCACGCAGTGCGCTGAAAACAATTTCCGACCAGAGAAAAAAATAAATCCCCCCTTTTAAAGTTGAGTAGCCCGTATCTTTGATGAATTAAAGGAGGGGTTTAAGGTACATGTAAAAATATATTGATTATCAAAATATTGTAATGTTCTCCACTTTAACATCAAAGCATGTCAAATTCCCTCTTTTCAGTCGTTGCTCTGAGAATCGGGAGTACTGAAAAAGGTTCATAATGGGTCCTAGCTAGACCTCTTACCATAAGGTGGGACGACACCAAATTGCATATATTCAGATTTTAATGAAAATGGATAGACAGATAGTTTTTAGTGATCTTCATCTACATATGCGGTAAAAATTGGGACCACAGACTTCGTTTTTTAAATAAATGCATTTAAAAACTGCAATTTTGGCGAGAAATTTACAAAGACATATAGGAAAAACATAGCTTCAAAACCATTTATTTTTACTTAGAAATACAAATGACAACAAAGTTCAAGACAATAAATTTTGTTACGCCTGACGCGCGTTTCGTCTATTCAAGACTCATCAGAGGCGCTCTACCAAAAATATTGAAAATGCCAAACACTGTATGAATATGAAGAGCAAAGAACAGTATAACCAAAAAGGAACGGACTTACGAAATTCAAATTATGACCAACAACTAACATAATACTCCTTGGAAAATGTACAAAGGATTGATGGTAAATAAAGATATGTCATGGACTTCGTTTCAATGAACGGTTTCGTAAACATTGCCAATGCGCGAAAAAAATCTATAAAATCTAACTAATGTTGACGTTGCGTTTCACGACGTTCAACCATTTTTTTAGTGTCTCTTATTAAATTATATCAGTCACAGAATACAAAATTATCAACATATGAATTTATTGTCTGGATCTTTGTTGTCATTTGTATTTCGAACACACGTGAAGGTTAGCACTGCTGGTGGAGTTTTAATTCCCCGAAGTTAGCCCGCTCTGGCACCAACACTTTTGTGTTGGAGAACACATCAAAGCCTTAAATCATCCGTTTAAATTTCAAAATTGTCTAAACCCTAAGGTTCTTCCTACCCCAGACATAGTTGATCATCTAAGTAATATTTTGGTTCCCACAATTTGGTATTTTTGGTTTTACTGTTCTATGCTCTTCATTTTTATATAGTGGTTGGCATTTTCAATATGTTTGGTAGAGCGCCTCTAATGAGTCTTGAATATACGAAACGCGCGTCAGGCGTAGCAAAAATTTATTGTCTGGAACTTTGTTGTCATTTGTATTTCTACATACGTCTTAAATGCGTCTTTTCATTATACACATTTCTCCTATTTATGTGCGTAACAGAACATTTTTCATTTAACAGTTGAATGAAAATTTCTTAACATGCATTGTCTAGGTAAACTGACCCTTATCAAAGACAATTTGATTAGTAAAAGTAACCATATTAACATTTCAATGAACGGACTTGAACTGCATGCATGTGACGTATGAAACGGGAAAATCACATCATCGATTTTCTGTCAACCGTTCTAAAGAAACTAGAAAAAAGGGCGGGTATCTTTCTAAATTATTAATTTCCCTTGATATCAAAATAAATTCCTACTTTCAACGACGCAGCACGACAGGTGTGCTAAAGCAGGCAGAAACTGCTTACTCTTCCGGACACCTGAGTTCACTCTTATCACGACTTGAGTTCGCGTTGTTGATTTCTATTCGATTGATGTTGCGTTTCGTGTTTCTTCGTGCTGTTTAATATTGTTCGTGTTTTCTTTTTTTTTCGATGTCCTTTTGGTGCCTCATTGCTTATTAAAAATAAATGCCGTTTTTTCCGACCTTTCTATATTTACCAAATTTCACTTTCACTTTTACTCGGTCCCATCACGATCCTAAATCCCAAATATGCTCCCCAAGATGGCTATATGAATTACTCATTTTTAAACGTTTCCCTCCATTTGATACTAGTAAACGTCAAAATAAACTTAATTTCGCTTAAGAAGAATGTATAACTCCCAAAGGTTTTATCTTTGAATCATTGCCTAAGTTAGCACATGGGTCTTCACCAGCGAGTTTGAACTGTCATTAATAGAACATTTTCAAAAAAGTATTGGTACTTGGATATCCCCTTTTAACAAACGAAGTTCTTTTTAAAACTTTCAAAAAACATTTCTAGAGCTAATATGTTTTATGAATGAATGCAAATATACACAGTCAGGGGACCAACTTGTAGAAGTCAGAATAGATCTTACTTGTACCAGTAAGATTCTATTTATGGTTTCTTACTCTGTAGAGTCAGATCCAATTCTGACTTCTATGGGTCAGAATGAATCTGACTTGTTAGAGTAAGAAGTGTTTCTATTAAATTTGCTCCAATATTCAATGTTTTTGAAATAACATTTCTCAAAACCAATAAATCTTATTCAAATTATTTCACAAGGTCAACAATGACATCCTGCATTTAGGATGAAAGAATCATGAGCAAATAGGAAACAGATTGACTGTAAAGTTTCAATTATCATCAAAGAATTTCATAGCTAATTATCTAAGACTGTCATTTATATCCACGGTTTTGAACACCAATGTGGTTTATACTAGATAAATAATTGTTATTTAATGATTTAAGCATAATTAAAGACCATGGTGTTCACGACCGCCAAAGTAGAGAAATTTACTGCCAAAGGAGGGCAGTAAAATTTTGATTCTGACTTGTACAAGTAAGAATGATAAAAAAACAAAAAATCTAAATTACAAACCCATGACTATTTTGTAAGATTTATAAATAGATCTCAATATATAGACAAGGAATTTAACAATAGAGAATATCTCTGGATAAGAGACTTTGATAAAAAGACATTCTAGTATATTCTACTCGTAGAAGTCAGATTGAAATTTCTAAAAATAAGGAGAAGATAACTCTAGTTTGTTTAATCTGACTTGTACAAGTAAGATTGAATCTGATCATTCTGACTTGTACAAGTTGATCCCCTGACTGATATATATATATATAAAAAACTTTATACTTAATGTATGAAAAATAAAGAAAATAATACACAGGTTTTCCTTGGAACTATTTCCAAATCTGATTTGTCAAATTCATTTGTAAACTCGGGCTTTTACCTTTCAAATCTGATTGGTTGAACTCGGAAAGTTATTGTTTATAACATACGTCAAAGACGTATAGCATGCTATTCTAATGAGCATCCTGGTCGGTTGTATAGAATAACTGAAAATAGATCCATTTTCCTCAATTTTTGTTTGTATCCTGTTGTCTGAACTTAAGACAATGGTTATTCCATATGCCCTTGTTCTAACAATCCCGCTTAAATTTAAATGACCATGATTCAAACAAAGACAAATGAATAAATATTTTCTCTTTTTTGTTGGTTTCAGAGAAATGTCCTCCACGTTTACGCCAAATGCTCCCATTGTTTTATATCTAACAGGTGATTAGAAAATGTCGCAGTTAATTTGACTTACAGTTTACAATATCAGTGTCCTGCATTTGGCGTTTGTATATTATAAGGTTCGTATCTTCGAAGTAATTTTTTTCTAAGGAATCTCTTTCCATGCAAGAAGGAAGTTCTAAGGTACATAATATTAATTCATCATTCTTTCAATTAATTAAAATTCTAGTGTCCTTTTTGGTAGATTAATATAAATGTAAATACTTGATGATATAAATTAAAGTGAATTATAAAATATGATTGATATCATCCAAAGATTATCTATGTCACCTGCAAAGTGCACGTTTAACAATATTCATTTTTGAAAGCATACCTTACAGAACTATTAAGCAGGGATTTTCTACCCACCTCTTTTGCCTGCTTAAAGTTTCCGTTTTTTAGGTATACACCTGGAACAAAGTTAAGCACCCTTAGACTTTTTATGCTTTTCGATGATTTGAAAAAAATCTATTTCTATTAGTTTGGTCAGTTTTAATTCTTCAATATGCGACGAGAAGGATGTTACCTTTCGGTTAAACGCATATTTTTGCCTTAAAAAGCGGGAGATAACTCTTTAGGAAATAAGATGCCAAACTGGTAGTAAAAAAACAAGGATTCCAGCAGTCATTCGTGCTAAAGGTGGACATACTCAAAATCGACTCTTTGACGATACAGTATCAATCTTTTGATTATGATTAACATTTTCGAGTGCGATTTGACAATTAATTAAAAGTTTCGAGCTTCAGGGGACCATACTTTTCGGAGACCTTGTTTTTGCACAAAGGCCATCTTTTTTGCCATGTCGTGTTATGTAAATAAACGATGTCTTTTTGTTTGTTACAAACATGTTAAATTGTGTTTAACAGTGCATACTTAAGTTTGCAATAAAATATTAGTTAAATAATGGTTAAAAAGTGTTTTGAAAATGTAAAATTTTAAAAAATCATGGGGGTGCTGAACTTTTTCCAGGTGTATATTTGATTACACCCTTACTCGCGTTTTGCACATCAAATACATAGTAAGATCCCTATGAATCTGCAACGGGAATTTTGTATAAACATGTGAGATCACTTTCCTTTAAAGTTTCAACATTCAGTCACCTTAAGATGGGACGATACCAAATTGTATATACCCAGATATTAATGAAAATTGGTAGACGCATGATTCTTAGTGATATGCATTCATGTATGAAATAAAAAAATGGGGATCACGGACCTCGTTTTTTAAATAAATGCATTTGAAAACTGAAAATTTTGCGAGAAATTTACAGTCATATAGGAAACACACAGTTTCAACACCATTTATTTTTGCTTTTTATACACAAAAATTGACTAACGATATCCAAAATTTGACCAAAAACTAATGTCACGGACTTCCTTTTTAAGGCACGGAGTCGTGAACATTCCCTATACGTGAAAAATGCAAAGGGACGTTGTGTTTCACGACGTTCAGATGGATTTTTCAGTGTACAGGTAAATTTTATCCGTAACGTCGTTTTTAACGTAACGTTTCACCTCAAGTGAATTTAAGTTACGGGGAAAAATTGTGTTATTCTTAAACTTATCTTCATCGGAAGCTGACATTTGTCAGATTTTAAGGCAGCTGCACCTGACATGCACATGTTAAAAAAATGCAAAGAAAACCTTGAACAGAAATATATTATCATTAGCATAAATAGTAAGGTCAACAGAAAGTAAACTAACATAAACTAACGTATACCATACATTACGATATAACACTAAACAACATGTCAGGCCCCAAGATTCTGTGGCATTTACTCACTCGAAAATGTGACAGACATTGTCAATACTCAATTATCAATAACAGAATATATAATCAAAGTTGTTGGTAGATAGAAACGATGAGTGCGACTACTTACGGTCATTAAATCACTCAACATCAGTTCTATAGGACGAGGTTTTACAGAATATTAAACTGCTCTTTTATTTTGTATCCGTGAAAACTTCGATCATCACGAAATAGTATTGTAACGCCACATGGTGACGTTTATAGTTACTTTTACATCCGTTGCTTTTCAACACGTTGAAATGACAAAACAAATTCAACAAACATGCAAATCTAATGGATGTTCTGGCTTCATCGCTATGAATATTAACAGATCTGTATCAAGTCTGGACCTTTTGGAATTTTTTTAGGGTCTGCATACAATTAAAAACTAGCACAAGGATCACAAGGATTCAGCGGAACAAACCATCCAGGGATCACAAAACAAAGTTCTAAATACATGCAGTCAACATAGTTAAAAGTGCATCTCACGAAATTTATGTGCATACAAGGTACGCAGAGGTTGTAAACTTAAATATCTTAATTTAAGCGGCTCGATTGACGATATGCCTTTGAGTCCACGCTTATTTTCATGAAAAAAAAATAATCAGCGATTCGTGAGTAGAAGGAACTATGTTGCTTTTCTCTGTTCAAGAGTGCATGAAAACATATAGGGTGATGCTTAACTTTCAGCGAAAGGTATATTTTTTCAAATGTATTTTTTTACATCTGTTTGTTAAATTAAAAATATTCGAACATACCTTGTATATATCTACTTATAGTTTTTGCTGTATCAATTTGAAAAAAAAATATGACACAAAATAACAATGAAAGAATACTATTGGAGCAAAACGAGTACGTTATAATGCACTTGTCGAATTCTATTTTATTCTCGATATCATTAAGCTATTTTTGTTATAAAACAAACCATTGAAAAGTTAAAATTAATGAAATACTTTTATATGTAAAAACACTTTTTTAATATGAAATTATTAAATATACAATATTATTTCAACAAAATATGAAAATGAATATAATAGCTAGTTATAGTGTGCAAATAAAATTCTGTGAAAAAATCACTATGATTAAGAAATGACAACTTTCCAAATCTTCCTTGGTTGTAAATATTTTCCCCTGGGCATTTTTAATACTTCCTATGTCCGGAGAGATGGGTATGGCATGATTGTTTCACTGTTGAATGGAATTAAAACCAATATAAAAATATGTTTTTAATTTTGTTATTAAAATGTCGTTGCATAAAAAATAAACAAATTTAAATCCAAATTATTACGACGTGTTTTAGCAAAATAAAGATGAATTGATTAAACTGAAATGTGTAAAGCGCAGTACGAAAGGAAGATATTTTTTCCAGATTTTTATCACTTGTTAAATTTCCTTTTTCTCTTTATTTGTGTTAACGTCACACGGGACACATACGCGGCAAATTAAAATAAACCAACCTATTCAGAAAGTGTCAGTTATGCAAAACTTATCTTAAACTTTCCAATAAATCATAGAATTTGAAAATAAAGTGGGTTAGAAAAATTAACATTATATTTCAAGTTAAAGTAAATTTCCAACAAACAAGTGTTAATAAACTGTTAGTTGATAATGTTTATTCCTATGATTTCACATGTAATTGTAAATTTTAGATTTCACACATTCACATTGAGCTAAAATCAAAATTAATATCTAAATTATGTTATAATTAAACAGGACATTTCTTTAGAACAAAGTCAAATTTGACTATCTCAGACTTGTCATTTCAAAAGAACACATGTTTGGCGTTATCGGTATGGAGTTTGAAATTTATACTAGGGACTGTCGATTGTTTTACATTGAGGTTCATGTTTTTTGTTCGACATAGAATTAAAGTCCAAATGAGAGTTAAGAAATAATCCATGGCCGCCCGTGGTTTATTGGGGATTTTAACATAGGTTGCCATTGTTTTCGTTATTTTTTTACCCTGAGTGGAGCACAGCGACAATAAATCACGGACGGCCATGGATTATTTCTATTCTAATATGCGTTTTCCGTTTACCTATAGTGCAAGACAAAATATTGTTTTGTTTGTTTTTGTTCACAAAATATATTATGACATCATTGATTTTAGCGTTAAAGTAACTGTGACGTCGACCCGGTGTTTATTGGAAATCTACACATCGCTTGTCGTCATGGTTTCCTTTGTTTATGGGCGTGGTCCATATTAGAATTTGGGATAACAAATAGCAATGATAGTTTCTTTGCTTCGTTTCAATAAATGTTAACCGCTTGAAAATGAAAGAATAGAAATTTTGCAAATAATATCCAATAAATATAAAGATTTTAGTTCATTAAATTATGATAACAAATTTGTTTGGTAGGATAAATTTGTAACAAGTAATCACTATAAATTAATTAGAAATGAAAATACTGTTAATTCTTTTTTTTTATTTAATTTTATTTTATTTTCTAATATTATTCAATCATTGTACAATCACTTATAATCATTGCATGAAATTAACATTAATTGTACTGCCTGAAAGGGCGATTCAATTATTAAATAAACATATCTGATCTTATCTTATCTAATATATATCTATTTAGTTTCAATTTGAAGATGATCCACACATAAGATAAGTAAAAATCTGTATGGTTTTCCATTTTCCTGTTTCTAGGAGTTTCTTTAACACTATGGAATCAAAATGGGCCCTGAAGTTTTTCAGTGGATTATGTGTCATCTGTCTCATCTTCATCATACTTATAACCGTACGCGAAGATCTCAATATCAGAAATACAATTACAAGGTATTTTCATGATCTGAATCATATTGAAACTCCAAGAGGCTACAAGGACAGTTCATTAAAAAAAACTGGAACAAACATTTGGGAAGATAATATCACAAAAACGTACAAGCTCAGTGAGAATATCAACCAAATGAATGCCCCAATCATTTTGTTTTATGAACAACATCCAGCTCACTGGTTTTCGCCTTTTTCATTGGATGGAATTTGTTCACATAAGTGTGTTTTTACCAAGGATTCAAGCCTGATTAATAAAAGTGATGCAATAATTATCTTTCGAACGCTTCGGAAACCTCCACCAAAAAAACTGCTACAACAGAAATGGATTTATTTTACTAACGAGTCTCCCGTCCAACTTTATCCGTTGCCCGGTAACCGGAGATGGCGTAATTCCTGGGACAAGTTTGATTGGTTATTGAGCTACAGACTAAACTCAGATATCAAACTTCCATTTGGTGTTTTGAACAAAGTTAGCAACCCACCAATGTTTAACTATTCTTCCATATTTAGAAGAAAGACAAAATATGTGGCATGGCTTGTCAGCAATTGTAAAACTCAATCTAAACGAGAAAAATATGTTGGTGAGCTTAAGAAATATATTGATGTCGACATTTACGGTTCATGTGGTCCAAAAAAATGTTCGAAATCTAAAATTGGAAATCCCAAAGAATACACTGCATGTAAAACAATGATCAGCAATGATTACAAATTTTACTTGTCATTTGAAAATTTCATCTGCGATAATTATGTGTCAGAAAAAGTATTTGGATTATTTGAAACCGAAAATTTTATGGTTCCTGTAGTACGAAGTGCACCAAATGTGAAGTCTTTTTTACCAACAGGAACTTTTATATCAACGGCAGATTTTGCATCACTAAAACTCTTAGCTGAATATTTGAAATTAATTGGTTCCTCAGAAGAGAGTTATTCAACCATTTTAAAAGCTAAGCACCAGTATAAACTAACTCCGTGGACAAAAAACTATAGGCCGGCAATTTGTGATCTGTGCTCAAAGCTAACAAACGGTTATAGGAAGCAAACAGAAGATACTGTTCTGGAAAAACTATTACACGATAAATGCTATAAACCCAAAGATATTTGACTTAAGAAATGAAGGCCCAGTATGAACTTGCTCAGTGAACAGATGACAGCAATTTATTTCCTTGTGCTATATGAACATTATATCAAGTGGGTACATGCTGCATGCACCAATTTTTTCCTGTCAATGAATTTTCTTTAAAATCTATCAATGGATGCCTTATGACATGCTCCTTAAAAAGTTAACTTGATAAGGAAATGCTTCCCACTTGGTTTTGATATAAATAGCTCCAAAGTAGGGATGATATTCATTAAAATAACAGATTTTGAAGGAATATGATGTGTGTATAAAAATTTTCTCAATCATTTTTTGTATTTTTGTATAACATAAAGGGCTAGAATATGCATTAGAAAAATAAATAGAAAAAAGGCTGCTTCCCATTTCGTTTTTTCTGATATTAAGAGTATGTCATAAAATGACAAATTATCTCTCTTTGCAAAAATGAAGAAACATACCATTGAACTTGATTTATGATATCCATTATAAAAAAAAAAAAAAAAAAACCATTACTAAAACAAATTGTTCAAATGATTTTCAAATCAAACCCAAATTCTAAAGAATATAATAAAGAAATTTTTGAAAATATTTTTGATAACAGAAACCTTATAACACGTAACTCGGTAATTTGAAGTTTGCTTTATAAGGTTTCTAGTATCAAGATATTTAAAAAAAATCTTTATTATACTTTATTTTAAAGTAAATTGGTAATTTGAAGTTCAGTCTTGCAAAATCCAACCAGTACCTCCCCGTGATGCAAGACGGTTACTGTTTCAGCGACAACAAAAGGATACTCTGGAGCAGCTAACACTGGCGTTGGTGTGTCATGGGCTGGACGACCCATGGCACATAGCAAGTCTTTAGCAGTTAAACTGCAGCAGTCGCTGCAGAAGGGCATTCCCCTATAGTCACGACTATAAAATCCCATCAAATCAAATTTGAAGTTTAATTTTGGCTGATCACGTGATCACTTTATTGCACCTCCTTAAGCTGCTCTCTATTTGAAGCATTGTCGCCGCTTGACGTCATTTGTTGACTGTTTTCAAATAATTTGTTATCAATATTTATAGAAAGCCAATATATTTATAAGTCAAAGAAGCGAAGAGGCACCAATGGGGCATTCGAGTGTCAAAAATATAAAAGGGCAACGACAAAACCGGTTAACACGAACAAAAACAGCGCTAGCACGAAGAAACACAAATCACAAAATCAACCAAACGAAAATCAAGAACACAAACTCAGGTCGTAACAAAAGTGAACTCAGGTGCCCCGGAACAGTAAGCGGTTCCTGCCTTTTATAGCACACCGTCGTGTTGCTAGTTTCCAATTATTATTAATATTATGTTTAAAAAATATTTGTGTCACTATGCAAAGGAACATCATTAATTCTTGTGGGTTGAATATTTTTCATTCTGTAATGCCAGAGGATTACAATCGAGACATGCCTTAACTGGCAAAAGGTTGGCACAAATACTTATGTTTTTAACTAACTTTTATTGCTTATTTCATTCGTGATCGAGATGAATAGCTGAATATGTGAACCAGTAAAGATTTTAACTAATTAAATACAGTGTGTATGCTTAAGGCGGGTTTACAATTTTGAAAAGCTCTACAAAAAAGTGAAATGGCCATTGTTTTGAGAATAAGCAAATCAAAAAGTCTCTTGAATTTTTGTTTTTATAGATAAAATGGTTTTAATCTCCACGTGAAAAACCTCTTCTGACAATAGAGAATATCAGAAATTTGATGCTTCTCTTTTGCTTTTTACAAAGCAGGACTTTCATAATTTATGCCATAAACAGTGCCACATTAAAAAAAAAAAATTTCATGAAATGGGACGTGTACATAAATAAATACAAATTTGACCAGTTATTATATAAAAGAATTTGTACCTTAAAAATTAAAGATAACCAAAAGAAAATAATGTATCTTCACCATTAAAGGCTGAATTTACTTCATATAATGCATAAAGTGTAGGGCAGTTCAATATATTGACAAGTGATGTCGAAACAACTTACAATTACGATAAAACTACACAAGATTATGTTTACACCACATAACATTGTGACCAAACCACTTACTGAAATAACAAAACTACTTAGTATGATGATCAAACCACATACTGAAATAACAAAACTACATAGTATTATGATCAAACCACATAACATTATAACCTACCCAAACATTGTTATTATTAAATCTCAAAATATAATTTGATAAACACGTAATATAAGAAATTATAGGACTATAGACGTAAACATAAGTATTATGAAAAGTATGCCGTATACCTGTTGCGTTCTTATGTCAATTAAATCAGACAGGCATCATTTCATTACAAAAAATGTACAAAGAAGAGCTATTATGTTATGCCCCCCCCCCTTTAGGTATAAAACCACTTATTCGCAATCCGGTAGAGGACGAACCTAAATATAGTTTCTATTTTGAGACAATATAGTTCCATTAAATTATTGACCCAGCTAAAATTATTGCATGCAAATCATTAAATGAGCTTTAGAAACAATTTCAGCCCATGTTTGTTCATATATATGCTAAGTGTCAATTTTTAGGATTACTTTTACTTGGGGTCTCATTCTTGCCAGAAACATGAACAGAAAGTACCGGACGTTCAGGTTGATTTAAACCGGGAACCAGTTTTTCCCGTTATTCAATGTAAGATGTGCTAGTTTTTGAACTGGAGTGAGCCAAATCATTTGGCATTGAAATAAGACTATTGACACTTTATTTGAACTTTAGACAAAAAATCTACAGCATTTTAGAAATGTCCAATTTAACATAGAAATCAATGGGACTCGGACTTAGTTGTTTTATACCTTGTATTGGATGGCTGAGAAAACTTTTTTCCTGAAAAAAAGCTACTTTTTCTTTGTAAACAGTTTGGACATTATGTGAATAATATGGAAAAACTACCAAAACAGCATATGTTGTGCATTTTTGAAAAATTTGGCCCCTTAATTATCTAATCTCTCAAAATTTCCATTTTTGGGTATTTATCTGGCTTACAAATTTCCAAAAGACCCTAAACTTCATGGAATGATATTTTGGTGATTCAAATAACTTTAAACAATCTCACTTAGCCAATATATGTCAGTTTTCAACAGATTTGGCCTTTACAAGTTACATTATTGGCAAAATATATGTTCGACATAATGCGGCCAAGTGCACTTTATCAATATTCACCACTGAATATAGAAAACTGTTTGTTTTCCTATTCTTCTGTTATTTTTAAACAAAATTGTCTTTTTTGAGATTCTGAGTAACCATGCTTAGCATTTTAGTAGCTAATAGATGAATGTCTTGGCAAAATCTGTTTTTCTGAGCACAATATTCACCCTCTATTAGGTAACATGGCTCAAATGCAGTGCAGTATTGATATGAAAAGGATGTTTTTAAAGATATTTTTCACAAGTAGAAGAAATGAATAGTGAAACTGAATGATTTATGTGTCTTAAGATTGCAAACAGTGCATTTAGTCCCCTTATTTATTTCAGTCTTGAAAAATTAGTTTTATACATTCAGTTTTGCGCAATGTAATTTGATACGTGTAATGAGTTTTGGTAATTTCAGGCATTGTTTTTAATATTTGTTTAACACAACAATCTTTTAAAGTGACTTTTTACAAACATTAAGGTCTTATGTGGCATCTGGCATGTTTTAAAGCTAAAAAAAGTATCCTAGTGTGATTTTTATTCTTTTTGGTATGTTTTTGTCCATAAAAAGGGGGAGGGCCCTTTAACCTATTATTTTCATTATAAATGACATTATGTTTTACTTTTGCAGGAATAGACATAAGAAATGTATAATTAATAAACAAACAAATGCAAATGTTCAATCCAGTTGTAAGAAAATAGTAAAGATTTTCCACTTTTCCCCCCAAAATGATATTTTTAGAAAATCAGCATTTTTAGGTTAATCGCATTAAAGTATATGGTCTAAAAGGTGGCCCGCAGTAGTTAAAGTTTCTAAGAAACATACATAAAAATAGGTTTTTATTTGTCACAATAAACCAATTTATGTAAAAAAGGACAATTATCAAGTATCAAAGAGGTTTTTTTCTGTTATAGGTATAAAACCACCAATTTGCAATCCGGTAGAGGACGAACTGAATATAGTTCCTATTTTGAGACAATATAGTTCCATTAAATTATTGACCCAGCTAAAATTATTGCATGCAAATCATTAAATGAGCTTTTACTTGAAAGATGCACATCTTAGAAACAATTTCAGCCCATGTTTGTTCATATATATGCTAAGTGTCAATTTTTAGGATTACTTTTACTTGGGGTCTCATTCTTGCCAGAAACATGACCAGAAAGTACCGGACGTTCAGGTTGATTTAAACCGGGAACAAGTTTTTCCCGTTATTCAATGTAAGATGTGCTAGTTTTTGAACTGGAGTGAGCCAAATCATTTGGCATTGAAATAAGACTATTGACACTTTATTTGAACTTTAGACAAAAAATCTACAGCATTTTAGAAATGTCCAATTTAACATAGAAATCAATGGGACTCGGAATTAGTGGTTTTATACCTTAGCATCTTCGATATGGTAGAGCAACAATGCGTTTCGATTACATATATTTGATTACTTGATTGATTAACATTTCCAACAAACTATCGTGTTGTTTCGAGAAATTACAATTCGGTGGTGAGGATCGTGGATTTCTCTACGGCAGTCAAGAATTGGTTATGATCATGAACATTTTGGTACAGTATCGTGAAATTATATTTTTCGTCCATTTTTGTTTAATTTTGTGATTTTCCTGCATTTCATGTTTGATATAACTTATTCGCAGATAAAAAAGAAATTGCTATTAAAATGATTGAACATTTCAATGATGAACATAACGATTTTTTTTAAGATAGACTTGATAATTTTCCAAAGCTTGTAAAGGAATATGCAATGTCTAGATACAATTGCGAAAAATTCTACATATGTTGTATAAATAATACCATGAATACAGCTTTTCAATATTGCAAGACTTTATAAATATGAGTCTTCTTATTCAAGATATGTATTGCACTTAGAAATACCATTATTAAATGTATTTTGAGCTAAAAAATGATGTAACAGTTAAATAAAATTGTCAATCAGCAGTTCGCATAATAAATTTTTAAATGTCTTTCTTTATATTCTTGGTGAAATAAATACTTGTTTAGCGCACCTTGGCATGTATGGATTAATAAAACTTTAAAATAATTTACCTAAATATTTACATGACTTTTTTATGTGAGAATGAATTTGTATTTTCATAAGTAAATCTGTACACATATTGGCACCTTGAATATTTCATATTGAGCTGGCTCAAGGCTGGCCACACATAAAAAAAACGTTAAAATGGTAGGTAAATAGATGAAAAGGTAAGAAGTAATTGGCTGTGAGTGTAACACCTCAGCATTGGTCACTTAGAGGGATCTGTTTTTTATACCCCGCCACACGAAGTGGCAGGGTATTATGTTATACCCTTAGGTTTTTTTTCGGAGTCTGTCCGTCCGTCCGTCTATTCGTCCGTTCGTCCGTCCCCCGAAGGTTTCCGACCAATAACTTGAAAACGCGTCAAAGGATTTAAATGATATTTTTCACACCTGTTAAGTACAATAAAATACAAGTCTAATTCGATTTCCAGCATGATCCAAACAACAGTTTTTGAGATAAGCCACTTTGAAAAATCAAATTTCATGAAATTTTGAGTTTCCGACCACTAACTTGAAAACACGTCATGGGATTCAAATGATATTTTGTACAGCTATTGAGTACAATAGAATACAGGTCAAGTTCAATTTCCAGCATGATCCAACAGTTTTCGAGATAGGCCACTTTGAAATCAAATTTTATGAACTTTTGATATTATAACGAGGCGGGGTATCATTTAATGTCCCATTACATGCCCTATTTTTATCTAGCACCGTCCATCACAAGACACTCGAAGATACCTAAATTGTCCATGAATTAAAGGAAAAGGACAGGTAGAAGTGGTAGACAGCAGAGATTGCGGCTTGTCTCTCAATTCTATGCTGGATGTGACATTAATTTGCATTTGTCCTTTTGTAATTAACGTAACTAAATTTAATGCATAACAATTTGACAATCTAATTAAAATCAGCTGTTTGATCCGTTCCGCTACTCTCCTCTCTCTAAGGAGAGTAGCGGAACGGATCAAACAACTGATTTTAATTAGATTGCATAATAAGCCTTGGTAATTTCCCTTTGTTAGAAATAGAATAAAGAGAGTAACAACTACATTTTTTACATCGTCATTGTAGCTGTAGCATGATTTTACAGTTTTCACCCATTGAAAGAAGCTAATGAGATGTGGATTATGTGTTCGCAACAAAACCTACGAGACAAACGACACGTTGCAAAGATCTGAAATGAAAAACAGCCAGCAGCTTTTTATGTGATAAGTGGTCACTGTTAGCCGTTTTGCAATTTGACCTAGATTAGAAATACAATGCGTATGATTCAAAATCAATCCTAAATGTCAATTGCATTAGTATAACTGGCTTACGACATGCACATACAATATGAGGCGGGGTAAAACTATTATTTTTGCCCAACCTTCCCCTATTGATAATCAATATCAAAGCACAAAAACAACACACAGACAAAAATAATTCGGAAGAAGATGAATTCAGCAAGAACCTAATACATAAAGACAAACAAAATCGGGACGTGGAAGAACTCTCCTGAGAACACTCGAAGTAACTGACAGTTAGGTAAGAAGCATCTATCGACTGAGTAAAAAAATACATCATATCCAATTAAAAATCAAACACAACAATGCAAACAAGTAATGATATTTTGATGTATCATCACACAAACCCAATAAACTTGGTTGTTGTAATACTAAAAAACTACTCAATAAAAAGGATACAAATGTTTAAATTTCGTATCAATTTTTTGTAGCAACATGCCGTCCGCTCAAGCATATGGAGTTTACGTATCACAATTGATTTTTTATTCAAGTGCATGTGGGGTGTATAACAACTTCTTGATGGAGCTACATGGCTGACAAGCAAATTGTCAACATAGGGAACGTTGCTCCCAGGTTATTGTCATCACTCAAGAAATTTTACAGAAGACATCATGTGCTTTTAGACAAATACTTGATTTCTATCTCTCAGATGAGCACAGGTATTGTTAGACATAGAGGTTGGTAATGTCATCCCTTCCTGATTTGACAAACACTAAATCGATCTTTGGCAGCGTCACTTGTGTGCTATAGCAAGCAGGGACCGCTTACTCTTCCGGAATACCTGCGTTCACTCAAGTTTCCACTTGAGTTTACATTGCTGAATGCGTTTTTGTTGTTATGTGTGTGGTTCTTTTGTTGTGTGATTTGTTTCGTTGTAATATTTTTTATGCTACCGATTTTGCCTTTGTCCTTTCGGTATAATGATGCTTGATTATCCCTTTGGTACACTTTTGCTTCTATCTTTACCAGAAAAATTAAATTTAATCTAAAAGATTTTACTAAAATGTTCATTCCATATCCTTTACGCAATAAAGTATTAAGCTCCTTTTTTTTTCATTTCGAAAATACTATTTTTTATTTTTATTATTTTGCTTTATAAGCAACCATTGGAATATGGTATATTCATTTTACACTCGAAGTGTACAGATTATTTATCAATAAGGTATTGCTATCTATGATGAAACTTCGCACTTACTTTTTTAATTTGTGATAACGATATCCTTGTTTAATCAATTTGTATAACAAGCAAAGGTTTATAATAAACAGGTTTTATACGACCACAAACTATTGCGGCCGTATAATGGTATGATGCTGTCGTCGTAGTCGTCGTTATCGTCGTCTGCGTCTCCGTCCGAGTCTGCGTCCGCGTTGTCTGTAAACTTAAGTGTTCTCATAATAACTTTAGTTCTAGCTAGTTATTACTCTATCTTGTTGACCGGGCTGGTCACGGGTCAATTATTTATTGTCTGGAACTTTGCTGTCAATTGTATTTCGGGATTCTACGTTTAAATCTTACCTAACAGACTGAGAAATTTAAGCTCTGCCCAACATTGTGAATAAAATAGAGTAATATCTGATTGTTTTGAAATCTTACAATGATGTTCCTTACCATAAAAGGATGGAAGGGATTGATTTTCAGAGCCTACCTTGTTTTTGTTTGAAATTAAGAGCAAAAAGAGGCCTTAAATGCTATTTTTTTTTGTTGTTGCCACAATAACATTTGTTCTGGTAAACCAAATGCTGTTTAATTTTACTTAAATGTTTTTTTACCAAAAAAGAATGAAAGGAATTAATTTTGGGTCTCACTCCTTTATTCCTTTTGAAATAAGGGACCCAAAAAGGGCCAAAAATCATTTTTTTCATCTGTATTGATTTACTTTGGTTCTGGTTTACCAATTGCTATGAAATTTGACAATGATATGCCTGAAAACAGTGGTATAGTGACAAAACCTCCACAGATAAAATATATTTGTGGGACACAGGTTCGCTAAAAAAAAAATTAAAAAACCTATGATAAATTGCAATATTTTGAACTTTTGGGGGAAAAAACTTGCTTTTAACACAAATTTGAGCTAAATATGTGTGAAAAGCAAGTTTGAGCAAGTGGTTTTATCCATATTTATTTCTCACAAAAAACTGCCAAAAACTGTAGCCCTTTTATCATATTTTGTCAATTTTGTTTTACTATTTACAAGTATATCTTAACATTGTATATTTATTCCAAAGTCCTATATACACAAAATGGCACACCGCCGGAAAGTTTTAAAATCGATGCATTAATTTAAAAGTATTGATTGCATGAAAACATCCAATGGGGAACAAGTAGTCATACACTAAGGAAAATCTACATGTACAGAGCACATGCAGGACTAAATATTGATTGTGGATGCTAGGCATATAACTCTGTACCGAATTCTGCAAAATAAGTTAGATAGAATATAAAGCCAAGCGTAAAGAATTCGCACTAGGGCTTATAAAAATGTTTTAACAAATAGTTTGAAAGTTGAAATAGAAGACCCACAATACCAACACTGAAGCGGCAGCTTATAAATTGAAATCATTCTTGAATATAAATATTTAAAGAAATGGACATCCAACAAAATTGGGTCTGTCGAAAAGGGCAACATATCTAGTTGGGATAATCGCACACAGCGAAAACCATACAATATTACAGCCACTGGTCGTATTCAAAATTACAATTTTGGTCTAAAACAACTTAATATATTACAGCCTTTTCCACAGCCCCCATGGCAATAACTCAAACCGGTTATATCTACGCATCTCAAATCTTTCATAAATAAAACGACAACTCTCACAACAATAAAGTGAAGAAGATAAATCAATTGATTATAAGTACCAAATTGTGTACAAATATTAACTGATGGTTCGAGAGACCTAAACAATAATCAAAGCACATTTGCATTTGTTATTCCAGAATTTAAAATTGAAAAAAAAGTTACAAAATGCCTTCATATGAGTTAATTAGCCCTTAGAAACATTGAAACTTAGAAAGAAGCTGAAGTACCAATGGGGTATCCGAATATCAAAAGTCCGAAAGGGCAGAGACAAAACCAGTAAACACCAACAGGAACGGGACAAAAACAGACAACATGTAAAACATGGAAACACAAAATAACTGAATATCAATCAACAACGCGAACTGTTGATGTTGTTATATTTATAAATTCTCTATTTTCACTACATGCAATATATTCAGGGAATATTTTTAAAGTTAAGAATAATGTTATATATGATATCTGTTTCATGTTTACAAATCTTACAAAACTTGGTATCAATATTGCCTTCTAATCGATTCCTAACCTAGAATATATAGAATTGGCAGACAAAACAGCCAAACTAGCACTAACCATTTCAGATCAATACACTAAAGTACCAATGAATGAAGAAGACATACAACCATATGTAAAATATACCATTGAAAGGGCATGGCAAAGCCACAACAAAGGTCTAACTCTATTACATACATGATAATTTTAAAATAGAAGTACCTCATATTAGTAGATTCCAAGAATGTAAGGTTAGAATTGTCAGGACATTCAAGTAATTTGATTTTCTGTAATGCGATTTTAAAAAAAACACATAGTGCTGTAATACCTATATATAACCTTGAAGGAGCATTTAAGCATTTGTTTTTAACCTTTTAAACTTATCTCAGTAAAGGAGGTATACGTATATCAGATTCATTATTTAGATGATCAGCCCCGAAGAAAATAATTTAAAAAGATAATAAATAAGAAAATAAATAATATAATTTTAAGCTTTAAACTTTGTGTATTTTTTACATTGTCATTTGATGTTCAATTTATTTTCATTTTATCAAGGTCGTTATGTCTTTTTTTCTCTAGTTATTTCAATGATGTACACTCTCCCAAGTGCTTGAAAATACTCAGTGGACAGATTCTCCGAGTGTTAACACTTTATCGTCAAACTGTTGTGTTGTAATCAGATTTTATTGTACCAGTTTTTTTAATGTTTGCATCATTTTCGATCCAGCTTGCTTCTCGACGGTTTAGTTAGAGTTTTCTTTATACCACAGTTTATTTATTTTTATTCCAGTCGCATCTGTGGGCTTCACACGGTCATTTTAGCTATTCATACACAATCCATATTAGCTGGCTGGAAAACCATAACTCGCATGAGTGAGATGCATTTTATCCATCTAATTAGGGCGTATGTTATCGAGTTTTTATTAGAATTTCAAGACTTTAGACTTCCAGCACTTTAAAACTTAGATTCACTGAAGATGAGATATATTCTCGAAATGGTCATATGGAGAGCATCTGGTTTGCCTTAGCCTTTTTTTTTACTTTGCTTTGCGTTCGCTTTCGACTTTTGAATTTTGACTTGTGTATTTCATAATATATTAAGTAAATTAATAAATTTCTATAACTAAAACCAGTATTATATCACCCACTTGTGTGTTGTCCCAACTTTTCCATGCGGGTAACGTGTAATTTTAATCCAATTTTCACTTAATCAACATTTTCCCCGGTCCGTTATCTCGTCTCAACTCATCTATCGACAATTTTGACCTAGTTTATAGACTAATTTGTAAACTCATTTAAATACCCCTATGGCCAATGTTCTTTACGACTTACACAACTTATTCCTTTGACATTGTTATTTAGGTTTCAATTCTTTTAAATATTCCACTTAAAACTATAATGTTCCCCCTTTTAATGTCAAATACTTATCAATAAGAAATATTTTAATAGACAATTTTTAGAATTATTTCCTTTTTAGTTCTTTATCTTAAATTCTCTATAACCAATGACCAGAGCATCACTTCTTCCACTAATTTTGCTATTTAGTCTCGAATTACTGTTGTATTGATGATTGGCTTGTGCGTTTCTTTCATGTTATACATGTGAATTTGTCATGTTTTCAATAGTGGCTTTATGCAAAAGTAATTTCCTCTTGCAAAAATCTGGTTGTATTCGAACCTTTTCAATTCTACTTCGTAGAACTATAAAAATGTTATCGTTATAAGGTTGAGTGTCAGTTGCTTGGTATTTTGATAACCAAAGCCCAAGAGACGTACCTCCAAAATTTGTATCTACCAGTGCATCTGCAGGGCAGTCCGTTGCTTCACAATACACTTTACCGGAAATATGTTTGATCAAATTCCTTCCAAACACCACAAACATTTCGTCCATTCTTGAATCTTTGTTTACGGTTCTTCCTGTACCATGCTTCCAACCAAAATATAGATCTACTGATTTAATTTTATCTAATTTTTCAAATAATTGCGGGACAAACTGAAACGCATCGTCGTCCATTTTGACGCCTTAAAATGCATCCGGGTAGTTTAAACTCACAAATTGAGACTTTGCTTCGTTTTCAATCCTGTCTACTTCTCGACGATTGCGTGAACGTTTTCTGGTCTTTTTCAGACCCTATATATATATCTACATATATACGTCTAGACAATGTGACAACTCTTTTTACTATACCTGTCCATTGGATCCCATCAATTTTTGACGTGATGCAGGGTTGATAAAGTATGTTATAGACGTCTGGAGACCTTCCCAACAATGTCCGAGCCTCAAATTTGCACCTGCAAATTTTTGGTTTCCCTCAGCGGGAGGCGAACCCATACTGGAACATCAAAGGCAACAACGTCTGCAAAATGTACAGCGCCCAAGACCACTCGGCCAGCTAGGCTATATAATTTTTTTTTCTTTCGCTAACCGGGTGATACCTCCTCGTAGGTTTTATCTAGGGTGTGTAAAATAGTACATGATGTATGGTGGGGGAAGCTTGGCAAAGTTCAGAGGATTCGATGTCATTTTTTGACATGGAATTCAGGATATGATGGAGTTTCTACTTCGTTTAGACTCTTATATATATATATATAATAATAAACGTCTGAAAGAAGTAGCCAACGTATCAACCTACGGGATGTCGTATCGAAAACAAAAAAGTTCACGATACTGTGCAAACAAAAACGATAAATAAACTTCTAAAATGGTGCACAACAACATCAAATATGATGTTAAAAATAAAATAATATTTAAAGTCAAAATACAATAATTAATAATCAAATTTGCGGATATTTTGCTGGACCGACCAGCTTCATCAGCGCTTGTAATCTGATATATATATATACACTCCGAAAAAAGTTAAGCACCACCAGATTTAAAATTGACGCCTTACTTTTATTTGGCCATTAAATTCTCTGAATTTTTTGCTGAGGAAACCTTAAAGTATTATCAAACGTTTGCCGCTAAAACAAATCAAAGCGAGTATTTCTTCTTTAACATCCATGCCATTATTAAACTTGACTAAGCACGGAAAAACAAATCAAGTTTCGGGGGCCATTTTTTTACGCGGTAAAAAAGTCAGTTAATTTTCATATCAAAGATTTTAACACAACTTTATCATTTGCTTAACAGCATTATAAAGAACTAGGAGTCTTAAAAACGAGTTTTACAAGTTTCAATAGAAATTTGCAACATTTTCAAATTAGCCTGATTTTTCGCTGTATTTTGGACCTAAATTTTTAATGTGCTATTTTTTCACAAAAAACATGTTAAATAAAAACCTGACGTTTGAAATTGATTAATCCCCACTATGACTAACATGCGTCACTGCATTTTGCTAAAAATGTGCTTTCAGAAAATGGAGGATTTTTGTGAATCTGGTAAATTGCACTCAAAATGAACTTTTCAACCGTTTGTTTAAAGAAAAAACACATGTCAGTAAAACATGTATCAAATTTGAATATGTTTAGAATAAGAACAACAGTTGTGTGTTAAGTTTAACAAAAGAATTGACATTTTAGTTAACAAGACCAATTAAAAAAAAAAAAATTCTCAAAATGTGAAAAAATGGATAGTGGAAATTAAGAACAACGCCATTTACCTCCATTATTGATAAGTTGATTAAAAACTATTCTACAAAGCATTTGAGCCAAAAAGTTTAAATTATGTCGAGAAAATTGCGTTTTTCTGTTTTTTTTCCTGCAAATTTCAACCTAACCGAATAATCTCCCTTTTCGCTTACAATTGATTGTTTTCTTATCTGTTTTTTTACAAAAAACCTCTTCCCAGTATGTTAACCTATTGGATATTTGACCGTCTGTTTAAATGCATAACTTTAAATGTATAAAAGCGCACTTTTCCTTAATTTTTTTCAAGGACGGTTTTAGTAATTTTTTTCGTGGTTTGCTTTGATTTGGCATTTCAAAACGGCTGACCATATCTTGTTCAACAATTTTTGTGTTATAATCAGAATACATCTTATCTAATTACACCCACTTGTGTGTTGTCCCGACTTTTCCATGCGGATAACGTGCAAATAGTACTCCAATTTCCACTTAGTCAACATTTTACATGGTTCGTTTTCGCGTTTCGACTCATCCATTGATAATTTTGACCTACTTTATAGACTAATTTGTAAACTCATTTAAATACCCTTATGGTCAATGTTCTTTACGACTTACACAACTTATTCCTTTGACATTGTTATTTAGTTTTAATTTCATGTTTTTATTCTTTCAATATGCCACTTAAAACTATAATGGTCGCTCCTTTTAATGATCCTTATGACTGATTCGTTTTTGTCATTTTCTCTGGACTATGGGATTGATCATTCAAGTTCGGTAGTTTTGTTGTTACCTTTATTTAATGATTTTTGTCAAATACTTATGAAAGAAAATATTTTTATAGACAAGTTTTAGAATTATTTCCTGTTTCTTTTCATTGTAAAATATTAGTTTACTGGAATATAGCATTATGCATATGAAAACCAAAATATTAACTGGTACTTGTACCACCCAGAGTATAGACTTTCATTTCACCATACTCCACAAGAGGATCAACACAAAATCTTTACATTGTTTTTGTCAGCATGTCGACTCTGCTCTTTATTTGGCGTCTTCTCTACCCTTGTGTGATATGCTGACAATGTATGTAAGGCTAAATTTGTGGAAAAATACTGATATTTTGAACTATTTTCCGCTAAACAAATACAATAGGCTGGGCAAAATATGGTCAAATATGAATTCAAAATATCAGTATTTACATTTTAGCTCTTATTTCTATAATAATTACCAGTACACTGAATAGTATAATACTAGTAATTATCAGTCTATTTTCAGGTGCTCAAGTGGAATGTGGTAGTAAAAATATCTTTAAAGTATTTTGAGCATACAAAATGTATGTTAAAAGAATATATACACATATATGTATGTTAGCTACACTCTGCTGGCCTTTCGCGACTGAACGAATGGGAAGGGTCTTTGGGGTAATCTATAGGATATTGAATCCAAATCATGTCCATTCCACATCTTTTTAGTAAGTTAATTAACGGAATATGGGACCCTATAAACGTCTCTTTCGTTCCAAATGCCAGTAACTACATTATCCAATTAACTAAATGGATATGATGTATTTAGGAAAATTTATAAGGGAATCGTTCAAGTCAAGAAAGGATCTGTATGAAATTGGGAAAATACATATTTTTTTAGATAAAGTATTTGTTTTCAAAGGCATCGAAAAAATAAGGGTCAATACACAAGTGGTTCAAACCTCGTCATCTTATTAAATTTGTTTCATATTTAACTCATACTTTAATTATTTGTTATCTTTTTTTTCATTTTTCTTAGTTTTGTGGTTTTCTAAAATCTTTTTAGTTAGAGTTTTTTTTTCTCACTCCCGATTTACTCAATTTATTAAAAATTAAACGACATCATGGCTATAACAACACTCGCATTTGGTATTGATGAACAATTTGAGCTATTAATGATAACGATAAATACAAAATGTATAAAGGTGAGATTACTTCGCCTCCCAAACAGAAGAATAAGATATTTCTATTCCATGCAACTAGATGTGGTTAACCTCACGGTTTCGCAAAGTGCTACGTTCCAATGAGGTAACGCAGTGTTATGAGGGTAATGTCAGCGTCGAGGCGGCTCTCTGATGCTACACTGATCATCGCGGCGACTCCCTGGTGCTACCCTAGTCGTCGAGGCTGCTCCCTGATGCTTGCCTGATCATCGTGGCGACTCCCTGGTGCTACCCTAATCGTCGATGCTGCTCCCTGATGCTTGCCTGATCATCGTGGCGACTCCCTGGTGCTAACCCGCTGATTATTAAATAAAACCGGGCTGTACAAATAGTGACATTCTTGCTCAGACTTTTTTTTCATGGTTCTCATTCTGGTCATCTTTTTATTATTATTTTGGAAGTCATTAGACATTCTAGAAAAGGCATTCAATGAATATCTTCTAGCTTTTGTACTTCGTACATGAATCTTCACCTTCTTGAGGTCATTGTATATGTCGACTAAAACGTCCTTCGCACTTCTCGTATAAGTACTTCTGTGACCTACTGGTAATAGAATAGAAGTACTAGTTGAAGAGTATATCAAAACAATGTCATTATCAGAGAAAATGTTCCAACTCCTAAACACGCAGAAATTGTGGTAGATCTTCTTCTAATGATATAAAGGAATTTACAAACCTCAAGCAAATTTACTTTTTATAACGAGTCAATATTTTGTCTGTAATTGCGTACTTGTTATGCTGGTAGAAATTTGATTTTTTATATGTTCCAATCAACACTTTTAGACGTGAATTGTATCTTGAAATGTGGTCAATCAGAGATTTTAAGTTTACCAAATCGTCATCCTTAAATAACAAAGTAACCGTAATCAGTTCATCTAAAGGAGTAGAATACGTGCAATTTATAACTTCAAACCCCTTCTCAAAAGAAGGATAACCATATCTCCTCCCCCTTATACACTTCCGGGTAGATGTGTTTGGATAAGAACATTTTTCGGGTTATTTTTTCCTCTTTAATTCCAGCCATTTTGAAGACATTAGACATTTTAGAAAAGGCTTGCATTAAATATCTTCTAGCTTTTGTACTTCGTACATGAATCTTCACCTTCTGGAGGTCATTGTATATGTCGACTAAAACGTCCTTCGCAATGTTTTCTCTTAAATTCTAATTGACCTGTTGGTAAAATAATAAAAGTTGAAGACTATATCCAAAACAAAGTCATTAACAGAGAAAATGTTTTAAATCCTAATCACGCAGAAATGTAGGTAGATCTTCTCTTGTTCCGAATGGCCATTTGAGTTCTGAAAAATAAAGAAAACATGTTACAAAAACCGTTTTAATCTTTTGAATATTTTGTCAACCCAATTTCAGATTATATAAGGGCCAAACAAACCTCAAGACTAATTTATAGAAAATAATTACATTTAAAACAAACAGTTAACCAATAGATAACTTGAAACAATTGATTTAGAAATCTAGTATTTAACCAATATTTTTGGAGAAGAAAAATTGACTGCAATTGACATTTCACTGGATAAAAAATTAAACCTAAAATATAAAGTGGAGACATAAGATCCACTATCATTAAATATTTTGACAATCAGGCAACATCAATAAAAAGGCAATTAAATCAGAAAATCAAGGAAAATAAACTCCATAATAAAGATAGGTATAATTAATGATGTAAAATATAAAAAGATCATTTGTTAATCTGAAAGAAAGATACAAATCAGTAAAACACGGTAAAGATAAACTAACAATAGCTTGTTACATATTTAATAATACTGATGAAAAAAAGAATACAAAAACATGAACAATTTAAAAAAAAAATTTTACATTGAAAGCCAAAGTTCTGCTCAAAACTTATGTGTCTGCGCAATGAAAATTATTTTTAATGATTGCATAAACACATAATGTATACTAATGAAAAATTTCTTGCATGTATATGAATAGGCAGTACTTAAGAATAGTTGCACCATGTTTATGCATACAAACACAAGTCATATGTTAATTCCAAAATATTTATCCTATTGCACAATTTTAGCCCAAACAGTCAAAGTGTGTAAAAAATAAAACCCAAGTGTATTTTGAAAACAAACATATTTTTAATCCATATTATTATATAAACTAGCATTCAAATACACCCTTTACAATTATTTGAAATCTTTTTTGTGGTAACAAATTTGAAATAGTTGTCATGCAACTTAACATTAAAAGGAAACACATTGACACATGCATATAAAGTGCCCTTTTCATTAGTATACATTGTGGATTTGCAGCAGTTTTCATTAAACCTTCATGTTTATCCCTTTTTTATCATTTAAAGCAAAGAATATTATTTGATGGATCCTTTATAATAAGTGTCCTGTAAAATCACTTTCAACAACCATTCAGAATTACTTCTGATATTTTTTTAGCAAAATCAACATGATAAAATTGTTTTAATTATGTGTATGACATGCCAACTCGTCTGTAGTCCACATTTTGGTGGCAGATGAAATATTTTTTGTATACATATTAGTCTGTTTATTATGTTATGTGGGATACTTCTTGCCAAATCGTCTGTAGTCCACCTTTTGGTGTCAAATGAAATATTTTTTTGTTTACATATTACTCTGTTAATTGTGTTATGTGTGATACAACATACCAACTCGTCTGTAGTCCACCTTTTGGTGTCAAATGAAATATTTTTTGTTTACATATTAGTCTGTTTATTATGTTATGTGTGATACAACATACCAACTCGTCTGTAGTCCACCTTTTGGTGGCAGATGAAATATTTTTTGTTTACATATTAGTCTGTTTATTATGTTTTGTGGGATACTACTTGCCAAATCGTCTGCAGTCCACCTTTTGGTGTAAGATGAAATATTTTTTTTCATATTCAGCTTTTTTTTATGTTATGTGTGATACAACATGCCAACTCATCTGTAGTCCACTTTTTGGTGGCAGATGAAATATTGTTTTGTTTACATATTAGTCTGTTTATTATGTTATGTGTGATACAACATGCCAACTCGTCTGCAGTCCACCTTTTGGTGGCACATAAAATTAATAACTTTTTTTACTTTTTTTTATTTAGCAGTTCATTATGTTAAGTGTGATATGCCATGCCAAATCGTCCGTAGTCGACCTTTTGGTGCCAGATGGAATACTTTTTTTGTTTTTATATTCAGCTGTTTATTATTTTATGTGTAATATGACATGCCAAATCGTCTGCAGTCCACATTTTGGTGGCAGATAAAATAAATAACTTTTTTGTTTATTATATTTAGCAGATCATTATGTTAAGTGTGATATGACATGCCAAATCGTCAGATGAAATATTTTTTGTTTACATATTAGTCTGTTTATTATGTTATGGGTGATACAACATGCCAAATCGTCTGCAGTCCACATATTGGTGGCAGATAAAATAAATAACCTTTTGTTTATTATATTTAGCAGATCATTATGTTAAGTGTGATATGACATGCCAAATCGTCAGATGAAATATTTTTTGTTTACATATTAGTCTGTTTATTATGTTATGGGTGATACAACATGCCAAATCGTCTGTAGTCCACCCTTTGGTGGCAGATGAAATATTCTTTTTTTATTCAGCTATTTTTATGTTATGTGTGATACAACATGCCAACTCGTCTGCAGTCCACCTTTTGATGGCAGATGAAATACTCTTTTTGTTTTAATATTCAGCTAATCATTATGTTATGTTTGATAATACTTGCTAAGCTGTCTGCAGTCCACAATTTGGTTGCAGATGTCATCCTTTTTTTGTTTTTATATCCAGTTGTTCATCATGTTATGAGAGATAAGACTTGCCGTATCGTCTGCATTCCATCTTTTTGGCAGATGAAATATTCTTTTTTTGCTTTTATGTTCAGTTGTTCATGATGTTATGAGAGATAAAACTTGCCGTATCGTCTGCAGTCCACCTTTTGTCGGCAGTTGATGTACTTCGTTGTTTTTATACGCTCCTGTACATTTTGGGATAATATTAGATTTTTACTTTGTCAGTTTACATCAATGTTGTGGAAAAAATACATTTTCATTTTGCTTATTGTATGTAAATCATTTATTTTTATATCCTTTAAATTTATGTCAATTTATCATTCTTTTTCCATCATTCCATACTTATGTGCATAAATTCTACCTCAGTTTATATTCATTACATTCAATAACACTTTTAATGTGATACAATTTTATTCATCTTTTCTTTTGTATATGAATATCTCTCACATTTCAACTGATTAAAAATTCAGTTGCACACATTTAAGGCCAGGTAAAATAACTGATGTGGTTTCCACCACTTCTTGGGAAAAAATGTTAAGGAGTGTTAAGTCTGAAATTTTTCTAAATTTTATTATTTAAATATTCCAAAATCTAACTACTCGGTATTCATACCTATTCCAAGCAGAAATAACAAGATATCTTTAATTTCCTCTTAATGTATTCATTAATGACAACTTTGAGGTACTTGTGATTTCATGAATCTTCAATAAAACACGCAATAAAAAGGAAATCTACTGAATTTCGATAATATATGGTAAGATTGGCAGAACACTAGAGCTAATTAGGAATACATATTTATTGTTTTTTACAGGTTTTGGGGAAAAGGTAAGGGTCGATGGTAAAAACAAGGATCAGTCTGGTGACTGGTTTTTGGGAAAATGTTAAGGTCGATGGTAAAAACAAGGATCAGTCTGGTTACTGGAACCACACCTTTTATTTTATTTCACCTCAGCTGAGTTTCATATCCTAGCATGTTTTTCAATTTTTATTGGTGTTAATTAAGTGTAGATATTTCCTTCTCAAAACATTTATTTTCAATGCTGCAAACTGTTCCTGGAATACACTTTTACGTATGTTGAATGCCATTGTTGAACATTTCCGATGTTATATATGAAGTCAATTCGTCCCTTTTGATTTTTTAGTTATTGTTACTATTTTTTTACATATTTATTTCATTTTTCAATCAACTTTACAGTAAAAGGAGAACCACATTTCTGTTCAATCAAAATGATTTGATAATTTTTGTCTATCCCTCAATCAATTTTCAGTAAGTTTTTTTCTGGCCAAAAACTTCTTCAAATTTTCTGGCAAAATTTACTCTTATACTGTCTTAAGATGTAACTACTGCCTAACTTAAATGAAATTTATTCGACTATCCCAACAACCTATCAAGCATATCTTTGAAAAGTGATCTATAAACAACAATACTGGTAAGATATTTACTCCTACGATGTGATTATGTTCATCCCACACCATCTATTCTATATAATTATGCTCATAGCAAACCATACCAGATTTACAATTTTGATAATTTAAACCGAACAAAACATACGTCCCTGTCGACCATTCTGATGTAATAGTAAAGTTGTTAATACTCATCCAAACGCTAAGAATGATAAATGCTTCATATGTTTCATGTGATTTATATACACCTGGAAAAAAGTTATCTACCCTCGTGATTTTTATTTAAAATCATACATTTTCAAAACACTTTTTAACAATAACTTGATAATGTTCTCAAATTGGTATTGCAATTTAAAATATTGTTAAGCACAATTTAGCATGTTTGTAACAAACAAAAAGATATTTTTCATTTACATTTGATGATATGGCAAACAAATGGTTTTTGCAAATAGATATGGTCTTCGAAAAGCATGGTCACCTGAAGCTCATAACTGTTATTAAATTGTTAAATCGCACTTAAAAATGTAAATCATAACCAAAAGGATTGCCCGTGTATCAACAGTCAATTTCGAGTGTGTCGACCTTGATCACGCATGACTGCTGGCGTCTAATATTCTGAAGAGTTATCTGCCGCTGTTCAAGGCCTAAAATGGGCTTTTAACCGAACGCACACACCCTTTTACATCATATATTAAGGAATTGTATAAGAATCATAAAAAAAATTTAAAATTTCAAGTCATAGAAAAACGAAAAAGTCTAGTGGTGTTTATTTTTTTTTTCAGGTGTATATTTCCCAAATCATAACCACTTGGGTTAACAAAGGAAGCAACCATTTGATTTTTATGGGGCTATGGATATTATCTTCGTCCCGCCTTTTTATTTTTTTGAAAAAGTTTTTTGAGAAGCTATTATAAAATTTTCAGCAAAAACTACCATCCTGCCTTTTTTTATTCTAAGCACTGTCCTGCCTTTTTTTATTTCTGGAATTTTGTCATCCTGCCTTTTTATTTCAAATTTCACCATAGCCCCCCCCTAAAAATCAAATGGTCGTTTAAGTAAATAATATAGATTCATTCAATTAGTTAACTATGCTTAAAGATCCACATTTAAAAAAGTATCCCCTACCCCTAATGACATTGACATGTCCCCCCCATCACATGGGATAAGGCCATATACTTACATTCAATATTATTTTAACATTTGTTTTGCTTTCCTTATTTCCTCAAATTAATATAAAAAATGTTCAACCTGTGTAACTTCTTCCTGTTAAGGACTTGGAAAATATGTTTTTAATAGAAAAATTTCATTTTAACACTTCTTTCAATTTAGTATCAATTATATAATGTGTGATGCCTACTGATGAGTCCAAATCACATAATTTTTAATTGTTTTTTTTTAAATCATGTTCATGAAAAGGGACGAAACTCACAAGGCCAAACCGACCCAAAACCTATCATAAGGCATAAAAAAAATAATTTTGCAAGATTTTGCTTTCTATTCTTAATGATAAATTTGTGCTTTCAAAACAACTTTTTAATCAATTACATAAAAAATGGTCACAAAGGCCTTGGGAGTCTAGGCACATTAGACCCTATAATTAACACATTTTCTGAAACTGAATTGTTTTATCAATCAAACATTTTAATAGTCCAAGAAACCTTTCAAATTTGTCAGATTTGATGACATTCTATTCACCTTTCATTTACATGTTTTTCCTTATTACATGTTTCTAGTGTTGCAATATATTTCAATTGGAACGTTTTAGAACTCAAAACCTATTAACATATATGTTACGTGAAATGTGTGTAATTAGGGATTACATGTAATCCCTAAAAATGCAGGGATTACGTGTAATTGCTTAATCGCTTGGGGATTACATGTTATCATTAATTTTTGCCAGGGATTACTGTACACGTACTTATTTTCGCGGGTACTTATTTTCAAGATTTTTACGATTTAATCCATTTCACGGGTACTTATTTTCAAGATTTTTACGATTTAATCCATTTCACGCGTACTTATTTTCAAGATTTTTACGATTTAATCCATTTCACGGGTACTTATTTTCAAGATTTTTACGATTTAATCCATTTCACGGGTACTTATTTTCAAGATTTTTACGATTTAATCCATTTCACGGGTACTTATTTTCAAGATTTTTACGATTTAATCCATTTCACGGGTACTTATTTTCAAGATTTTTACGAATTAATCCTTTTCACGGGTACTTATTTTCAAGATTTTTACGATTTAATCCATTTCACGGGTACTTATTTTCAAGATTTTTACGATTTAATCCATTTCACGGGTACTTATTTTCAAGATTTTTACGATTTAATCCATTTCACGGGTACTTATTTTCAAGATTTTTACGATTTAATCCATTTCACGGGTACTTATTTTCAAGATTTTTACGATTTAATCCATTTCACGGGTACTTATTTTCAAGATTTTTACGATTTAATCCATTTCACGGGTACTTATTTTCAAGATTTTTACGATTTAATCCATTTCACGGGTACTTATTTTCAAGATTTTTACGATTCAATCCATTTCACGGGTACTTATTTTCAAGATTTTTACGATTTAATCCATTTCACGGGTACTTATTTTCAAGATTTTTACGATTTAATCCATTTCACGGGTACTTATTTTCAAGATTTTTACGATTCAATCCATTTCACGGGTACTTATTTTCAAGATTTTTACGATTTAATCCATTTCACGGGTACTTATTTTCAAGATTTTTACGATTTAATCCATTTCACGGGTACTTATTTTCAAGATTTTTACGATTTAATCCATTTCACGGGTACTTATTTTCAAGATTTTTACGATTTAATCCATTTCACGGGTACTTATTTTCAAGATTTTTACGATTTAATCCATTTCACGGGTACTTATTTTCAAGATTTTTACGATTTAATTCATTTCACGGGTACTTATTTTCAAGATTTTTACGATTTAATCCATTTCACGGGTACTTATTTTCAAGATTTTTACGATTTAATCCATTTCACGGGTACTTATTTTCAAGATTTTTACGATTTAATCCATTTCACGGGTACTTATTTTCAAGATTTTTACAATTTAATCCATTTCACGGGTACTTATTTTCAAGATTTTTACGATTGAATTCATTTCACGGGTACTTATTTTCAAGATTTTTACGATTTAATCCATTTCACGGGTACTTATTTTCAAGATTTTTACGATTTAATCCATTTCACGGGTACTTATTTTCAAGATTTTTACGATTTAATCCATTTCACGGGTACTTATTTTCAAGATTTTTACGATTTAATCCATTTCACGGGTACTTATTTTCAAGATTTTTACGATTTAATCCATTTCACGGGTACTTATTTTCAAGATTTTTACGATTTAATCCATTTCACGGGTACTTATTTTCAAGATTTTTACGATTTAATCCATTTCACGGGTACTTATTTTCAAGATTTTTACGATTTAATCCATTTCACGGGTACTTATTTTCAAGATTTTTACGATTTAATCCATTTCACGGGTACTTATTTTCGCGTTTTCTATTCAGTATTACAAATACCAAAACGCGGGTATAAACGGTTAATTTTGGATATGCTATACATGCTATATATAATGATATGTCAAGGAGTAACCTCTCATCAGGCCCCGATTTCATAAGACATCTCAAATTTGAGATTTCCTCAAATCCTTCGTCAACTGAGATGTCTTGCATTATCATTGGGCAATATTTTAGTTGAGGACAGATTTGAGGAAATCTCAAATTTGAGATGTTTTATGAAACTGGGGCCAGGAGCATTTAAATCATAACATTTGTTTATATTCTTATTTTAATTCTATTCATTTTTTCATTTTTTCCTTTTCGCGGGTATTTAACTTCGCATAAATTGCCTGACTGCAAAATCCGTCAAAATAAATACCTCGCGAAAACAAGTACATTTACAGTGCATGAAATTCCTGATTTTTTTCCATATTTTTACACGTTTTACCTGACCCTCAAAATGACTCATTTTCTTTACCTTTCTATTGTTAGATAACATATTTTCAAACAAAATTTATAATTTATTGTGCATTTTTTTCATATATCATGAAACTTTATTCCATACATATTAATAACATGACCGTGAAAAATATCTGCTTGTTGGTGCTTTGTTACAAGAGGCTACAGACTTCCATGGCAAAAACAACAATTTTTGACATTAGTGTTTGAAAAAAAGGTCATCAGTTTAAAAAGGAATCATCTGACAACATCAGAAATTATTGATTTTGCAGATTATTTGGATTTCGTTTGGTGTATGCATGTTAAACATTTTTAAATTGTGGATTTCCTAGGTTTGGGTTCTAGTGCTGCTGTTGAGGTATGCAATTATTTATGTTGGTTGGAGTCAGCATATATGTTATGGTCTCGTGTTTATTTTCTTCATATCCTTTCATAAGATATCAATTGACTTGAAAGTAAAGAGTTCAATTAGCCAAACATTACATCTCTACTAATACGGGCGGTCAACTAAGCTATTCACATGGAAGTAGAACCGAGAATGTTTATAGCAGATTCAAATTTTGTCTCGCCTGCAACGCAAAGTTGCGGAAGGCAAGACAAAGTTACTACTTTCCGGTGGCGGTGGTGGCGGCTTAAACTTGTTTGTAAGACTTTTGAAGACAATAAATTGCTTAAAAAGTATAATAGCTAGGCATTTGATATACAGACAGTTGAGAATATTTTCTACGCAATTGTCACTCTGCCGTACGACGCTGACCCAATTTTCAAGCTCCAGTGACTCTGTGAACGTAATTCTTTTTTCAGATTTTGTACGACTTTTGTGGACAATGAATTGCTAAAAAGTATAATAGTCTATAAATGTCTATACAACTGTCACAATGACGTATGACCTTGATCCAATTTTCCTGCTTTAATGACTTTGTGAAATTAGGAATTTTTCATGATGTAAACTTTGGTTGTTCATACGTAGCATGAACGTAGAAGGAACGTGTCAAAAACTTCATGGACGTGGCCTAGACGGCATGATATTTTGTGCCGTTTATGCTACGCTTTCGCTACGTCCATGAAGTTTACGCTACGTTCGTCGTACGTTTTCACTACGATTTCATATAACGATATTCATTGTTCAAGTTTGTAGCACGACCATAATGAAGTTTCTATTGCGTCCTTAACACGTCCGTACAGTTTTTACTACGTTGACAGTACGTCCTAGCGGTTTTAGTGCTTTTTGTAGTAAGCTTTTACTAGGTTTCTGACAGTTCACATGAATTTGTACATAGGGTTTTGACATGCATTTAAATAAATCAGTTGTGTTTTTTCCCTCTGGAACAAGATTCTTTGATTCTGCATTTAAAGAATACCCAAAGGAAAAGACTCTTCTTTAAATAAATAGTGGACTTATTATATTTATATACCGATTATATTTTAAAGTCAATAATACTGCCAAAAATGTCAGGCCCTACGCCATATCTATGTAAATTCTGTACAATTAAGACTAAATCTGTATATCCACGAATGTTAAATGATGAAAACAGATAATTGGACACTTATTTGATCACTTATATACATGTTCTAAGGGTATACTACGGGACCATCCACATCGGGTTGGCTGGGTATGGATATTTTTTTATTCGGACTGATTTTCCATATGTATCGGGGTTTTTGTTTTTGATTTTTTTTTGTTCTAACTTTTTATTTTTTTATGTAGCTCTGTCAAGAAAACAGCACAGGGGGTTCCTAAATTATTTTTTTCTTACGAAAGATACATTCGCGCCATTTAATGTTAAATTTTCCCATAGCCAACCGTTACAAATAAAATGAGTATTCTATTTATTTTGGTTAATGTGTCCAACCGATCATTGACTATGTAACATATCAGTTCTTTAGCTCAAAAACTCGTTAAAGTATACAATTTTAATGAAATTATTGATTAGAGATTTCATTACATTATATACTCATTTAAAAATCTTTATTGTGATTTGCTTAGACGTGGTCACGTGAAATGTGATATTTCGCTGGGTCAACTGGTAATCGTTTGTTCGCATGGTAAGGTTACCCTCCCGTGATATTTCACTCGTGAAACCCATGTTTTTACTTCAAAATTGTATGGGCTGTTTTTTTCAATGGAAAGGGTTAAAATGTCCGAAATATGTTTGAAAATCAAAAAATAAATATCTTAATATTCGATATAATATAGCAGTTATCAACCTAGATGATATGTGACCCGGCATTTCTTTCCCCTCGGTGACCTTACTTTCTCGGGAAAAGAACACCAACTAGGGTGATAATTGTATAATATTTTTCAGACAATTGGCATTTAGAAATGGAACAAAAACAGAAATGGTCATATTTTGCTAAACAGGGAATAGATAAACGATATACCTGATATAAAATCCCACGTTATTGGAGCCCATGCCGATGCTTTATGCCAAATATCAAGCAGCTATGATTAGTAGACACTGCATGAGAAAACCGGCACGAAAATTTTCTACTATTGGATAATAATTACATTTCCCGTGCATATAATTTAAATGCAGTAATTCTATTGGTTATAAGGAGATTGGAAGGAGATTTAAATTTTGTTAATTTAAATCATTTATAAAAGGGGGACGCTATCGTATTTTCATCGCGAGTTTTAGCTTTACCAAAGCTTGGCCTCATACGCATGCGTGGTATTAGCTCCCTTTTTAAAGCATGATTTGGATCAATGGGCAGGCAAAAAATTGTGGGCCACACAATCATAAAAACCCTCCCACCCTCCTCTTTATATCAGATATTTGCTTTGTTTTTGTTTTCTTGTAATTTTTCAGTGTTCCCAGGGTGTACATCTTGTTCAGAAGGCCAGACGGATATTAAATGGAATGCTAAAGACTGGGATGTGGCATTGTGTTTAGCATGGAGTTTAATTGGAGCAAAGTTAAGACTGATCGGACTTATAGCAATTAGCCATTAAAGTTTCCAGGAAGTTTCAAGCTGGATGTCTGTGCATTTTTCGCTGCAGGAACATGCTTATTTCATTGTTACATATAACAAAAAACCTGGACTGTTGGCATTGGCCTCTGATTTCCAGGGTCATTTGCTTCCAGGAAGTCTACTCATTTTACATTTGTTGATCTGCCAATTTTACATTTTCGGCGATCAAGCATTTATCATTTACATTTATGTACATTTCACATTTACATTTATTTTCAGTGTGACAATTATGATTTATACATTTAAAGTTTAATTTATTTCAAAGTTATTTTCAGTGTGACATTTATGATTTATATATTTAAATACCGTGGTCAATATTCGCCAAACCTGTATAAAAATTCCTTAATAGAATTTTAAAACATGATATTTGTTTTTTTGTTACTAGAATTCAATTGAGCTTTCTAATTCGTAAGCTTCCGTCTTCATTTCTGGGTTTCACGTTGGTCTGTCATATGGATATGGTATATGGTAATATTTATGCACGAGACAATAAAACACACAAATAGTTTAAAAGGCAGTTATGCCTTTTTCTTTTTTCAAGGAGACATCTTTGATAATTGACACCTTGAATCGTCTTTCATACGGTATTACCTCGATGAAATGTCACTTGAATCACGTTGCCGTAGACGGATCATTCCCTTACTATACGCACAACTAAAATTTGTTCTTATCCAGGTAAATTCTCACAACTTGGATATTAATGTGCAAATAGAAAGAACACGCACACGCACCACAAAACAAAACAAAAAATCAGAAACAAATTAAAAAAAACATTAAAATGTAATTGTAAGAATTGAAACCAAATATTAACTCATGAACGACAGACCTGTAATAAAATCCTACGTTATTGGAGCCCATGTTGATGCTGTTTAAATATCGAGAGGCTGTGATTAGTTGCGCTGGGGTCCAGGATTTTATTTTTCTTATTTGGGTTATTAAAAAAAATGACCCTCGCTATATTACTTTTTCCACTATATAGACGAGATAAAAAAAAATTATACACGTTATTTATAATAAAAGGAAAATCCCGGACCCAAACACCTACGATTAGTAGTTGCTGAAAAGCTGTAACAAAATTGTTCTCTGCCCACACGTCGACCACCAGCCCGCCCGACATTCACCCTTTATATAGCCCAGATTTTTCACTCTGTTAAATCCGGCCAATTGTATCGTGCCAATTCATTTTCTTAAATTTATATTGAGTGTTTTTGATGCAAACATATTTTACAGGAGGCATGAATTTCCGGGCCAAAAACTTTAAATTGAACGAGTAGTATATGCTCGTTTCATCTATTAAAGACCAATGAAAGACACTCAAGTTGTACGGCAACAACTCCCCCCCCCCTTTTCCCGATAAAAATAAAAAACCTTATCAATTAATAAAATCTTCTGGTTTAAATAAAAGTAAGTTCTGGAATCTCGTGTTAACTTCAAGTGGCCAACAAACTAAGATTGCTTCAAACTATAAAAAACCTTGAATATCTTTGCCGTAAATTCTACTATCATACAAGACAAAATTCCTGGGCTCCTGTCGAGTTCAAAATAACTCGTTGAAGAGGAAGTTAACAAGTAACAGACCTAGAAATACGCCCCATGTCAAATGGTTATAATATACATATTAAGTTTTAATTTTGTTTTAGAAAAAACCGTCTTACGCGCGTTTTGTTTATATTATTAAACACCAAGCAGAAAATAAACAAAAACAAAACCAAACACCCCTAAAAGAAACACTGAATGCAACCATATTGTATTAAACAGGGTACGTCCCACTTCAAAATTTAAACTAAGGCTAACATATGCATGAAAGAAGAATTATCTTTGCCTTTAATTATATATACTAGTAAAATATATTGCTTTCAATTGACATACTGTAAAGTGGATGGTCGCAATGCAGTCGTAGCAAGGACGTAGCTAAAACGTAGTGAAGACGTGATGAACGTGGAAGACACGTATTAAGGACTTGATAGACCTTGAAGAAACTTGGTTGGACGCTTTAAAGACGTTGTGTGATCTTATACAGTTATCACCCTAGTTGGTGTGTGACCCGGTGATTTATTTACCCGAGAAAGTAAGGTCAACCGAGGGCTTGCCCCGAGGGTGATCTTACTTTTCGAGAGGAAAGAAATGCCGGGTCACATTTCATCTAGGGTGATAACTGTTATATTATATCGAATATTTGAATGAAACATTTTTCATTGAAAAAAATACAGCACATACAATGTTGAAGAAAAAAACATGGGGTTTACGTGCAAAATCTCACTAGAAGGTGACCTTACCAGGCGACCCAACGATTACCGGTTGACCCAGCGAAATATCACATGAAGGCGTCCAAGCGAATTACAATAATGATTTTTATATGAGTATATAATATTTGTAATACGTAGAAAAATCGTCGTAAAAACGTAGAAGCAATCATTTTATGCCGTTCTAACTACGTTCTAAGAACGTTCTAAGAATTTGTTGGTCTTTGTCCCAGTGTGACGTAAGTTTTTGATTAAGGTGTTAGGTTTTTTTCACCAAGTCATCAGACCTTGACCTCATTTTTACACTAAATGACTGTTAAATTTGTTTTTGTGTGTTGTGTTCTGTTTATCTCAATGACTAAACAGAAACAAATAGGTAGATTTTTAAAGCATTTTGTTATTATGCCAACAGGCAAGAATTTATAAATGAGTAGTTGAATAACTGGGTGTTCCGTTTGTGCGGGCAGGCGAGACATATTTTAGTGTTAACTTTTGTTTTAATTTCAAGATGGACTTTTAACATTTTTGACCCTTGCTTCAATTTAGATGAGACAAAGTGACGAAATAGTCATATGAAGCATCCATTTTTTTTGCAATTTTTAGGTATATTTTACATTTCTTTGGAGCTTCACTTTTTACTTATTTATCCGTTAATTTATTTTGAAAATTGATTAAAATGTTGCAATATGTCAAATAAAATAGACTGTTTTATACGTCATTATCTATCATTTTTTAAAAACTTTATAATAAAGGTTTGATGATATACATGACCTTAGCGTTAGAGAGTAAGGGTTAGGGCAAGTGGGTTAGGTTAAGAGGCTAGGGAAAGAGAAATATAAGAAGTGACAGTTGGGTATCAAGTCAGTCTGACGTTAGACATCAAAAAGGAAACATGGCTTATCAGTGCTCCGAATGCAAGAGACGGTTTTAATGGCCAAGTGATGTTACACACCACAAGAAAGTAAAGCATGAAGACTCCATTTTACATGCTTTATCCCCAAAAAAGCCTTAAAAGAGCTAAGTAAAGCGTTTTCCATGAAACTTTACACACACAAAAACAAGAAAAACTGCCAAAGAGAAAAAGATAACACAGGTCAAGATTGAGACCTGACCACCAGGAGAAGATTCAAGACGTTCAAAGACATTATCCTGTGCATGTGACATATTCACTCCGTATCACTAACGTGGAGCAAAGACTTGAAAGTTTGGGAAAAGCAGTATACAAAGAAATAGGACACTTGACAAGGCTACATGACTCACAAAAGGCGAAGCTTAAGAAGCCTCAGAAGACAAAAGCTGTAACGAAGGGAAAATCGGTCAAACATGTAAAGTTACAAATACCAAAACGCGGGTATGAACGGTTAATTTGGATATGCTATATATCGATATTTCAAGGAGTAACCTCTCATCAGTAGCATTTAAATCAACACAATTTAAGGTCAATTTCCAAAACAGTTGAAAACAAAAAGTACTCAAAACCAAAACGTTCGAACAAGGAAGCCGAATCCAGCACCGAGGATATCGACCATGTGCATTACAAGGAAAGAAACATGGTGTTTTAAACAATTTTGAATTTAAAAAACGGAAATTTTTGCGACAAAAATATTAGAAATTTTATGGTAAATCGTGTCAGACAAAGACAAGCAAAGGAAGAATTACAAAATCCAAGGACAACATTAAAGATATAATGCAGAGAAAATCAGTCAAGCATGTAAAAGAAAACTTGAAAAGGAAGCAAAGAACCTCAGAGGAAGAAAGCAAAGATGTACAAAGGACCCCAAAAGGAAAACTTGCAAAGGCAAACACTTAACACCCAAAAGGAGCCAGCCAACCAAAGAAACAGGAAATGATTGTGTACAGAAGATTGTATCTACTCAATAAAGTATCCGAACTTCTATAAGCGTTTTCGATCATACCTCCCATGGAACAGCAAGACCCCTCTCTTTACCCCCTTTCTGCAGGAAAACAACCATTTTCCCATTTTCATGCAGCAAGAGCAGCTATGCCCCCTTTTAAGCAGCATAACGGTTGCTGTTTGTGAACAACATCTCCGTTATCCACCATCCCCATTTGCCTCCTCCCAACTCCCATTCCAGGGAGATACCCCCTTTTTATCCCCAAAAAATCCTTTAAAGAGCTAAGGAAAGCGTTTTTCATGAAACTTTACACACAAACGAAATCGGTAAAATCAAAATCATTTAACAAACAACATCAAACTATGAAAAGAAACTCACAAAATCTTGTCAAATAAGAAAATCTAAGCTATAGAAAATGTTTGGATTCGATGAACGCCATAAAGTTTACGTCCCACACCTTTATAACAGAAAGGAAAACTAGAACGTTTGATTAGAGACTCTTCCGGAGATCCGTTACTACAATCCCGAAGGAATGAAAGCGGAAAACCGGAAAACATTCATGAATTGGTACGAAGACCACAGAAACGAACCTTTTGACTTCAAAGAAGAACTCCTGAAGTACAGCATTACAGACGTAGATATCTTGAAAAAAACCTATTTAAAGGGGTACAGAGCACCTAAGGGAAATAACTCTTAAATATCACTTGAACGTTTTACTCAGCCACAATTATTTAAAGATATCAAGCTTCTCAATGATCAAAAAATGAAAGGTTGAATGAATCCATTATGTTCAATGAAAAATTTCCCAAGAAACCTATGGTTCACTTTTCTTATGATTTGACAATTAAATGTATATGAAAAAAGTGCATGTTTATGTAAATTTTCATGAAAATTAAACGACACAATTTTATTTTAGCTAAAGTGTTTGGTACCCCCTTAACCTTTCGACAACTGTTCATGGACACATTAAATGGCACCAAACTTGACCCCTTCAAAAACAGTATCACCATTGCCTCTGCCTACATTCTGGTCTTTCGATCCAAGTTCCTGTGGTTGGATACCATTGGACTCATCCGACTACAAGGATATCGACATGAACACAAGCACTCTAATAAAGCCATGGAATGTTTAGAGTACGTATGTACCGGAGACATACAGATCCAACACACCGAGAACGAAGGAGAGAAACAGATCGGTCTCTACTGAGTATATGCATACCACGACGGAATCGTGTACGAATTTAACGGCTGCTCCTGGTATGGCTGTGCCATATGTTACTCAGGAGAGACCACCAATACTGTCAATAACATGTCCATGTACGGTCTACATCAACGGACCCTAAAGACGAAGACCTATTTGCAGCCAGAAGGATATACCTATATAGAGAAATGGGAATGTGACTTTGAGAACCATGGGCGACTTTGTCAACTTCTTAGAGATGATCCCTGCCTTAGAACCACGAGATGCCTTTCACAGAGGGAAAACAAAAGCATTTACCTAATACAAAGAGACAGGTGAGAACAGCATCAACTACTATGACGTGACATCACTCTACTTATTTGTCAACAAGACCGGAAAAGCACCCAAAGGACATCCCAGCATCATCAAAGAAAATTTGAAGACATCAGCGAGTATGACGGTTAGGTGAAATGCAAAATACTACCACCTAAAAAAACTATACATTCCTGTCTTACCTACAAAGGTCAACAACAAACTGATGTTCCCGCTCTGTCGTACCTGAACGGAAACATATCAGCAAGAATCTTGGACCACATCGAGCCATTTTGGGAACCTGGGTTACCTGGCCAAGTGATGACAATAGCTCACCTGACCCTTTGGGTCAGGTGAGCTAAAAAGCTATCCAAGAGCCCGTACAGGGCGACATGTAACAAAACAAAACATCCATCAAGGACGGAAAAAAATGATAAACCATTAAAATGAAACGTTTTCAATGTAATGAGGAAATGCAGTTAAAATGCTCAATTTTGACGTTCTAAGGACAATAACTCCTAAAAGGAAAGGTCCTACAACGTTGACCCTATTTCATATTTTGTAGATCTTGATGTGCTTAACAATATGCAATTTAAATTTCTCAAATATCTTGTATAGTTTTCAAGATATTGAGTTAAACAGGTGCAAAATTTGCAAAAAATCCACAAAAAGGGAAATAACTCTTACATGGGTTGTTGGATTTTCCTCAAAAGTTCTGGGCAGGTAGATTTTGAGGTGCTGATTACTTTTATTCTCGGCAGAATTTTGATATCTGTAGCCGTTTTTGAGTTATTTGCAAACAAGAGGCTCCCAGAAGCCTGAATCGCTCACCTGACATATGTGCCTGAAGTAAAGGCTATAAGGCAAAATCTATTTGACTTTGAAAGGGTCGTTAGTTTAATAAGGGGGTCATCTGACAATATGGTGGATCTTAAGGTGCTGATCACTTTTATCTCATTTAAAATTCAAAAATCTGTCAACCTTTTTGAGTTATTAGCAAAAAAATTGCAGTTTAACCCAATGTTCTATTTTGTAGCCACAGCGGCCATGTTTTACAACCAATCAAATATCCCCACATCAGTTCTATACACCTAATGCTAATAAACAACAATACAAAGTTTGGTTCCAATTTGACTTTAAGTGTCAGAGGAGTTAACATTTTCAATGTAATGAGGAAATGCTTTTTAAAAGCTCAATTTTGACGTTCTAAGGGCAATAACTCCTCAAAGGAAAGGTCCTACAACGTTGACCTTATTACATATTTTGTAGATCTTGATGTGCCTAACAATATGCAATTTAAATTTCTCAAATATCTTGTAAAGTTGTCAAGATATTGAGCTAAACAGGTGCAAAATTTGCCAAAAATCCACAAAAAGGGCAATAACTCCTACATGGGTCGTTGGATTTTCTTCAAAATTTCAGAGCAGGTAGATCTTTAGCTGCTGATCACTTTTGTTTCTAACCAAAATTGTAAAATCTGTCACCGTTTTTGAGTTATTTGCAAAAAACTGCCATTTACCCCTATGTTCTATTTTTAGCCACGGCGGCCTTGTTTTACGACAAATCAAAAATCCCACATCAGTTCTAAGCACCGAATGCTAATAAACAACCATACCAAATTTGGTTTCAATTGGACTTATGGTGTCAGAGGAGTTAACGTTTTAAAAAGTCTACGGACGACGGACGACGGACGGACGGACGACGGACGCCAAGTGATGACAATAGCTCACCTGACCCTTTGGGTCAGGTGAGCTAAAAAGCTATCCAAGAGCCCGTACAGGGCGACATGTAACAAAACAAAACATCCATCAAGGACGGAAAAAAATGATAAACCATTAAAATGAAATACACAGGCACATAAAAGGCGACAAATAAGTTAGAGCGGAAAGAGTTAGATTTAAAGGGTTATGGTAAGAGATTAGTGTAAGGGTTACAAACAGTAACAGTAACAGGGGGACGAACAAAAAAAAACAGGACGAAACAAAAGGAGCGAACTGAAAAAAAGGGATAACGAAAGGGACAATTCGTCGTTCCTTATAACTGCACACGACTTTACATGCTAGAGATCTAAGGCGACAGTTGTCCCTGAGAGGTATGGGAAATTAAAAGTGGAAAGTGGTCTATAGAGCCATCCTATACTAGTTATGTGGTTAGTTTGGTGGACGTGTTCTTCAACAAACATTAGGGATAGTAATTGGCACTAATTGTGTATCTTTGCTGGCTGATTTGTTTTTTTTTTATTTCATTCATCTGAAGCTGACTTCTTACAATCTGTTCTAGACAAAAAAGATCGTAGACTGGCCCTCTCTTTTTCAACTTCACTTTTCGTGATATTGGTGATGTCCTTTCACTGCATAATTATCAATGTAGTGTTTCTATATCTCATATATAGTCCATCAGCCAACTCTGAAAAGACGTAATATTTAAAAGTTGAGTGGATACCCCCGTAGACCGATTTTTTTATGGTACAACAATTAAGTATTACATCTAAGCTTCATAATTCCAAATGTTATACTTGTATAAAATATGCGGAAAATAGGTTAAAAATCATTTTTCTGAACTCTCTGGTGAGCAATTGTAAAGTAGTCATTCATTTATTTTTGAATATTGGATTCAAAACATCGATTACTGTTTTATAAATCTATAGTATGCATAGGGATTATTGACTTAGAAAAAGAATTTGCATCATGGCATCATAACAATGTCTTAAAAAGATATTTATTCCGTTCAAAATTTCCTTATTTTTTCAAAATTTTGTAAAACACCAGGTTTCTTTCCTTGTAATGCACTTGGTCGATATCCTCGGTGCTGGATTTGGCTTCCTTGTTCGAACGTTTTGGTTTTGAGTACTTTTCGTTTTCAACAGTTTTGGAAATTGACCTTCCAATGTTTTGATTCAAATGCTACTGATGAGAGGTTACTCCTTGAAATATCGATATATAGCATATCCAAATTAACCGTTTATAACCGCCTTTTGGTATTTGTAATTTTGAAACCACTGGGCGATAACCGCTGCTGTTGGACAACAGGTCCCAGAGGGTAATCACAAGCCTGGTCGTCAGACTTGTCTGACAGGATTTACCATAAAATTTCAAATATTTTGTCGCTGAAATTTCCGATTTTAAAATTCAAAATTTTGTAAAACACCAGGTTTCTTTCCTTGTGATGCACATGGTCGATATCCTCGGTGCTGGATTTGGCTTCCTTGTTCGAACCTTTTGGTTTTGAGTACTTTTCGTTTTCAACAGTTCTGGAAATTGACCTTCTAATGTTTTGATTCAAATGCTACTGATGAGAGGTTACTCCTTGAAATATCGATATATAGCATATCCAAATTAACCGTTTATAACCGCGTTTTGGTATTTGTAATTTTGAAACCACTGGGCGATAACCGCTGCTGTTGGACCAGAGGTCCCCGAGGGTAATCACAAGCCTGGTCGTCAGACGTTTCTGACACGATTTACCATAAAATTTCAAATATTTTGTCGCTGAATCTGATTTTAAAATTCAAAATTTTGTAAAACACCAGGTTTCTGTCCTTGTAATGCACTTGGTTGATATCCTCGGTGCTGGATTCGGCTTCCTTGTTCGAACGTTTTGGTTTTGAGTACTTTTCGTTTTCAACAGTTTTGGAAATTGACCTTCCAATGTTTTGATTCAAATGCTACTGATGAGAGGTTACTCCTTGAAATATCGATATATAGCATATCCAAATTAACCGTTTATAACCGCGTTTTGGTATTTGTAATTTTGAAACCACTGGGCGATAACCGCTGCTGTTGGACCAGAGGTCCCCGAGGGTAATCACAAGCCTGGTTGTCAGACTTGTCTGACACGATTTACTATAAAAATTTCAAATATTTTGTTGCTGAAATTTCCGATTTTAAAATTCAAAATTTTGTAAAACACCAGGTTTCTTTCCTTGTGATGCACATGGTCGATATCCTCGGTGCTGGATTTGGCTTCCTTGTTCGAACGTTTTGGTTTTGAGTACTTTTTGTTTTCAACAGTTTTGGAAATTGACCTTAAATTGTGTTGATTCAAATGCTACTGATGAGAGGTTACTCTTGAAATATCGATGTATAGCATATCCAAATTAACCGTTTATAACCGCGTTTTGGTATTTGTAATTTTACAATTTGCGAATGTCTTCCTATGACTTGGTTTTGAGTACTTTTCGTTTTCATTAATTTTGGAATTGGACCCTCCAATGTTTTGATTTTAATGCTACTGACGAGAGGTTACTCCTTGAAATATCGATATATAGCATATCCATATTAACCGTTCATACCCGCGATTTGGTATTTGTAATTTTGAAACCACTGGGCTATAACTGCTGCTGGTGGACCAGAGGTCCCCGTGGGTAATCACAAGCCTGGTCGTCAGACTTGTCTGACACGATTTACCATAAAATTTCTAATATTTTTGTCGCTGAAATTTCCGTTTTTTAAATTGAAATTGTTGAAAACACCAGGTTTCTTTCCTTGTAATGCACATGGTCGAAATCCTCGGTGCTGGATTTGGCTTCCTTGTTCGAACGTTTTGGTTTTGAGTACTTTTCGTTTCCAACAGTTTTGGAATTTGACATTCCAATGTTTTGATTTAAATGCTACTGATGAGAGGTTACTCCTTGGAATATCGATATATAGCATATCCAAATTAACCGTTCATACCCGCGTTTTGGTATTTGTAATTTCGCACGTATCACAGGTAAAATCTACTCAACAAGATTCACCTGGATACAATGGTCAACGATTAAAAATGTTAAAACCACTAAGATTTAATTAAAACAGCGTTTTACAAAAAAATCCAGGTTTTAAATCCATGTTCGGATTGTAATGGTTTGACCGATATGGTTTTGTTTTTAAAATTATTAAATGTGAAGGTCACTTTTCTATTTTTAGAATATTTTTTATCATTTTAAGTCATTTCTATGGTATTTTTTTTTAAAAACAGAAAAGGAGAATCTTTACATTATTGAAAACAAAGTTATAACCAATTAATCACGTTTTCTTGTTTTAGGCCTGTTAGACTTTACTTTAGGTCAGGTGTGTTTGACTTTATTATTTAAACATATATGAAATATGTACATTACTTTTTACTTATAACTTATTTATTTTTTATTTCAGTCGGCAATTTATATCGTGCTGTCGCCTTAAAACAATGTAACGGTGTTGTTTTGTAATTTTTTTTTATTAAATCAAAGAATGGGTGAGGGGATTGGTGTTTTATTCTAAAATAATATAATGAATCTGAATTCAATGAAAAATATTTTAGTAACAGAGGTTAGAAATATTCTGAAGAAGGATTTCTGCCATGTATAATAATATTAATAATGAAAACACAAATTTGTCTCGAGACACCTTTGGCTGTTTTCAGTTGACCTACTCTAGTTAACTAGAGTTAACAAGGGTAACAAATAAACGACTAGAGTTCGGACTCGGGTAAACCCCGATGACCTCTAACCCCTACTCGAGTTTAACTCTGGCAAAGGCAGGGTTGGTAGAGTACGTGACGTCATGAGTATAGTTTACCTGCGACAATGTGACTAGATTATTTAAAATAATACGTATCTAATATTAAATTTACCTAAAATTACATCAGAAAATAATGTTTTTTATTCTGTTATTTAAAAGTCTTGAAGTTTTATTGTTATAATATTGTCGCTATGGTCAACTCTAAACTAGAGTACCCCGTTTTATTGAGAAAAAGTACACAAATAAACCCGACACTAGACTAATATGTTCAGTTGAAAAATCAAGTGCGCATGATCCTACCGAGCTAATGATAGAAATTCACTCTACTAGGGTTAATTCTAGTATGAAAAAATAATTGTCTGATCGGAACACCCCCTTTTCGTGGCAATACAGGTACTGGTCAGCTGTATTTAGATAAAAACAAATAGGCGCTGAAGCTTTTTCTATTGCAAAGGGCTGTGGATCTTCACATACCTGCAAATGCTCTTAACCTTGAAGTGTCAGTTCCCATAGAAAATACCGTATCCGTTTGTTCAGTAACTTTGTCCCGAGCGATGTCAGAATTTTGTAATTTTGTCTATAAAGTATTCTGTTAACAGAAAGAAGTTGAGTAATTCATTAACTCTATTTAGAAATATATAGTTAAGATACATAAAAATTTAGACGGAATACTTAATTACTTTGCAGAGCGACATTCGATTCAAGAAGACGAACAATCAAAAAATGAGCCTATGTATGTCGCTTCTGTCTAATATTACTGGCGACGCCATGCACGCAAAGAATACTAGTAGTTCAACACAGGCATTTTAGGTCTACAGAAACTCATATGATTAGTGTACAATTATTTCTTTTTTTTGTAATTTCACGAAAAATTGGAAACACTGAAATCAGTTAAGTTATTAAAAACCACACAATTAGTAAGCTTACAGTATTCGCATATTAACACAAAATTAGGACAAGTAGTTTTCTTTGAGATTTCAGAAATTTTGAATGAAGTAAAAGACGGGACATATTGTAATCGTGGAAAACTAGACTAGCTATCTCTTTAAACCTCACGTTCCGTTATACTAGTATTGATAATGTCCTTTCACTGTAAAATTCTCGATTTGGTGACTTTCTCCATCTCGTATATATCCTCATGAACCTAAGATAAGGGACACAACGGATTCTATGATGTCTGCTTCATATTTATTTCTACATCTCGTAATTGACTGTCAAGGAAGACTTTAACAAAGCTCTATGACAAACGTGATGACTTCAACTTTCCAATCGTAGCAACATTCCGTCCGCTCCGGCTATTGAAGTCTTCGTGTCACAGTTGATTCGTTACTCCAGAGCTTGCGGCAATTACATCGATAGATAGATAGATAGATTCTTTGATAGAGCGTCACGTTTGACAAAGAAATGGCTAAGCTCCACGGTTGCTGTCTTTACTCAAGAAATTGTACGGTAGACACTGCGCTCTCGTATAGACAATCTCTCAAATGAGTGCAGATGTTGATTTGTCTAAAAATTTGACGATTGGAATGAGAGTTAGAAGACGGTTACTGCCAACAATAAAAAAACTAAATATGGATCTTCAAAGTATTTACAAATATACTATAGTAGTAAATTCAAAAGGCAAACCAAACATAACATAGCGTCAAATAAATTGAAAAAAAATCCATAAAGAAACTTAATTAATTGGCTAGCAGATTTCCTCGATTACAGTTAATTTGTATCCCTTTTGTAACTAAGTACAACAAACGGTTAAACAAGCAGCGCCATAATTGTATATGTTGTATGCTGCCTTGCTAATTGATCCAAAATGCACATGTACGTGTAATTATGGCAACTTTTAAACGACAATAAAGACTAAAGTTCTTATGTTCTGATACTATAGTTTCAAAATGGTCAAATATATAAACTAAAATTGAAAAAAAAATATAATGAAACACATAATTTTGATTATTTGTATTTAATTATGGAAAAAATATAGATTTCAGCTTACTGGGACCACATTCATAAATACCGAAAACTTTCAACCGGTACCACAAATATTTTAATGGAATTGTTTTATTTAATTTGCAATGCTGTAGGTAGATGCTCTCCACAAAATATTCCACAGAGCTATCTTAATGTATTAAGAAATAAAAAAAGAAAATGAAAAAAACTCATTTTTAGTCATGCCATGTATTATCTTCCTTTAAGACTTCTTTGAGTGAAAATTTTAACTAACTTTTGTCTGTCGTTGGTTGTCTAGACAGCATTTAATATTTTTAAAGTTTTCTTTTTAATAATATTGTAGTAGACTTAGTATAATAGAATGTTTAATAAGGGTTGAAAATTTTTGACAGTTTATGGTACCCCTAAAGGGGCCTCTGTTATACCAGTTTCCGCATCTTTTTGCAAAGTATAACAAGTTGCAAAATAAAATTCACATGTTTGTCTTTTGATTTCTGCAATAAAAAATCGGTCTACAGGGGTATACACTCAATTTATTTTTTTCCGGACTTGGCTGATGGACTAAAATCCTCAGGAACTTTAGATAAAAGACACAACAGATTCTAGGAAATATGCTTCATACTTAGATCTTCATCTCGAAATAGACTCTCAAGGAAATCTTTTAACAAACACTATGACAAACGTGATGACTTCAACATTCCAATTATCAACTTTCCCTACTTGTGAAACAACATTCCGTCCAAGCAAGCTTGTGGAGTTTACGTATCATTATTGATTCGTCACTCCAGAGCTTGCGGTAATTAAATCAATTTCCTCGGCAAAGCGTCACGTTTGAGACAATCAAAGCGCTAAAGCGTTTAAAGGCAAGCGAAATATTTAAGTACTATAAAATATTTACTTATATAACTTTCACTTTCAAAACGATTAAAATTTTAAACCAAAGGGTGCATTGTAAAAAATCATTTTTCGTCTACGCTGGATATAAGAATTAGGGAAAATATTTTACTCCATTAAAAGATACCTTATTATTATTTGAGTTTATATTCAAAATGGCAGAAAATAATCTTTTCTTTTACGCCAAAGGGAGCTGATCAAAGAAAGGTACCCCCTTCTTGAAAAGGTCGAAAAAATGTGGAGGGTTGTTTGAGGAAATATGGTATTTCACAAAGATGTTTTTATTTGCCATAAAAATTGTTGCCGATTTTTTGGAAGATGTATATGTGCTTAAAAGAACGGGCATAGTTTGAAGTCTGCTTTTGAGTGTTTACTTCAAAACACTGGTTTGAATAAAAAAAATAAATATCATTTTTCGCAATGTGAAAATGGCATATTTTGAATCAGACTATAAAACTAGTAAATTCGCCCAAAATCCAACCAATTTTGGCATTCATAACTATTTCTCTATCTAAACAAGACATTGGTTAACAATTTGTGATACTTTACAGCATGATAAATATTTTTGCTTGCATTCTTTGTATTATACCCAATTTTCGTAAAAATGACAATTTTCATGAACCAAAATTTCAGTTATGTTCTTATACCCCCGTCACACTGGGACAAAGACCACCAAGTTCTTAGTACGTTCTAAGAACGCAGTGCAAACGGGATAAAAATATTGCTCCTAGGTTTTCAATACGACTTCTCCACAACCTTACGAAGACCGTGCAACGTCCTTCAAGTTAACAACCAAGTTCCATCGAGGACTATCAAATTTTAACTACACGTCTTCTACGTTCAGCACGTTTTCACTACGTGTCTTCCACGTTCATCACGTCTTCACTACGTTCTTGCTGCGACTGTACTGCAACGAGCTCGTTTGTTGTACGTCTATAGAAAGTTTGCTACAGTTTAAAAACTGATTTTTATTTAGGTTAGCTCTACAAACCTTTACAAAACGCATCATTTACCCACCGTTAGCCACCTATATTTGACAAACTAACTTACTGTATAGTAAAAAAATTACATAAATTGTGCTTCACAATCGTGTTGTTTTGTGTTGATGTTGCACGCGGATTCTAAAGTCGCAATGAAAAGGGAAAGTTTAGTGCCAAAAAACCTGGTTATCTCGGGTTTTTATTCAGCCTGTACCATAAGTCATGAACTAGTCTCGTATATAGTAAAACTTACGGTGACAAACATCAAAGTCTTTGGGGGTTTAAAAAACTTTCTTAATTATCCATGCACTTGAAGTAGAGACGAGGCGATGCTTCATACCAGAAGATTTTAGTTATTATGTTTATTTTGTTTTTGTTTTTTTGTAATGTTGCCGTATAACCCTTGTCTTAAGCGTCTCTTATTGGTCTTTAATAGACAAAAAGGGCATATACCACGCATTGATTTTTAATTATTTGTCATAAAAATACTTAAGGATACCCACTGTGCTCTATTCAGGAAAAAAAATCCAGACAAAATTAAACAAAAAACCGAAACGATATGGAAAATCGGTATGGACAAGAACATATCCATGCCCTAACTTAAGATAATTTGGATCGTTCCGTCTACAACCTTTAATTAAGTTAGACCATGTATGGTATAGAAATGCTCAAAAATGTCTAATTATCAGTATGCATCATATAACATTCGTAGATGTACATATTCAGTCAGTAAATTGTGTAGATAGAAATCAATGAGGTGTGGAATAAGTATACGCGACACAACCTACAACATTTACAACAATTTAAAATATCCACAACAGAAAACAGCCAGCAGCCTTCAATGTGACCAGCAGTCTCTGTTAGCTGTTTTGAAATTGGCCCTGTATTGAAAAAAAATACATATGACAATGAAAAACCCCATTCTTGACACACAAAAAGCAGATGTCATTAATATTCGCCGAATACAAACACCAGCTTTGATAAAGATATATACAGAATCAACATACCGGGTATATACATGTATGGCGTGGGGCGCGACATTTTTGGCAGTATTTTTGACTAATAAAATTGCCAAAGTATAATAATTCATTTAAAAAAAGTATCTTGGCCTTTGTGTATTAAATGCAGACTAAAAAAAACTCTTCCGGCGGGCAAGAGAGAACTGATTTATATAAGGGGACAACCATTTGATTCTGAGGGGAGCTGGCAGTTTCGGTCGAGACAAATTATTTATTTTCAAAATTTTGCGTGCCAGAATATTTATTTTTCGCCGCTTCGCGGTAAGAATATTTATTTTCTGCATACAATAGCTAAATTGAGCAACTATCTTGGGACGGATTATTTATTTTCTTGCAAACAGAGGCCAGATTATTTATTTCCAACTTTTTTCCAGGCCAGATTATTTATTTACAAAAACTGCCAGGCCCCCCTCAAAATCAAATGGTCGTCCCCTAAATACATATCAAAACCTTCAATTTTGTACAAGTTCATGTGAACTGTCAGAAAACCTAGTAAAAACTTACTATAAACGGCGTTAAAACCGCTAGGACGTACTGCCAAAGTAGTAAAAACTGGACGGACGTGTTAAGGACGCAGTAGAAACTTGAATGAAAAATACCGTTATATGAAATCGTAGTGAAAACGTACGGCGAACGTAGTGAAAACTTTAAGGACGTAGTGAAATCGTAGCATAAACGGCACAAAAAATTATAGCGTCAAGGCCACGTCCTTGAGGTTTTTGATACGTCCCTTCTACGTTCATTCTACGACCATAAAGTTCTCAATACGTTCTTAGTAGGTCTGTAATACGTTTTGACTTCTCCACGTCCTCACTACGTTTGTTTTGATCATGTTCAAAATTATTCCACGTCCTTCACGTTTTTGAAGTTCGCACTACGTTCAAGAAAGTTCGTACTACGTCCATTAAAGTTCGCACTACGTCCATACAAGATTCTAGTACATCTTTAATACGTTCATCAAGTTCATTCCACGTTTTAAGCCTTTTTAGGACTTAGTAAGAACGTAGTATGAACTTTATCCAGTGTGACGGGGGCATTACTTCAAATCCCATTTTAAATTTTTGTAAAGTGTTTTAAAGTTGGGTATTTGTATATTCAAAATAAAACAAAAAACAATTCCGACATTTATTGAAGCAATAATGATTTATCAAATATACTAAGTGTCTATCCGCTTTTCTCTTCATTTTCATTAATGTAGAAAAAAGAAACAGACTATAGTCTGTTTTTTTTGTGTCTAAATTTAGATCGAGTGTCATAATACTTGATTTTATATAGAATTTTCACTTTCAAAACGATTAAAGTTTTTAAACCAAAGGGTGCATTGTAAAAAATCATTTTTCGACTAGGTCAAAATTGCGTATTGATTTACAATGCATTTTCCATAGGGAGGTTTTCGATTTTTTTAAAAATAGATCTTACCCGAATTTTAATATCTTTGGCACAGAACCTTTGTGTTGACATGCATATGTTTATTTTTAGCTAATAAAATATTGGGGTTCGTGCCGCGTTTATGGGCATAATTTTAAGTCGAAAAAAGGTGGGTGCATTTTAAATGCCCATTTTTACTCGGAAGTCTTCGGCTTCCGAGTCTTGTCGGAGAAAAGATAAATGGAAGAAGGCGCGCCAAACTGTTACAACTCGTTGTCACGTCGCTAACTCTAGTATAGGTCAATAAAGGACCAGATTAGAAAAAGCGATGGCCTCACTCATCACTCCAAATAAATGATATTCAATTAACCTTCCGCGATAAAAAAAATTTCTATGGATAGTTATGCGATTCTTTTATAATGTACGTTTCTATTAAATATCAACATGGACCATTGCATTGAATATCTTATAATTGAGCACTTAAATATCGTAATATTAATTAAATGTGGGTTGGTAAAATAATTTCCGCGTGTACGGAATATTGCGTATTAATAAATAATAGTGTGTCGGACTAGTTTTATTATGTATTTACATATTCAGGTTTCCGATACGATGATGATACCAACCAATCGGCAACGAAGATAATAAACTACGTCATGAATATATTTAAGGAGCCGTTTGGATTGGTCGCTTAAAGATATCTCTTAATGCCTTTGGCCAATCGGGCCAATCAAATCATCGCTTCTATAACGTTAACATGTGCTTTTTATCGTTACATGTATAAATGTAAACAATCAAAATGGAGTGTTACGACTTCGAATTTGGTAGTCGTGAACGAAATGAAACCTTTTCGCGAAACACGATTGACAATTTGGCACGTTCAATTTGGTGAACGGAAAGGATGATTATCTTTCTATACATATAGGTGGTGAGAAAAGTATGTGCTACCAATTATAGCTTTTCAAGTGTTTTGGACAGGGAGGCATCAGAAAAAAATGTGCAATGTCCCCGGTAATTACCCCGTTGATTTACATATGTAAGAACAATGTGACTATCTACGTGTGGTTTAAAGGAACATACATCCGTGGGTTGCCGACGATGTCCTTATTTGAGGCGTTGGAAAAAATGCATTTGATATGCTTGATGTTTGCATTAACGATGGACCGAGGCGTGAATGTTGACGTGACAGGATACAAAGCTGTCTGTTCCAGAGAATTAAAGAACACTGATATATCTTGCATGTGCTCATAAGTTATAATAGGTTGTTTTATAATAGGTTATAATTGGTTGTTTTATAATAGGTTATAATATTTATTTAATTAGATATGTAACATTTACTAGAGTAAATGCATATTGTATCAACTGTGGGCCTAAGCTGCCGGACATGCAAAATAATTCAGAATGCCTTTTTATTAAATATGTATCGGGTAGGGATTGGTTTCCCGAATTTCGGGTACCAAAAAAAAAGAATTAAATAAAGTTACTCATGTTACATGTACATTGTACTGTTACTAAAAAAAACTGAAAGAAATAAAAATGTTACAAAAATAAAAGCATAATAAATTGTTGATAAACATACATGTACAAGACTCGCTTACTCGTGAGGGTTTTAATGGGGTCACTTTGAACGTAATAGAGCAGCCGCCTTAAATGTAGTGTAAGATAAGGCATAAGATGTATTTTAACCAAGTGCATATACATGTATATATGCAAAGAAATTCTTGTATAAAATCCGAAATTTTTAGTAAATGTATATCATGCATGCCTTGTGAATTTCAATTCTTCCCGTACGTTATACATAAGGTATATATTCTATCGCGGGCTATGAGTCAAAAGTAAGTAATAACTGACTCATGATCACCCACCCACTTTTCTAGACAATATACAACAACTTAAAAATATACTTGCATTAATGGGGGAATGAATATTTCTTCAAAAGATGGAGGATCACGTCTTTACATAAATGCAAAGAGTGGCAGAAAACAAAAGATGTAACAGAATTGTTGTGCCAGACGTGTGGTGACGGATGCTTGGAATGGCATCATTTAAAATACCCTGTAATTAAAGCACCACTCAAAACACCGTATTGGCTGTGCCGAAAGTGTCATAAAACATCGGGCTATTATTATTATATGTATTAAATAAAAATAAAAATCTGTCGAAGTAAAAGATGTACAGCATGTACAATGATCAGCGTACTAAATTGATGAAATGCATTTTCCTACACTAAATTTGTTATAAACATATTATAAACAAGTAGTGTGTATGCCATTATCATATGCATGTCATGTTTATGAAATTAGAATACATTTGTACACATTTACTTGTTTCAGTGTTATTTAATTTGTTGTATTAACATTTTTCATATTCGTGTACATTGATTTAATGGGTCCCCCGTTTTAAAGGGGCCAATAATGTTACATTCTTGTGTGTTCCCACATCCCACAATGACTTTTATTCTGGTTAACCAAATGCTGTGAAATTTTATATTTTGTGGTCCCCCTTTTATTCGTTTATAAACTAGGGGTCCTAAAATGGCAAAAAAAAATCAAACAAGGGGTTGCATTAAGTCGTACACCCACTCGACCATTCAGAAAACAGGTATAGTAGATGACCGGGGAGGCACGGTACAACTTATCATGCTTAAGCTTTATACCAAATTTAAGATCAATCCCTTTAGTATAAGCCGAGAAATCTTTTAGGGAACATTGTCTCATTTTGGTACTTAAAAAGTCTTAACCCGGCTCTAAAAACAGGATGTAGATGCGTAACTGACCTAGAAAGGGAAGACACGGTACAATTCATCATGCTAAAGCTGTTTACTGAATTTGAAATCAATCCCTTCAGTTGAAGCCGAGAAGTCTGTTACGACAGCTTGTTACGGACGGGCAAACAGATGGATAATGTGATTGCAATACAGCTCCCTCTCTTACGGATATAGTATTATATTTGGTCCCACAATAACTTTGGTTCTGGTTGGTCAGTTGTTATGACATGTTTTACCATTACAACAAAGATGGGATTGATTATGGTATCCCCCCTTTTTTCAATTAGAAATGAATGGCCATAAAATGGGCAAAAATGTTCCTTTTTCATTTCTGGTCCGATTTTTTTTTGCAATTTAAGTCTTATCAAGCAATGGATGCAAATTGAAATATTTATATAATTGCAACCCCTATTTTCCGTTACTTAATTAGGGACCAAAAGGGGGAAAAGTGAAATGCAGCAAGTATTTTTAAAGGGGTCTGTTTTTGCAAAAAAAAGTGTTGAATTCCTTGTCAAAAGTCGGTGGAAAGTTCACCAAAGGCGGCATGTGTTAAAACAACTTTATCAGTCTACAATGGGCATAATTTGCCTAAAACATACAGCGTTCATGCAACATGTTGCGGTCATATCATGCTGCACTCGGCGAAGCTTTTTAGTCGCAAATAACTAAGAAATTTTACAGATATCAAATTTCTATTAGTAGCAAAAAATTGGCCAAAATATTTTTTCATCAAAAATCAGATCCAGACCATATTTTTTTTATGCTAAAAACACTGTAGAACAAAATTTCATGTTTTTAATTTTCCACAAAAGTCCTTAAAAAGTTTACTGCTAAGAAAAAAAACCAGAGTTGTTGAAGCGTGGAAATGGGTTCAGGGTCACACAGCATGGTGCGATTAGCGTAAACCACAACCAAAACCGACTAAGAATTATCCGATGCCTAGGTTTTATACTTTTCATGTAATTAAACAAAGACGTTTTGATACGTCTAGAAAAGACCTTATTTCATATAACAGTCGTTGAAGCGTATAAATGGACAATGGTCACATGGCATAGAGCCAGTTTCGTCCCAACTGTCTGTAAACCAAATGTTTAGGTATGTATATTATACTTTTCATGTTATTAATTTTTCCACAAAAGTCTACAAAAAGTTAATTAAACCAATATACTATAGGATAAAGCTAATCATACAAAATATAAGACCACTTTCTTATGTAGTTGCAAGATAGAAAACCGCGATGTACTTTATATTTTTACAGTATATTATTTTGGACGGACGGACGGACAAATTTATAGTGTAAACAGTATACAGTCTTTGAGTGGGGGATTGCTCAGAAGACGACAAAATTAACATAGAAGGGGATATTTATATAGAAAACACTAGTTTCAGAACTCAACTGAGCATTTGTAAATCAGCATACGCTAAAATTAAGGAAACATTCTGACTTCCGAGTTATCAGTACCAACGGTACTTTGATTAATACGTATCATGGGTACAGGAATGGTTTAAAAAAAATAAATAAGGTTACTCCGGACTTGCATGTACATTAATTGTACTGTTACTCAAAAACTGAAAGAAATAAAAATGTTACAAAAAAAAGCATAAAAAATTGTTGATATACATACATGTACAAGACTCGCTTACTCGCGAGGGTTTTAATTGGGTCCCGTTGACCGTAATGGAGCAGCCGCCTTAAATGTAGACTAGTGTAAGATCAGACATAAGATGTATTTTAAACGGCAAGTGCATGTATATGTATATACAAAGAAATTGTTGTATAAAATCCGAAATTGTTAGTTAATGTATATCATGCATGCCTTGTGCATTTCAATTCTTCCCGTAGGTTATACATAAGGTATATATTCTATCGCGGGCTTTGACTCAAAAGTAAGTAATCACTGACTCACCAACCCACTTTTCTAGATGATATACAACATCTTAAAAATATACTTGCATTAATGGGTGAATGAATTTTCTTCCAAGGCTGTAGGATCACGTCTTTACATAAATGTAAAAAGTGGCAGAAAACAAAAGATGTAGCCGAATGGTTGTGCCAGACGTGTGGTGACGGATGCTTGGAATGGCATCATTTAAAATACCCTGAACTTTAAGCATCACTCAAAACAACGAATTGGCTTTGCCGAGAGTGTCATAAAACATCGGGCCTTTATTATTATGTGTATTAAATGAAAATGAAAATCTGTAAATGTACAGTACGTACTCAAATGATGAAATGTATTTTTCTACACTAAATTTGTTATAAACAAGTAGTGTGTATGCCATTATCATATGCATGTCCTGTTTATGATATTAGAATACATTTGTACACATTTACTTGTTTCAGTGTTATTTAATTTGTTGTATTAACATTTTTTATATTCTTGTACATTGATTTAATGGGTCCCCCTTTTTAATGGGCCAATAATGTTACATTCTTGTTTGTTCCCACAATGACTTTTATTCTGGTTAACCAAATGCTGTGAAATTTTATATTTTTGGGTCCCCTTTTTATTCATTTATAAACTAGGGACCCTAAAAGGGCAAAAAATTCAAACAAGGGGTTACATAAAGTCGAACACCCAATCGATCATTCAGAAAACAGTAGTAGATGGCCAAAATGACATGGAAAGGGGGGAACGGTACAACTCATCATACTTAAGCTTTATACCAAATTTAAAATCAATCCCTTCAGTACAAGACGAGAAATCTGTTAGGGAACATTGTCTATTTTTGGTACTTAAAAAGTCTTAACTCGGCTCTAAAAAAATGATGTAGATGCGTAACTGATCTGGAAAAGGAAGACACGGTACAACGCATCATGCTCAAGCTGTTTACTGAATTTGAAATCAATCCCTTCAGTTGAAGCCGAGAAAGAAATCTGTTACGAAAGTTTGTTACGGACGGGCAAACAGATGGATAATGTGATTGCAATACAGCTCCCTCTCTTACGAGTATGGGTATAGTATTATATTTGGTCCCACAATAACTTTGGTTTTGGTTGGTCAATTGTCATGATATGTATTACAATTACACCATAGATGGGATTGATGATGGGGTCCCCCTTTTTTCAATTAGAAATTAATGCCCATAAAATGTGTTAACACAGCTTTATCAGTCTACCATGGTCATAATTTGCGTCAAACATACAGCGTTCATGAAACATGTTGCGGTCATATCATGCTGCATTCGGTGAAGCTTTTTATTCGCAAATAACTTTATAGATATTAAATTTCTGTTATGTGCCAAAATATTTGTCATCAAAAATCAAATCTAGACCATACTTTTTATGATAAAAAACACTGTAGAACAAAATTTCATGGTTTTCATTTTCCACAAAAGTCCTACAAAAAGTTAACGGCTAAGAAAAAAAACACAGTTGTTGAAGCGTGAAAATGGGTTCAGGGTCACACAGCATGGTGTGATTAGCGTAAACCACAACCTCAACCGTCTAAGAACTATCCGATGCCTACGTTTTATACTTTTCGTGTAATTAAACAAAGACGTTTTGATACGTGTAAAAAAGACCTTATTTCATATAAAGAGTCTTTGAAGCGTAAAAATGGATCATGGTCACATGGCATAATGCCAGTTGCGTAGACCACATCCCCAACTGTCTGTATACCAAATGTTTAGGTATGTATATTATACTTTTCATGTTATTAATTTTTCCACAAAAGTCTTCTAACAGTTTATTAAACCAGTATACTATAGGATCAAGCTAATCATACAAAATATAAGACCACTATCTTATGTAGTTGCAAGTTAGAAAACCGTGATGTACTTTATATTTTTACAGTATATTAGTTTGGACGGACAGACGGACGAATTTACAGTGTAAACAGTATACAGTCTTTGAGTTAACAAAGCCAGTAACAATCCCCGAGGGTACTTTCAATGATTTAGGGTATATCTGTACCGTTTGCCTAGTTGGAACCGGAACCTGTCAGCATCAGGCAAATTTTGAAACAAACATACCATGTTAGTCCAGCGAACCATGTCAAAAATGCCACTTCGATTTATATATTAGACTGAATATAAGCATATAGCTGTTCAGAAAAAAAGAGAACACTTTGAGCTCAAATAGACCTGAAACTTTCACTTTTAGAAGCATTTTGATGTTGTAATTTCATTTCTTTCTAATTTAATTGGCGAAACTTATTTATAATAAGGTCTCGTGCGGGGCCCGGTTGGCGAATAGGCAGAGAAGAGCCTAGCTTGTCGTAAAAGGCGACTAAGCGTCTTGAGATTCTGACGTCGGGTCAGTGCTCAGCACACACAGCGACCAAGTGTGTACCCTAGGTGGCTGAATGGGGTAGCCCTCGTCCGCAGGGGTTGTCAGGTCTATAATACGGAAACCCTGACCGCCGACCATAGTTGGCCAACGTGTGTGGAGAGTGCCACGCTTCATGCACGTAAAAGACCCCTTTGTGGACCGCCAAGTAGTGCACCACATAGGCTAACCTTTCCGCCCCTACCCACCTCTCCTCTCCTTTTCCTGTGGTTCTTCTAAATTTACCGTTCCTTTGTTTCCCACCCGCCCCATATTTCATTTATCATCATCATTTCATGTTCATTTTATCATCCTTCTGGTGTTCATCGACTGTTAATAACCTATACAGCGTTGCACGGGCGTAAAACACCAACTCACTCACTCACTATTTATAATAATGTTCTTCTAAATGGAAAATGGCTGCCATGCATTGTCAAAACAAAACTTTAAAAAAATACACAGCCTAGATGAAATAATTGTTTTTGCTAAAATCATATAGAAATGAATGTTTTACAATCTTATCTTAAGCAAGCTAGAAATAATTACATAAAAAAACTGTCTTTAAAGGTAAAATATTAAATATTTGTAAGGGTGTGCTCGAATAGTAGGATAGTAATCAGACGCACCTTACATGTTTATGTAAATAAAATTAAATTGAGTTTCGTTGCGGGATTTTTAATAGTAGCTTGCTCTGGGTATTGGTAAGTAAGGTTTTAAACAAAATACATCAATTGCTCAATCTTTGTATTTTTTAAAGGTTTTGTATTGACAATGCATCTCAGCCACCTTAATAACAAAATTTATTTTAGCCCTGATTTAATAATGGCTGAATTAATAACCCTGTTCTACAACTTCAAGCCTGATACAATTGCAGCTCACCCGTACCATTGATTATAAAGTAAGTAGCTAGCCCTCCCACTGAGTCACCAAACGACTATTGCTATAAATAATTGAAAAACAAACTCACAACGGAAAATAGCCTTCGACTTGGAGCAGTTGTCGATGTATGCTTCCTTTCTTGTAATGACGTGTCAAAAAATTAATATCTTTTTAAAAATATTTTTAGTAAAACGTTGAAAACAGAAATACGTAGAATTAATTTTACAAGATTTGACAACACGACTTTTTACAAATATCTTCGTGTTTACTGATTTTGTCTTTGTCCTTTTGAACTTTGGGCATTCGAGTCTCCAATTGTTATGCCTCCCTTTTTGGATTTAAAAGTCATCGGGGATAGTCACCAAGCCAAACATTGTCATTCTTACTAGTACCAAGTTTAGATTGAAAAGTCTATTCGTCGATCAAATAAACAAATAAAAACAAACACACGAGATCATTCCATCTTTACCTTGCAATTAATGAAAATAAATTATAATTATTTTCTGAAATCATTTGGTTTTTTACATGATTTATTTTGTATCCAGGTGGTTACATCGACTGATTTTGGCAAGAGAGTTCCTTTATTTAATTTTTCACATAAACTACACATTCCGTTCTGGATATGATTGGTTTTAAATTGCTTTCTATACTTTCGTTTTGTTTTTAGATAATTGGTGTATAATCTTGAGCTATTAGAAACAAGAGATAAATAATTTGCAAGTTGTTTTGGTGATTGGAAGTCAAGGCTAGAAATAAAACTTCCGGACGGAAGTCTTTCAAAAATGTTCGGGGCTCCTCGGACCACTAAAACCACGTCAAAGTCATCGAAGAATCTGTAAAATTTTTCGGTGATATAATCATCGCATAAGGAGTTCTCGAATGAAAGATAGAACTTGTATTCCCGGCTGATCATCTGAAAGCAGTCTTTTACACACTTTTTGCCGCATCTTCCAAATATATCAACTGGTATTTCCTTTTGCATTTTCTTAACATACTGCATCCTTTTTGAAGGCGGGTTACAGTTGCTAACTACCCAAGCGACCTCCTTGGTCTTGTTAAGATATATAGAGAGGTAGTCCAGCTCTTTTTCTTGATCTGTCTCTACAAGTTTACCTAAAGGAGAGTAGATCTCTGAATCGGTTCTATAACTGAATGTGAAGTCAAATTTTCCTTTCCATTCTGCTTTACGAAAATATGCACGTGTGTGGACTGGGGATTCATAAGCAACAAAGCCCCATAATTGATCTTTTGATTTAAACGGTGGTTGACCACCCATTTGGACATGATGGAATAAAACGGCTTTTGATTGGTTAAGAACTTTTTTATCTGACGTCACTATACAATTATCAAATGAGCATCCTGTTAGATGCTGTGTACCTCTGATAGGAATCCAAGACGGTTTTGCGTACCAAAGAATTAAAAAGTTACCAGGCTGAGCGTCGTTCTTCTTAAACGACATAAATGATGGAATATTTACACGATTCATCTGTTTTACACTGTTGATGTAAACAAACGATAATAAAAGCGTTGTAACAACCACAATCAGCATATATCTTATCCATTTGTTATCTCTGTCTCGGGTACCTATAATAAATAGATACAAAATTCATACACAACACGGAGAAAGAGCCTAGAACATATTTTTTCAAATCGTCGCGAAAAGTTTTGTCATATTTAGCATTATCTTATATAGAAGACACCCCTTAAGAATATGTTTTTAAACCTATGCTGCAAAAAAAATAATACTATGTTTTTGATCAAAATATCAGATTTTGAATATTTTTTAAGAAATAAAATCATTCAGGCCCTAAATGGTTGGATCCTAAGTGATATGTCTTTAACCTTAGTTGAAGAAAGCGATGAACGCAGCGAGGTATTGTATTGACAAGACCATGATTTCGTCTGCTGTTGATTGTTATCAAATATTTTATTTACCAAGTCAGGACCACAACATTACGTTTTTTTTTTTACTTGGAAGTAACGCAGTTTTCATGTAAAATTATCAATTTATAAATCTCACGGCGGACTATGCTATCTGGTGAATGTTCATAAGTCTCTTGCCGGTAGACACTTTTTAAATATGTTTTAAAAGTAAAGGCAGATTTGGTTTAAGGTTCATTGTTACACTTCGAACAAAATGTTAGATATTTATACGACTTAAACTACAAATAGGAATACAAAAAAGTATAGATAGATAATTCGCAGATCATTTTCCCTTTCGTTTTTTTCAACTTTTGTTGTTTTGTATATTCATTTTTATTCCGTTCAAGTTGTAACTTTAATATAGCATGAATTACCCGGGTCTTTATAACCTTCCATTAAACCGATTTTAGGTAGATATAATAAAACCAATGATAAAATTAAATTGCACATGAAGGCCAAATAACAGGGCATTGTTGGTATTTGGTTATATTTGGGTGTCAGAACTGAAAACGCAAAAAAATGCCCGGCAAAACGGATCAAATGTTCACGTAAAAATACTAATTTTAAAAAATAAATATATCTATCGACAGGCTGCGCATATGCTATGCCTTATTAATTAAGCAATTTGATGTGTAGTTTAGGTTCCACATAAACTGAAAAAAGAAAATATCAGTAATTTGTTTTTCTTAAGTGTAAAGATGATCTTTAATTACGTAAACCTCATGGTAAATAAGCATTTTAAACTGCGCTCAGTACAAAAGCTTAATACTTAGGATAAAATGCTTGAATTTATAGTTATGTAATTTATGTTGAGTAATGAGTCGAAATTTTTATATTCTCGATCTCTCAATCAGAACACTATACATGTATCTGGAGTAGAAATATCGACTTACTGTTTTATTTCAAAGCGGGAACATTTGTTTTGTTTTATAATTTATTTGGCAAATACAAGGATAACGAAACGGTCTTTGTTATTTTAGCTTTAATTTTCTGTAAAAAGATTGTACCATGAACACTATGAATTTTAAATCATATGCATGTTCTCTTGAATCAGATGGTTAAATTGTTATATTACTTCTAAGAACTTGGTAACAACGATACCTTTATTTTTTCTGTATAAGTCATGTAAGTGTAACACCAGTTTCGCCTGCTTTTTTATCGGATATTTTGAGATTTGCCATGCATTTTGTGTGCTGTAGTGTGGTCCATTCAACATTTAACATTTAACGTGTGTGGTTTTTTTATTCAAATCCTCATTGGTTGATAACTTTGGCGGGAAACATGTGACACTCTCATTATTTCAACATCCTCGCACGAGGGTGGACGTACTTTACGTTCTGAGGACTTTAACGATAAAGGTAACAGTTTAATATTTTTAATTTTTTATTAAGACCAAGAGGGTCAGAAATTAAAATAGGACCAAGAGGGTCAGAAATTAGACCAAGAGGGTCAGAAATTAAAATAGGACCAAGAGGGTCAGAAATTAGACCAAGAGGGTCAGAAATTAAAATAGGACCAAGAGGGTCAGAAATTAGACCAAGAGGGTCAGAAATAAAAAAGGACCTAGAGGGCCAGATGTTAGAAATTAGTTTAGAATTATGTGATTTGATATATATCAAATGTGAAACCTTGAATAGTTTGTTATATATGATGAAATTCGTTTTTGCATTATTTGCAATGTTTCGTTAAATGTGATGGAAACTTGCTTGTGACATTTTTATAATATCATGATAATAATTATCAATGTTTTTCTCTTTATCATTTGGTAATTTCGGTAAAATTCAGTCTTTCCAATCATATTCTGAGATATTAAATTTGACCTGGCTGCCACGTGGCCGTGAAATGCACGTTTTTGTTGAGTACAAGTTATCATGAGAGTTGGGGATAAATTAATGCATTTGTTTATTTATATATTATATATATAGAGCATGTACTTTTATGATTTAAGTTTGGTCGGAAATTCCTTTTTAAAATGATAATTCATTATTTTGTATAGATAATTGTAATAATTTGCAATGACCTAGTGTGAATGGTCAACACACATAAATGATAATTTATCGGGCACGTGTACTTTTACACCCGGGTTAACCCGAGATCGTGAAGTCGGTGGTTATCGTGAACTCGGTTAGGCAAAATGTAAACAAACGAGAATTAACCAATGGGAAAAGAGAAATTTCGACTAAAATGTAGTCGTTAACGCGGTTAATGTTATCGTTCAAACCGGTTTGTTCCTTTTTACTGTTATCGTGAACCGCGAATTTGTATAATGTAATATGTACCAAAAGCTTCTTGCTCTTATCAAATAGTGTTAGTTTAGATGTTTGAAACCTTTGTTAGTGTAACAAATTAACTTTTTGGTCTTTGAAATTAGAAGTATCTCATTGACAGATTTAAGGAAAGAAACTAAAAAGGTTAAATATAGGTAAAATTACCGGACTATAATAATATACATGCTAATTAATTACAGCCGGTGTTTGGGAAACTTGGGGTATATACATGCGCCCGATTATTTATTTCTGACCCTGTTAAAGTACTTTATAAAGAATTATCTTACTTTTTTTTTAATTTACTTTTCCATAAAAACTTTGTTTAATTGTTTTGGTCGTGGTCCAAAATCTTGGAACTAAATATAAACGGTATGGCAATATTGGCACTATATACATGTGTAGTACAAATGCACGACCAATTAACTTTGTTTATAAAAAAATAAACCATGTCAAGACATAGTGACCGTCTTTTTGTTATACAGAGTGACAGACCTAAAATCAATTCCAATGCTATGGGACTGCATACTAATGCCACATACCAAATATCAAAAGGCTGCGATAAGTAGTTGTTGAGTTAATTAATTTTTAACTTCGTGGAATCCAGCAAAAAGAGGGACATTTGCGACCCTTAATCATATTATTGGCCTTGATAATTAATTCTCAATCTTATGGCAGTCGTTATGTACAGAATATTTAACATGAAAAGGGCTTCACCTGGTTCCGAATCCGTGCGGTGCACGGGAGGTGAATAGGCCCACAAAGGCGCTAAGCTTGTCGGAAGAAGTTCACTAAAGAGCGCTCAGAAACGCCTGACATTGGATCCGTTCGCTTAGCCCATAAAAACACAGGGATATGTGCCTAAGGTGGTTGAATGGGACAGCCCTGTCATAATGAATACCGAAGTCATCATGCTATAGTTCGGAAAACCTGACCGCAAACCATAATGGGTCAAGGTGAGTGGATAGGGCCAGTGCTGATCGGGGAAGGCGCGCAATTAAAAAAAGTCTTTGGGACTTCTTATTTAATACAGTTCCTAACCAAATTTTCCTGTAAAACGGGAGGGAGCGCGCCCGGCACGCCGGTCCTTAACCCACCTTTGATAAGTCATGCTTCATGCACGTAAAAGATCACTTTGAGGATCGCCAAGTAATTCGTCAAATATAAGCTAAATTTTTCGCCCCAAACCACCTCGCCCTTTATCCTGTGGTTTTCAAAATTTACAGTTCTTTTGTTTCCCACCCAAACCCTTTTTTTTCTCGCTCAGTGTGTGTCGGTTCAACATGATTCAGTATTGTATCAGTAACCCGGCAGATAAGGGTTGCCTAAGGGTTGGCTATAAGTGTTCAAACTAATATATGACCTCATTTCAGGTAAGGTTTCTTCATTGTCAGTCACAATAGGTTAAAGTTTCAGATCATGCGATTTTTTTTTGGGGGGGGAGGGTTTCGTTATTTTCTGGGTACATTGGCCTATAGTGCATTTGGGGTACATTAGTCTTATGAGTTGGTACATTTCCTTCTCGTTTATGGTCGTACATTAGCCCTTTCGTATGGCATACATGACCAAATATTTTTATTGAAAGCCTTATTCTTTATACAGCAGAAATCTTTTTCAATGTTTATCTGAACCTGTGCTGTCAAAACATATTTCTAATAAAAAAAAAGATTTATCATGTTTTTTTGCTTTTTTTTTAATCGGAAATGATCGGTCACTTAAATACTGTGCAAAAGTATGCTGTTAAGGAAGTTTGCTCCTCATATTTTGAGATTTTTGTCAGATTTTCGAGATCCTCGGGGTTTATCCATCTATTATGCTTGATTTTTTTTGCCAATGAACCCCCTATTTTCTTTTCTTAATAAAAAATATGGCCACTAAATATGCAGTTCACAATTTTTTATGAAATTTTATTTACTCTGTCATACATTTGAAAGAGTTTAAAAAAAACAATCTGTGGCAATGCAAAAGTAATGAAAAATCTAGAGAGAACACATTTCCCGCCAAAATTATAAACGCTTAAAGCATAAAACCGAGCACATGGACCTACATTTTTTTCTTGTTTATTTTGATCATTTGTCCATATTCTTTAAAACAGATGCAATTTTATCCATTTCTGGTCATTTCTATTTACTCTTAGATACAGGAGCAAACCCCCTTAAAATCGTATACAAATACTTTAAGTGTGTAGGTCTATGATAATGATTTACTGGCAACGCAATAATGTTAAACTATAAGTAATGTTAAACTATAAGTATTTCGGTAAAACTGGTTGTCATCAAAATAATGCTCGTTTGATTCAGTCCAGAAAAGCAAGAGGTATATGTTGTACACGGTTTTTTATTTTGTGATTTTAGATTTTTTTTATTTTGTCACAACAATTTGTATATTGTATGAATCTGCACACTCCCGTTTATTATTTTATGGGGTGTTAACAACTATTAAGGAAATACCTTTTATGTATTTTTTTAATGATGATAGCTAAAATGCTTTCATAAATCTTTAGTGCGCAAATCCGAGAATTCCGTTCCAAAACGTTAATTTTAAACCTTTTGTTTTAGTTATCTCAACAGAATAGTGTCATTAAAACATATGCAGTACGTTTTAAAAATAGAAGTTACCGTTGAAGGCATATGTGACCATGTTATGTTGACGATAACTTAAACCGAGTTACACGATTACAGCTTTGATTTTTAACCGCGTTAACGACTACATTTTAGTCAAAATTTCTCTTTTCCCATTGGACAATTATCGTTTGTTTACATTTTGCTTAACCGAGTTCACGATAACCACCGACTTCACGATCTCGGGTTAACCCGGGTGTTTTAGGAAGTATGACAAGTTTACGTTACGGTTCAGTTATTGAATTGAATAGACATGGTTACGGTATACCTGTGTATGTTGACCGTTAGTTACTTATTAATGTTTTCTTTTAGATGGTATTACCGCCGGTTTTGAAAAAAAACGGCACTCCGTGAAAGACATGAACATGCTACCAGTGATTAAATGGATCAGATCAGGGGAAACCTGCTGCATTAAAGAATTTGCACGTATTCAGAAGGACACCAAGACGAAATCCATGTCAAGATATAAACACGCATGATAATACACTAACTGATGAGAACATAAATGAAATCCTGAAAATGGCTGGGAGAGACGAAACTGTGGAAGAGGGTCGCTGGGCCCATCACTGCGTTGTCCTGTACGCAAATGAGTTCGGACAGCCGAAGGGACAGGATTTATCTGAAGAGGTGAGTTTGAATGTTTTTTGTTAAGAACATGTGCTATTAGCATGAATTCCGTTATATTTTGCAACAAGAGGAATACTTTAATTGTGTCACAGACTGGTGTGTCAGTCCGTCTGTAGTTACTATCTTGTGAAAATTTTAAACTTTTTCATTTTACAGAATTTAAATAAATTGGGCATGTGAAGTATATAATCATACATTACGGTCCTCAGAAAATTCGTGGAGGCCATGGGTTTTTAAATAAATTATTAAGTTTAGATGTCGGTTGATTATCTATTATTATATTGTGACAGCGGTGTGATAAGTGAACATTCGCCCCGAGTTCTCTTTTAGATTGCATTTGAACGAAAGTTTCATGAAACGAAAAATAATACTTTTAAGTTAGGCATTTTTTCGAACGGTTATTTTTTCCGTTACATGCTGAGGATAAAAATAACATTTTATTTGTATTCTAGATATATATATTAAGTTGTAATGTACTAATTCTAGCTTCATTTGGCATCACTAATAGGCTTATTATTTAAGTTGGTTTTATTGAGAAATAGGGGAAACTGATTACTTTGTTATTCTAGTCTATTATGTCAATAAAATTGTGCTATTTAGCTACTCTATTAAGTCAATTGTCTTATATGTATATCACTTTGTTTTATAGACACTTACAGAGGAGAGATGTGTCTAATGTACCGAAGCTGAAGATTCTCACTTCTATAACCTTTATCCGGGATACCAGTTACAGTTTTGGTGCCATACCTCAGTTCAATTTTCAGTCGTAAAGGGGAAAGAATAGTGGATTTAGAGGAAGACCGAGGGTCTTCCAGGGCTTGTCTTTGGTATGAAAGTACACCGTAAAAGATTGTGATGAGATGAAAGCGACAAAACAGAATAAATCTAAAAGATAAATTCTAACAAACTAAAACAAATGAAGAATAAAGTAAATAAATAAATGATAATAATAATGATGGAAAATGTTTGTTGGTATTTTATTTTATTCCTGATAATTTTGATGAGATTCTTTATGGTTGTTACATATTTGTCTTTCAAGTATATTAAAGTGAATTAGAATCATGAAGCGTATTACACCTATTAGACACTAAAACTTGGTTTAATATCGAAGTGACTAATTTGAGATCACGTTCACATTTCTTGTTTGGGTTTTATGATTTATGGTTGAAATTTCTTCGTCGACAATTCGAGGGACACTGATGCCCTAGTGGTTTTCCACGTGAATTGTAGGCGAGGGGATTTCTTCTTGAAGAGTTCTGATGCTGGCTTAGAATACAGATGTTTTCTAAATTTTGTTCCATTTTTATTTCAATTCAGAAAATGTAGATGTTATAGGAAGTAGTTCAAATTACAAGTCATCATTTATGAAGTTACCGAAATGGGGAAATGGAAAGTGGATTTGATCCGGAGCGTGTTATTGTAAGGGAAAAGCCAGCATGGGTTACACTTCGGGAAGAGATCCCTTCGCCGATAATTCATGTTCCCTCTGCTGAAGAAGTTTTAATTGTTGATGCCTTTAATATCAATCGCTTGTCTCTTCATGATAAAGAAAATTTTGTGTTGTCAAATACATTAGAAATTATTAAAGTGGCAATATATGAAACGGTTTGTTCGTTCAATATTGTGTATGACATGTTAATTTACATTGTTGTCATGACAAATCTCTGTAAAAGAGGAAATAAAGTTATATATATGCAAAGAACTCTGTGACAGAATAGCGACTGTGTGTATAAGATTATTAGATAGGGTTGGTACCTGTGTATCACCAAAGGTTATAATGCCACTTACAATTGAACGAAGCAAGCCCCGTCTATGTCACGACGAGATAGATTTGAATTTGTGGGTTAAAGATTCCCATTTCATCTAGAAACATTGTGGGACACTCCTAGAATTGTAGGAGATTTTTATTTGCTTTAATGGATGTGATGAAAAGTCTGGGTATGACCACGTAAATCTAACAGAAGAGTCCTAGTATAATTTGGAGGGTTTTTCATGACTTACACTACCATTGCTTTTGGGTTTAAGGCTTCACCTTTTATCTATCAGTCGATCAAAAATGAGTTACTTTTTATCTGAGAAAATTGGATGTGTTTAATACCTTTTATATAGAAAGGTAGTGCTGATTTTACAGTCGTGTTTATACAAACTAATCGAGAGCTCAGGAGTATGTTTGAGTAAGCCATTGTATGTAGACCTATGTAGCAATAAACCGGTCAAATATAAATGATTGACTAACAACAGACTTTTTTCTTTTCTTTTTCTTTTATTGAGTTATTGGAAGAGAAGGTTTATATTTTGTGCTGGATAAGATAAACCGAAGGGCATGTTAGTTGGAATATGGAGCTTTGCTTCCCACACCTTAACATGAATTGCATGCAAAAGGTATCGAACACTGAGGGTATGGTACAATCCTCATTGGTTGATAACTTTGGCGGGAAACATGTGACACTCTCATTATTTCAACATCCACGACGGAGTGTGAATGTGATTCACAAGCGTAGGGACAAAGCACTTGGGAGTTTGCTTCGTTGTTAGTCGGTAAATTTTGCGTTTCCCACCCTTCTGTGTCCCTCCCATTGATTTAAATGTTGTACCAAAAAGATACTATTGAATGGAACTTACACTGGATATTGTCGTGTATAATAGCAGCCCTTCCATGCGTTAGTGAGTGTCTTATGTCAGATTTTAGAATGGTAATGTTTTTAAAGGAATTTGCTCTCTGTTTTCTATAGTTATGTATTTATAAGCTAGCAGTGTCATTTATGAAGGATTTACCAATCTTGGAAGGTCTTTTTAATCCAGTTTGTGCTGTAAATTTGCTTCATGCTATTAAATTAAGTGTCTTGTTTCTGGGTTTTGAAACCGGTAGTGTTTTTAAACTAAAAAAAAACGCTCTTGCAAATCAATTCTTGGTCTGATTTTGGATGATACTATATTTAATATTTTGAATGACATTGGTATTAATGTTTTGGTACAACATTGTGAACGATATCTTTTGCATGCGGTTCTCCATCTGGAGCTTTGCTTCCCACACCTTAACATGAATTGCATGCAAAAGGTATCGAACACTGAGGGTATGGTACTATCACATGTGTATATTGTGTTCTCAAATTTATTTCTGCTATTTTCTATTGCGTGACTGGGTAGGTACACAGAAATGTTGTGCCTAATTATAGCTTTAAGCTGCCGTATTTCAGTACTATGTACTATAGTGATCATATGCGGGTTTATTCGTTTTTTTTGCTCACGGCAATCCTTTTTTTTTAATATGTTTTAAAATAATTAAATTTAAAATGCATCTTTAGTTACCCATTCGACTAGCACAGTTATTTTGGTCAAAGGAGCTAGAATTCGTAGCAATAAACAGACTAACAGGACTGGTAGACCCACACTATACGTTCAATGGTCCAGCTTTTATGGTTGGATATCGTATTATCTAAAAAAAAAACGTAAAATCATTTCAATAACTAATTTAATGTTAAAAGATGAAAGCAATGAGATCTCAAATGAATTGAAATTTAATACAGCAGTATTATTTAATATGAGATGACATAATGTCAACATACTACGTATATATATACAAAAACGATTAAAACATGAGCACTAAAGCAAGACATGACATGTGACAGAGTTAATCCTATCTACTTAAGTGCAGTTCTCTGTAAGAATCAGACAAAATTTAAAAAACTTTGAATCATGGTTTTAAAAACACACGGTTTTGACAATACATTGTCATTCAAAATATCCTTCTAATGAAGAAACAAACATTAATTGTTGTCTCGAGTGTCAGAGGATGGAGAAAATTTCTGTCAAAATGATAGGAATTTAGTGTGACTTGACAGAGTTATCTCCCTTAGATTCAAATTTTATATGCATTTCAACCAAAATATATCTCAAATTACTGACTTTTAAAAAAAAGTGCCAATGCATTTTTTGTTACTTTTTAAGCATTTTGAACAGTATTTTGAAGTCAAACTCGTGTGGTTTTTTTTTCATGATTCACCCATTGCCTGATTCTTCCAGAGAATGGCACTTAATTACTTAATTACTTATGAAATAAATCTAACAAATATACTTAATCAACATAAAGTCCGTTTCTAAAATATTGATAAAATAAAAAAAATATTAAATAAAAATAATGAACAAAATTTCAAATAAAATTTAAAACGTTCCAAAACAAAAATGTCCATTTAAGCTCTGTCACAGTCGCATTATTTGACCTTCCACATTAAGACGAGTAACGTTCAAATAATCATAAATCACAATATAAATGTTCAATGAAAATTAGAACAAAGTTACATACAATATAGTAATTACTGATCACATTTCTGTCAAATTGTATTAAAATAACCATAGAATCCATCCATTTATGAAATTGAAACCATGTCTCTGACGGGTGTGCTATAGCAAGCAGGAACTGCTTACTCTTCCGGAGCACCTGAGTTCACTCTTGTTTCGACTGGAGTTCGCGTTGTTGATTGATATTCAGTTGTTTTGTGTTTCCATGTTTTACGTGTTGTCTGTTTTTGTCCCGTTCTTGTTTGTGTTTACTGGTTTAGTCTCTGCCCTTTCGGACTTTTGACATTCGGATACCCCATTGGTACCTCTGCTTCCGACATTGAATACTGTACATTTTAATGCAATGTTTCGTCCATTTTTAAGGTAGGACTCATCAGGGGTGACAAATAGGCCCACAGCAGCGCTAAGCTTGTCGGTAAAAGTCCACTAAAGAATGATCGGAAACCTGACATCGGGTCAGGCCGCTTTGCCCACAAAGGGACTGGGATGTGTGCCCAAGGTGGTTGAATGGGACATAATGAATGCAGGGGTTGTCGGGTTGTAAAGCGGAAAACCTGACCGCAAATTATAATGGTGCACCGTGTTGGGAGAATGATATCCTCCTCGCACGTTTAAGGACCCTGCTGCAGGTATCGGTAAGAGTAGGACCCGTAGGATCCCCATGCAGGAGGCTTAATTGCCCGTCCGTAACCATCATTACAATTAACCAGTGACAATCAAATTGCTCCTCCCCGATTGGCCTTGTGTTCCTAATTCTCCGCTTCATCATCATTTCATGTTCATTATTTGACCCATTTCATGTTCATCTCCCGGATATGTCCGAAATCGTGATGCCTGTGAGTAAAGCAATATCTAACTAACTAACTCCGGTCATTTCCTAAAAAAATATAATGATTTCTTTTTTTCCTGTTTAGAATGTAAATAAAAGGACTAACTATTCCATTCGTATTGAAACTCTTACAAATAACAAGGTGAACCTTTAAAGTGAAATCCTTATTAAGGGTTGCATGAAATTTGAGGCCACAGGAAAAGGGGAAATACAAATAACAACAAAGTTCCAGACAATAAATTTTGCTACGCCTGACGCGCGTTTCTTCTATTCAAGACTCATCAGAGGCGCTCTACCAAAAATATTGAAAATGCCAAACACTGTATAAATATGAAGAGCATAGAACAGTATAACCAAAAATACCAAACTGGGGAACCAAATTATTACTAAGATAATCAACCTATGTCTGGGGTAGGAAGAACCTTAGGGTTTAGACAATTTTGAAATTTAGACGGATAATTTAAAGCTTTGATGTATTCTCCAACTCAAAAAGTGTTGGTGCCGGAGTGGGCTAACCTCGGGGAATTTACACTCCACCAGCAGTTCTAACCTTCACGTGTGTTCGAAATACAAATAACAACAAAGTTCCAGACAATAAATTTTGCTAGGCCTGACGCACGTTTCTTCTATTCAAGACTCATCAGAGGCGCTCTACCAAAAATATTGAAAATGCCAAACACTGTATAAATATGAAGAGCATAGAACAGTATAACCAAAAATACCAAACTGGGGAACCAAATTATTACTAAGATAATCAACATATGTCTGGGGTAGGAAGAACCTTAGGGTTTAGACAATTTTGAAATTTAGACGGATAATTTAAAGCTTTGATGTATTCTCCAACTCAAAAAGTGTTGGTGCCGGAGCGGGCTAACCTCGGGGAATTTACACTCCACCAGCAGTGCTAACCTTCACGTGTGTTCGAAATACAAATAACAACAAAGTTCCAGACAATAAATTTTGCTAGGCCTGACGCGCGTTTCTTCTATTCAAGACTCATCAGAGGCGCTCTACCAAAAATATTGAAAATGCCAAACACTGTATAAATATGAAGAGCATAGAACAGTATAACCAAAAATACCAAACTGGGGAACCAAATTATTACTAAGATAATCAACCTATGTCTGGGGTAGGAAGAACCTTAGGGTTTAGACAATTTTGAAATTTAGACGGATAATTTAAAGCTTTGATGTATTCTCCAACTCAAAAAGTGTTGGTGCCGGAGCGGGCTAACCTCGTGGAATTTACACTCCACCAGCAGTGCTAACCTTCACGTGTGTTCGAAATACAAATAACAACAAAGTTCCAGACAATAAATTTTGCTAGGCCTGACGCGCGTTTCTTCTATACAAGACTCATCAGAGGCGCTCTACCAAAAATATTGAAAATGCCAAACACTGTATAAATATGAAGAGCATAGAACAGTATAACCAAAAATACCAAACTGGGGAACCAAATTATTACTAAGATAATCAACATATGTCTGGGGTAGGAAGAACCTTAGGGTTTAGACAATTTTGAAATTTAGACGGATAATTTAAAGCTTTGATGTATTCTCCAACTCAAAAAGTATTGGTGCCGGAGCGGGCTAACCTCGGGGAATTTACACTCCACCAGCAGTGCTAACCTTCACGTGTGTTCGAAATACAAATAACAACAAAGTTCCAGACAATAAATTTTGCTAGGCCTGACGCGCGTTTCTTCTATTCAAGACTCATCAGAGGCGCTCTACCAAAAATATTGAAAATGCCAAACACTGTATAAATATGAAGAGCATAGAACAGTATAACCAAAAATACCAAACTAGGGAACCAAATTATTACTAAGATAATCAACCTATGTCTGGGGTAGGAAGAACCTTAGGGTTTAGACAATTTTGAAATTTAGACGGATAATTTAAAGCTTTGATGTATTCTCCAACTCAAAAAGGAACGTGATATTAGCCCTAAATCGGCTGTTCACCAAAGCGAAGACAAAAATTAACATTTTATAATAAATAAATTAAACATGATGAATTAAAAAAAAAATCAGGTAAGAATATAAAATATCTAGGTCTAGCTACGATATATATTTCAATTTTATGTACAGTTTTTGATGTGCATATAGAAACAAAAATAGGTTAAGGTATATCTGTAGATTTCTTTTAAGACATGGCGTAAATTTTTACCTTTTGTTTATGTATGCATAAAATGCCTTATTTTTGTTGAATTTTGTTTACGTATGAAGTCTTTTATCTTTGTTCTAGGCTGGAAAGTATTACGTGCTTTACGTTTATGGAAAATGGAAAAGTTTTGATAAGAGAATCCTATGGGCATTCATCCATTAGTGGATGTTGAGAAATAGAGGTTCAGAGGATATTTAATTCACACTTTTTAGAAAATAAATTAAATTTTGGTTACAAATGGGTAATTTACACCCAAGTTAACTTTTTAAAGATCAGGGATGCATATTGAAATTTCGGGATTTAAAGACTAATATTAAATGTTATTTAATTTTATCATATTGTTTGTTATGTCTACTTTTGAAGAGAATGTCAATCACATGCATATCATCGACGTTTTCGTGTCGTTTGAAAAAAATATGACTCGATCATGTCGATCTGTTCATTTCACACATTTTCAGACCTCAAAACTCTATTGTTCCTACAATGTGAAATAAAGCAATAAAAAAGTTGAACGTGTTTTCTGCGAATAAAAAATAATGAGATGTGGAATAAGTGTACGCAATACAGCCCACATAACAAGCGGCAATTCAGAAAAACCACAATGGACAACCGCCAACAGCCTTCAACGAGGCCAGTAGCTAGGCGCTGCTCGCGGTTTTGAAATTGACCAATGATCTAAAAAAATGCATATACATTTTAATTCAAATCCAGTCCTGAAATAGTCACAGAAGAAAACAGTCTATAAAGTAATAGCACTGTATCAGTAATGCTGTCAACGATAATCGATATTTTAGCATTGATATGCGTTACTTACATGTGCCTATTTTGTGCATACTCTACAGACATGACAGAATATTGTTTTTCATATACGGAGATGATCATGATGATATTTAATCGCAGTTTACACCGACTGAGACGTTTCCTGTTCTTTAAAAAGCTTATTAACGTGTTGCTAAACTGTTGCTATGTTTCTATATTTAATCGTAAGGAAATAAGACGACACCCTTACCTTATTTTAGCCTCCATGCAGTGGTGCGGATGTGGACGCACTAATATTAAAGGTACTCAAGTTCCCTGCAGGTTGCAGTTTCTTATTAACGTGTTCATCACCCTATGCAGTTAAAGTGCGATAATAATACACCAGTGCATACATGGTCAGTGAAGATTGACGAAAGCATTAATAAACAAGTCATGCATACAAGAAATGCATTAAATATTTATGGGAACTTTGTTGTAATTTTGATATGTGTAGGAATGCTATTTTTATTTTTTCCTTTCATATTATAATTTCATTGATTTTACTTGGGTTTTGATCTCAAAGCTTTCAAACTATATAATTTATTGCATTTTAATTTTGTAACACTAGTAAGATAAGAAGTACCTTAAATTATAAAATTCTACAAGTTTGCAAAGGAATATAATTTGTTTCAAAACTGGTCTATCTTAGTGATTTTTGTATCATATTTCTAAAATACTAGAAAACAATACCTGTTTAGCACTCAGTTTTATCTCGGATAGATTATAGAAAATAAAGAGATGTGGAATAAGTGTACGCGACACAGCCCATAATTAAACAAATTACAAAATGTCATCCAACATATACATGATATATTTAAAACAAAGTTTTATTCAAAATTGAGTACTTTCTTTAGCGTTTCAACAAAAACTATCGCTTAGCTTTAATCCAACTAAAAAGCATTCGGTCACTTTAGAGTTTTCCATTGATTTCTGTGTAGAAAATTGGAAAAAAAAATATTCTGAAATTATTTCACACCAAATTTTAAAACATTTTTGCGACAATATAGCTTAACATGTGCAAATTTGCAAAAAAAAATCGGGAAAAGGGTAATAACTTCTACATGGGATATTGGATTTTCTTGAAAATTTCAGGGCTGGTAGATCTTGACATGCTGATCACTTTTAAAGGCATATTGTCTACGAAAAATTATATTTTTGTAAAACCAAAAAACTGTCGTCAGACTATTTGTTTTGTTTATTTAGAAAGATACAAACGTTCAAAATACGACCTTATTACATTAAAATTGAAAAAGATATAATATTTGTAAAGCTTTACAAAAATTCATATTCATGAGATGTAGATGAGCTGTAAGCATGCGCACTATACTTTCTTTGATTGAAAACTTCCCAAGTTTTTGTACGCGGTGCATAATCTGTTTCTCGAAGCTTTAGCTCAGAAGACAACTATAACGACAACCGAATATAAGAGCTACTTAATGAATAAAACTGACAATTGTTACATGTATTAAGTTTTGAATTTGATTGAAAAGGTAAACACGAAAAAAATTGGTATTTTTTCAACATTTCAATGTATTCGGGGACAAAACCCGAGATTCCGATTAGTGTCCGTGTTAAAACTACTCAGTTTAAATCTGTGTCAATGTGACGCAATGCAGGTAAATAATATATCAATCAATATTGTCGAGCTATTTTGATCGAAATAAAGTACTTTTGAGGCAAAATTGGTGGCAAATTTGTTTTTCAATATTCATTTTATTGCATTTCGGTCTAATTGACACCAAAAAATTGGGGGGTTAAAAAAAGAATTTGTCGTAGACAATATGCCTTTAACCAGTCAGAATATTTTGATATCAGTAACCGTTTTTTAGTTATTTGCAAAAAAACTGTAATTTAACCCCTATGTTCTATTTTAGCCATGGCGGCCATGTTTTTTTTTACGAATAAAAAATCCGAACGACATTTTTTACACATAATGCTACTAAATACATGTAACTGTACCAAGATTGGTTGCAATTGGACTTATGGTGTCGGACAGGTTAACGATTGAAAAATTGTTAACAGACGACGACGACGACGACGACGACGACGACGGGCGCAAAGTGATGGTATAAGCTCAACTAGTTGAGCTAATAAAAAGATGAAAAATAGTGTCCTGTTTCCTATAAAAACATAGGTCAATATTTTTTTTCAAAAAGGACAAGTTACAATAGGGGTAATTTTTGGTCCCCTTTTTCAAGTAAATAAATCCAAAGTAAAGGATAAAATATCATAAAATGTTCCGGTTAGATGATTGAACTTTATTATTATGGTTAGTTTTTTCCGATAATATACTCTTATTTTTAATTTACAGACAATGACAAAGACCTTATAGAGTGCAAAAGTATCAAAAACAGAGAATAATGACGTTTTTCATTTTTAAAGATAAGAAAATTTTGACATTTTCAACCAATTTGACAGAATCCTTGTTTTGTCTTCCTTTGCCGGATTTGAAACACTGAATTGAAAATTAGCAGTGCGACGGGTGTGCTATAATAAGTAGGAAACGTTACTCTTCCGGAGCACCTGAGTTCACTATTGTTACGACTTGAGTTGGCTTATTTTGTGTTTTTTTATGTTTTGTATTCCTCCTGCTGTTCTCTTTCGTGTAAACCGGTTTTGTCGTTGCCCTTTCGGACTTTGACCACTAGAATGCCCCATCAATAATTTATTATGCCTCTTTGCTTCCTTCATATTCGCCATGTTTTTCATGGTATTTCTGATAAGTAACCTACATTATACCATGTATTTAAAGTAAGTTGTACAAACTTTTTCATGGGCCTTTCTGTACCTTGTCCTCTTGTAAACACACAAGTCTCATCTATTTTAACACCATTCATCAGAAAAAAGTTCAATTACCCCAATAAATTTCAAATATTAAATTATATAACGGTGACAAAATCATTGCAATTGACCGAAGAATGGCTGCAGAATAATGTTTGGAGACATTATAAATTAACATAGAAAGTATTGGAAAAATTTAGAGGGACAGATTACTTTTGGCACATATCTGTATCTATTTAAAGCTTCATTTTCAAAAATACCGATTGACAATTTAAAGGCAAATCTATTGCAAAGAAAATAGTATCTACTGAGTCATGCACAGTGGAGTCATGTCCTCAGGGAATCTGAAAAAAAGGAATATGTGAGCCACTGCTCACTTAAGGTGGCTCGAGGCATTTAAACTGAGAATCGTTTTGCACATATTGGAATTTTATATAAAATTGATAAACTAACTGGATTTGGCATACAAAAACTTTATACTATAATATATATTTTATCAAATTAAAAGCAATTGGGATAGAAAAATGGCATTTTAATCATTTTTAGAATTTCCTGTACTAAATAACAGGGAGATAATGTATATAGAATAAATAGGAAATTTTCAATTTTCATGAATTTCTTGAAAAAATGAACGGTGGCCCCATATTTTTTTCAGACAATTTCAAAGTGCTTAAGAAAAGATACTTTCCTTCAGAATTTGAGCTGATTCTATAGTAGGAATTCATATCTTGGTGCCTCTATAGCTTTTTTCCCTATATATCCTATATAAAAATATTGAAACTTTGCTATTATTAGAAAGCTGATAGTGCTCTAAAATGAACGGTGACCCCCTCTTTTTATCTGATATTTTTTATCTATACATTAAGGCCTATCAATGTGCCAAAAATGAACAAAATCTATAGTAGAATTCTAATAGCCCCGAGACACCTTAATAAATAAACCGCTACACCCAATTTTACAGGCAGGGATATCTGAAATACATTATTCGGTAAACAGAAATGGATATCTGACAGACATAATTCGGTAAACAAAAATGGATAAAAACCAATTGCTGTTCTACAAAAAAAAGTTTGAGCATTTAGAAAGTCTGTGTCAAATTCCATTTCAGTGATGTTAGCGTCTAAATTTTCATCCTCTAAAAATGTGGGATCTTAAAACATAATTGGAAAATAAAGATACCCTTTTTAAAGCTGGGTGTGATATTTGTAAAATCAAAAACACCTACTGTGAAAATAACATGGTTCGATGACAAATTCAAGAAATGTGTAGCAGACCATATGCATACTACTTTGATTGTCAATGATGTTACTAACAATTCTACGCACAGAGAGAGGGATTTATTTACCAATATATATATATTGATCCGATATTATTCAGAATGTTATTGGTACTTTTCACTGATTTAAGAAAGTTTCGATCTCGTCATTAGTCAAAAAAATCTTTTGTGATTCACTACAGCTAGACAATTGTGATATTGTCGCTTTATACTTTCATTTTAGATTTACCGTTGGCAACTTTTGGAAGCATGCATTTTGATAAGCTAGAAACATCCTACTATTAATGGTAACATCTTGGCTAACTTTTCGGTAAAAAAAGATGCAAGAGGGGGTGGTACAGTAATCTATTTTAAACAGGATATTCTATTCTCTAAAAACTATATTAAGTCAAATCTTTAAACTTCAAGTATAGTTATAACATATAAATAAAGGTAATAACAAAACTACCGAACTTAAATGATCAATCTCATAGTCCAGAGAAAATGACAAAAACGAATCAGTCCTACCGGAAAATTGGTGGATCGCAATGGTCCTGGCATGGTACCGGCATTTCAAACGAAATGGTGGGTTAAACCAGGTTTTATGGCGCCAAACATCCCTCTTCCATCGCGATCTTAGGATCCGGTAATGACCATAGAACACAACATAGTTGTGAGACACAATAGGGATATTGATAAGGTAATAACGTTAACAAAACTACCGAACTTGAATGATCAATCTCATAGTCCAGAGAAAATGACAAAAACGAATCAGTCCTACCGGATAATTTGTGGATCGCAATGGTCCTGACTTGGTACAGGCATTTCAAACGAAATGGTGGGTTAAACCAGGTTTTATGGCGCCAAACCTCCCTCTTCCATTGCGATCTTGGGATCCGGTAATGACCATAGAACACAGCATAGTTGTGAGACACAATAGGGATATTGAGGTGATCATCTCAGTACAGCATACCCGTCAAACACTAATTAAAACAATTAACCACCATATCTTTTAACTCAATTTTTAACTTTTCTACTAGTGGCTGATAACGAAGAAAGATTTTTTTTAGGGATCGTATGAGACGTATTTTCTTATAGCCCTGCTCCAAAAGTCGGTCACGAAGAAATCGGTGTCTGATCAAAAAATCTGTGAAATGTGTGCAAGCTCTGGCATATCGAATAAGTTGTGAAATATAAACACCGTATGCAGGGGAAATAGGTATATTGCTCTGTAGATTAGGAAAATTAATAATATGAAAATCAAAATCTTCTCTTTTATCGTAAATTTTTGTACTGCAATGACCACCTGGGTCATCGAGGTGCAAATCCAAGAAAGACGTGAAACAATTTGATTCTGTGGTCTCTTTAATCTCCAATTCTGGAGGATATATTGAAGGAATCCATCTACCAAATGAAGTGTTATTGACAGACAGGACATCATCAATATATCTGAATGTAAGATTAAATGACCTTGCCTCTTTCATCTTCTTATTCTTTACGAGTCCCTGAAGAAATTCAGTCTCGTAAGAGTATAAAAACAAATTGGAGAGGAGAGGAGCACAGTTTGTGCCCATTGGAATGCCGATTTGTTGTTAAAAAATCTCTCCTCCGAGGGTGATAAATATGTTGTCAATGAGGAAATTAAGCATACTGCAAACTTGTTCCAGTGTGTCACAAATTTTATCTTTGAAAGATGTTTTGGAAAAGAATATATAGTTATAACCCAAAACAACAAAATTCCTTGAGTTTGAAAAGGCTTTTTCGAGAAGTTTTGTCAGGCGACATTTTAGTTTATCGTGTGGCATGGTAGTGTATAAAGTTGAAAAATCGAACGTTTTCAAAGAATGAACCTCAGAAAATGATCTAGATTTAAAATTATCTAACAAATCTTTTGAGTTCTTCAAAATCCACAAATGGTTGATTCCACTACGATTATAAATAGTGTCGCAGTATGCTTGTTGACCTTCTTTGACAGCAGGCAAGATTTTATTTAAATGAACGGACAGCTCTGTAGTTGAAATTGATGAAGATCCAGCTATATACCTTTCTTTGTACGGATTTTTGTGAAGTTTAGGTATCCAGTACAAATATGGTAACTCTTTATGTTTCTCTTTCATTTGAATATTGAAAGAGGACACAAAAGAGCTATGGTTGGCTAAGATTTCATCTTTATTAACAAACAGCCTCTTACTATTGTAAATGTATGATCCAAATAAGGATACAAAGCAGAAAGGATATGATATTTTATTTGAACAGACAAGTTGTAAATTCATTGTATAAGGAGATTTTAATGCTCATCATGAGCTTTGGGGAAGTAAAAATTGTGATGGTAAGTGAATAAATCATTATCTATAAAATTCAATTATTGATAAACAAATAGTGGTATTAAATGGTGGAAGTGGGACCAGACAGAGTCCAATAGATTTACTAGACTTACTATGTAAACTGTATAGACTTGATGAGAATCGTCTACTACGCAAGATTTGGCGCTGGTCATCCAGAAGACGGAAGGGCTGGAATTTCGAGGTGGACAAATTTGTGGCACAAACTGAAACTTTGTTGTTAGTTCAAGATACCAATATAAGTGTAAGAAACGCAATGGATCAAGTTGAAGATAAGCTCAATGAATTAGATGAAATGGAATGGCGAAACGAACTATTTAATGACAATTATAACCAGGCTCATGGGAATAAATTACGCACATATCGGACATATAAAAACAATACAAAAAGCGAACAGTATGTGGAACTTAACATTCCCAAAAATCAGAGACGTATAATGGCAATGTTTCGCGCTGGCTCGTTACCGTTGGCCCTAGAGACCGGTCGTTACTCCAGGCCGCCAATTCCGCTTGAACAAAGAATTTGTCGCTATTGTGAACTCTCGGCAGTCGAAACTGAAAAACATTTTTTAATGACATGTCCGCTTTACAGAGACTTAAGATATGATCTGTTTTTAGAATGTTCAAGGTTTATTGAAAATTTAAATGATATGACGTTAGATGACCAATTTATTGCGATAATGAATTGTGATGAAACTCAGCATGTTCTTTGTAAGAGTATATATAAATTCTTTTTACGTAGAAAATTATTTACTTTTTAATTTTAGAAATAGACTAGAACTAAAAGTCAAAGTTACAAATGGTCAGAAGTATATTTTTCTAAAATTGTTTACTTATTTTTATTCATAATTTAATACTTTTAAAGTATAAATGCTATTTTTATTTTATTTTTATTTTCATATATTTAAACCAAATCACTTTCTTTTACTGGCAAAGCTTACTTATTTTTATTCGTTACTAATAGTTTTTATGTATAAAAACTTATTTTTATGTTAATATATTTAAACTAAATTATTCTCTTTTACTGGTAAAATATTCACGTTTTCTTAATATGTTTTATTTTGACTTGGTCATGAATTTTTGTTTTAATATACTTTTAAAGTGCTAAATTGTGATATGTGTATTAATCTTATTGTATAAAATGTAAATTTTTGATTTAACATAGTGTAAATAGAGATTTTTAAGTGTCTCGTAAGTCATTTTTGGCTGGGTATTGATTGTTTTATAATGTGGTGTATTTATATGTATTGTTTTATGTCAGTCAATATGTGACACTATACTAAAATAAATTCATTATTATTACTATTTACACTTCTCTTGTCTTGACCTATAACTTAATTTAATTGGTAGGTCGACCACTCGTCATCTTATGGCAGTGATTACTTCATACATTTGTATACCCACTAAACTTAATTACACTATACCCCAAACTGTATGTGAACAAACTGATTTCACTTGAAACTGTAGGTGTGGATTTGACATCAGATGCGACAAAGTTCTGGGTGAGGACTTGATCTCACTCGACGTACAAATATTATCATTGAAACGGCTGGCAAATACATACCTCACCTCCTTCACTCGGCTAACTGAGAACTCGGTCTGTTGGTTTTATGTACTATGGACGCTAGATGGGAAATGGGTCTGTTGGAGAGTCGGCTATATGTCTGTTGAGAACAAAATCCAATGGATGAACATAAAATTTTGTGAAAAATATATTTTTTGGCAAAATATCAATTAATTGTCAAAAAAACAAAATATTTCAACCAAAACGATATTCATTTGACCACATTTTCAACTTGCCACAGAGTCAATTTGTTATACCAGTGTTCGATGAAACGAAAAGGCGAGGTGGTGGCATGCTCAAATATGGTAACTATGAATGTTTTTTTACTAATAAACACATTTTTTACACTTTTTAGATATAAATAGCGATTTGAAAGCTTTTCTTCAGTGTTAAAATAAAACATTCAAACAACAAAAAGTGATTTTATGTTATAATCTTATAAAAAATGAGTTTTTTCTTAAAAAGGTGCCGGCTAAAGTCTGTTGGTGAGTCGGCCAATTAAATTTAAGTCTGTTGAGAGTTAATTAGCCGAGATAGAATGATTGCAAAAGACGTATATTTTTAATTCTTTTAAAAAAATAGGATTACAATTTTATATTACATTAATTCTAGTGTGAAATGATTTGTAATTTCGGGGTTTGATTTTTTGCAATTATGAACAAAATATGTGTATTTAGGGACCGACCATTTGATTTTTATGGGGAGGGGAGGGCTATGGTGAAATTTTGAATAAAAAGGCAAGATTGCAAATCCAGAAATAAAAAGGCAGGACAGTGCTTTGAATAAAAAAAGGCAGGATGCCAGTTTTGGCTGAAAATTTCATAAAAGCTTTATAAATAAAAAAAAACGGGGCGCGCAAGCGCACAAAAAAAAATCCAGTCTCAGCTTTTTCCTAAAATAAAAAGGCAGGACGAAGAAATTATACATAGCCCCCCCCATAAAAATCAAATGGTTGCTCCCCTTAGTTTAACACCTTTTTAAAAGAATTTCAAGGTGTCCTGGTTTTATTTTTGGCAGTTGCCTTTTGTTGTGGTCAGAAAAATAGTGAAAATGCCATTTGTCCGGCTCTTAAGACAATGTAATGGCCCTGTCACACTATAACGTTTTAGCTAACGTGTGCCGAACGTTCGAATAATTTTCTAAAACGTTGGAACACGTTGGCAGTCGCTGTAAAAAGTTTCAAAAAATATCTCGGTGAACGACCACAGAGCGTCAGACTAACTACCTGCAACGCACGACAAACTTATTCAAAACTTATCTATAGCGTTTGTCTGGCGTACTTGACGTTTGCCTAGCGCATGTGTAACGACTGCAAAACGCATTCATAGCGTTAGTCTAACTTATAATTTTTTTCTATCGGTGGGGAGACCTAAGATTTCTGTTAATTTCTTTAGTATTATTTCATAATAAGCCAAATAGATCTATTATCTGGCTTAAATGTATCGCTGAATTAATTGATAATTATAGAAATTTAGTTTCGTTATAAAAATATTATTCTTAAGCCGTTTGTTAACCAATAGTGATGATTTTTGCACTCAGAATAAAAGAATAAAATATAGTGTAGATTTTATATTTTGATATGTCAAAACTATACAGAGAGGAATGCATACGCTTGTTAACAAACTCTCAAAATCTCAAATGAGTATATACATGTAAGAAATACCGGTCTGTAGATTTTGCCTAGCATCCTTTTTATAGCACTTGACTTATCCTAAATGATCGCAGACAGCATGACAGAGATGTCCTTAATAGAGAAAAACGCGTTTGTTTATTGAATGTTTAAAATACACATTATTTCAAACGAGTATTGAAGTTAGACTGTCGTTACTCGTTGTATTTGAGTATTTTTCTACCAAAAAATGTCCACCGAAAACACGACAGGTGTATTACAATTTGCAAGAATTACTTTCAATTCCAGACCATCTAAGTTATCTTTGTTATATTCAAGATTTGTTTGGCTTTGTTCATTATTTTTTGTAAATATATATATTTTTTCAGGTTTGAATTATTATTTGAAGCGTTTGAAATTGACTTTCCCCCTTGTAATTCAATCTAACTTATAAAATTCTGGGGTTGATACGCTACTCGTTCGTTACAATGACGCTCTGTGCGCTCTGTACACGTTTTAAACACGTTGCATAGGTTTCTTGGTCGTTAGACTGACGCTAGACGTGCGCTGCTTTATCGCTAGACACGTTCGTTTCCATTTAGCTTAGCGTTCGTCAAACGCATTTCAACGTGCACACAACGACCACATAGCGTACATCAGCGTGTGTATAACATCCTTCTAACTTATGCCTAGCGTTCGAATAATTTATTTCTAACACGTTGGCGAACGTCGGAAATTTTAAGCATGTTGAAAAATTTGCGACGCACTCGGCGATCACCAACGCACACTGACGTTCACTAACGTGTTTGTAGCGTGTTCATAACGTGTACAAAACTTACGCAACGCACACCAGCGTGTTGAAAATATATTCTAAAACGTCGGCACACGTTGGCTAAAACGTTATAGTGTGACAGGGCCATAAGAGAATGCAAAGAAAGATTTATTTTGTTAGGAATTGGTTTGCATTACTGATAAAAAATATAAAAGATAATTTGATTTTGTTGGTTAGTAGAATACCATAGAAACATTTAAATACATCTTTATAATAATATATTTTAGAAATGTAAAATCTACATTTTTTCATATCAATCTGTGAGCATATGCTGATTACCGAGCTCCCAAAATTATACTTTGCGTTAAACCTGAGTTTTGTTAAAAAGGAAGTAGATGATCTACATTTGTAGGAGGAAAAGATCGGTAAACATCTTGTGATGCTATAGGAAGTAACAGTATACAAAATATTAGAACTCTATGTCATGTAGTTGATGAGAAAACAGTGACCGAAATTTATGTTTAAAACCCAAGTATTCGTTAAGCAGGAAATAGAAACCTAGAAGCATGAAATCGGTATACACCATAGAGTAATATAGGATAAAGCTGTATACAAGATATAATACCCCAACCTTTATGTCATGAAGTGCTGAGAAAACTGTGAGGAAAATTTTGCATGAATGTACAATACGTGTAAAAACCGAAGATTTCGGTTAACAAGAAGTAGACCTAGGAACGTAGAATCGAAATACACTTTAAGAGAAAGAAGTATACAAAATATCAGATCTCTACCTTATGTGGTTGCTTGAAAAACTGCGATGGAAATTAAGTTACGTACGAACGAACGAACGGGCGGACAATTGTATAAAGGTTAAACAGTATACCCCTCTTCTTTAAAGCGAGATTATAATTATAAGTATTAAGAATTTAATAGCATGGCTAAAATTAATTATTTTAAATTAGTATTTTTTACTTGTACATATTTATACAGTATTACAAGGACTAAAACATGCCTAAATTAGAACAAATCTGGTCAATCATAGATTATCATATGGAAATAAACAGACCGAACGAACATCCCCACCCACCCGTTTGGGTAGTAACAGACTGTTAAAATTCTGGGGTTTTTTTTACTATGCACGTATCATGTATGCTTTAAAACAATTGCCATATAATACATTATACTTTGGAGGTTGGAATGGTTTTGACCATGTTTGCAATACAAATTCAGTTGGCATAGTTAATAATTAGTTATATCACCGTGTAAGATTATTTCTATTTGTAAAATGTGTGTTATGCCACAAATATTATACAATTATAGCTTTAGTATGAGGTCGATACATGAATATATCGACCAAACAGATCCATATTGACCGAGAACGCAGTTCGAGGTCGATATGCGTAGATCTGTTGGTTGATATATTCTTGTATTGACCATGTTGACCGAACCAAAAGCTATAATTGTTATATTATTAATCATAAATTGTTGTTAATTTGAAATTTCAAATGTTTTATGCATACCATATTATAGCTTTTGATGTTATGATGTATACATGGTATATAGATATTTCATTCACTGGATTTTTGTATGACAAATTTCCACATAAAAAAATTACTATCAAAATACAATAAAACTATTTTCTTTATAATATTTTGGCTTCAAATATTTCTCAATCGCTCCAATTATTATTTGTTTTTGTTGAATAGAAAAACTATTGAAAGAATTATTTTCAATGGATACCATTTGTCATGTGATTCAATTTCTGGAATTTTTAAAATTTATTTTTAGTAACGTGCTGTATAGATATGCAGTATTAAAAAATATCACTTGAAAATTCTATTTTTAGGAATATTATATGCACTCAAAGAAATACAAAATGACCATGTGGTATCGTTCAACCAATCGAAATAAAGAAATTCTATGTGATTAATAATATAGTATGATATCAGTTGATTAATTTACTCTCAACAGACTGACCAACAGACCGAGTTCATTATAGCCGACTCTCCAACAGACCCAATTTTAGGCAAAAACATAATAAATGCCACAAAAACGGATGTCTGTCGGGTTTTTTTTCCTTATACGTACACTATCTGTCAAACATACATAATATACAATTTAAGTTTCGTTTTTTTTGTAAGACTTTCGACACTTAATTCTAGCAAAACGCTATAATGTTTACATCTTTGTATGACAAAATTGGTAGAACTATCTCGATGAGTAACACACCTTTCCATTTTGTAGCTTACCAGGAAAACAATATACGAATACGTTCAGTATTCAATATTGTTTTGCTCAACATAAATTGTTTTTTTATTAAAGAAAGTAAAAAAGAAATATTTAGTAAAATATACTGACCTTGCTATGTTTTTCTCGATAGAACTTGACCAACAGACTTAAGCCGACTCTCCAACAGACCCATTTCCCATATAGCCTCCATGTTAAATAAAACCAACTGACTGAGTTCTCAGTTAGCCGAGTGAATGAGGTGTACCTGTCAAGAAAAGGTTAAATAAAAATATGGTGGACACAGAATTGTACTGATTCCATGAATGATAGAAATAAAGCTCGTAACCGGGCACAACATACAACATACTGGGTCAGGGGGGTATGGAAGGAGATATTCGCCACAAATATGTTCATTTGTTCTTTGTTAATGTGTAGATTTGCAATTCCTTACATGTTCAATTATTTCTTTCTTCAGTGTAAATTTGTCAATTATTTATTTGAGAAGTACATTTTCCCACTTGGTAGCCTGTATTTACCATGTGTTTTATTTGTTTCATGTAGTTTCGTTCATGGGTACTTTACTGCTTTTATGATAGTTAATTTGTTTTTTCTGTATTAGTCAATTATTTCCCTCTCAAAGCTAGTTTACAATTTTCTTTTTCCGCTTATTGTAACTCCTGAACTTAATTATTTGTTATTCATGTTATTTGTATTTATATTTTTTTCTTTAAAATTGTCACGCTTACAAAGTACGCATTAACATTTTACAAATGAAGAAAGAACAACGTTACTCATGAGTGATTTAAATTGTACCGGAAGTATTGTCGGCCAGTCAAACAAAGAGCAATAGTGTAGAGTAGTGAGAATAATACAGATGTAACAAAAACTTAAAAGTAGCTGCATTTATATCGAAATATCAGACTTCTGTGAAACTTAGTTGCTTAGAAATCTATTTAACTAACTTAAAAAGATAGAAATGTTGATCAAATATCTTAAATGTCGAGCTTTGATGTACACGTTTTTACAGTATAGCACCATTCAAGTTACCGAAATTTTACTTTGTCTTTTTGCAGTCCTGATTATGATTTGCTTATTTCAACTTTGGAATCAGAGTCTAAAATACTTATTGAATGGTTTCGATTTAACAAGATGCAAGCAAATCCAGATAAATTTCAAGTTTTGGCTGTTGGCAAAAAGACATATGATAAAAATCTTTCCTTGCATATCCAAGATTCAGATCTTACTTGTGAAAGTACAGTGAAATTATTAGGAATTGAAATTGATTATCAGCTTAATTTTGATGCCCATATCAGTTCAATCTGCAGGAAAGCTTCACAGCAACTATGATGTTTTAAAACGTTTGGGTTCTCTTTTGGACAGACTTAGTAAGCTAACTATCTTTCACACTTTTATTCTAAGTAACTTTAACTTTTGCCCTTTGGCGTGGCACTTCTGTACAGAAAAAAATTCTAAAAAATTAGAAAAAGTGCAGGAAAGAGCACTTCGTTTTGTTTATGATGATTATCATAGTACTTATGATACCCTTCTTCAAAAAGCTAAGGTGCCTTCCCTGCAGATTAGACGGATACGGACTATGGCTCTTGAAACCTTCAAAATTGTGAAAAGAATTGCTCCTATATGTCTACAAAATTTAGTTAATGTGAAAAACTCTAAATATGTTTTTAGATATACAAACGTTTTAGAAGTGCCTCATGTTAAATCCACTACCTATGGGAAAAAATCTTTTAAATTTGCAGTTGCCACTTTATGGAACAGCCTTCCAAATCATTTTAGAACTGAAAATAGTTTTTCGCACTTTAAAAGTCTCATTCAGTCCTGTAACGGTGGATCGGCTTGTGATCAAAAGCATGGTATTTAAACCAGCGCCTTTGACCACTCGGCCACCCAGACCCCGCATCGTATGAGAGGCCGCTGAACAAATCGTGCATAGATGCACTGCTGAAATACTTCACACATATAATGGAGCAACATCGATTCAGTCAAGGAGAACATGCCTAAAAGAATACCGCGAGTCATATGGTATGCACATGGGAGCCTGAATAAAGGTTGTTTCCAGCTTATGAATGGAGAGTGGGTATATCATGAGGGATAGGGGTATCTAATTGTGTGTCCGTTCGTCCGTCCTTCCGTTACACTTTAGGGTACCTATCACTTATCCGCAACTCCTCCGTAACCCCACAATGGATTTACGTGAAACTTTCGCACAATCTAGATGTGCACCTTCTACTTTAAATTTTGATCTTCAATGGTATTTATTTGTGAACAGCGACTCACATATTTTTTAGTTTGGTTGATTGATTGATTGATTGATTGATTGATTATCTTTATTTCCTCCAATAATGAATGTTTGCATTTTCAAAAACATATATACAGATAAAGTTCAAAACATAATCAAATTATTCAATAATCACATCAAAACGTACACAATTCACTGACAAATACATATATCATCAATGTCCCATAAGAAAATCATACAGTAATCACATCAATACAGGCACAATATACAGACAAATAATTACATACATAATAATCAATGTCCAAAATTATATTTGAATTGAAAAAGAGTGTTTTTGAAAGAAGAGTTTAACCTTGAAATATGCTGAGCCAAGCAGTACATTAGGTTTTTCCAGACATCAGATTCTAAGGAGTGAATGAAATTCGTCGTTCCACCCAGCAGCGAAATGAGTATATCATCTTCAGTTTGTTCAAAATATCTAATAGAGTCCGATACATTTAATCTATCAACAATACTGTAAAACATTTCATTCCTCAGATCTAATAGCTTGTCACAGTTCAGCATTAAGTGTTTCACAATATCCACAGTAAAGTTATTACACAAGGAACAATCTCCAGCTTTAATAGCCATACCTCCTAATTTAACCATTAATAACAGTTGCTTTGTGAGAAATGGATTAACGACGGACAGACGAATAAGACGGTGCTCAGTTAGACGTTCATGAATGGATTGAAAACGTACGACATCCAGGCGATTTTGGACTGAAAGTTTCCATCTATTTTCTTCAAAGATTTCAATAGACTGTGCAACAATCTTAGACCACAGGCGCTTGTCTGGGAAAAAAACCTTCAGATATGTAGTTTTCTAGGAAAGGCGTTAAATCATATTTTGTAACTGTCTTCACAATGTCATATGTAAGAGATCTCTTTTGTAGTTCACCGGTCAGAAATTTGCTTAAACGAAACACAAATAGAAGCTTGTGTGTAGTGTCTCTTCTAGCACGACATAGTCTACCAAAGAACAATAGCTTAAACTTGTCAATAAATCCATCAACTGACCACAATCCTAAGCAGCTAATAGTTGAAACAGTTGGAGATGTGTTTTCCAGTCTTAGAATAAAACGGGCAAAGTACCGCTGTGCTTGTTCTAAAGTTTCTAGTTCTTTAAGCGTAATGCCTCCCCAAAGTTCACAAGAATACAATGCTGTTGGAACAATAACTCGTTTCCATATAATTGAACACGTTGTTGCATTCATTCCATCGTATCGTACACCAATATTGAACAACGAATGTAAAGTTCGTTTTAGATTTTTAACAGCTCTTTCAGTTCGTTCTGTGGATTTAAAGGAACTATCTATAAGGGTACCAGCATAAGTTACAGTTTGTTTGATTGGAAGTACAGTGTCCAGTAATTTAAAGGTAGATGTATTGGTTTGATTAAAAGATACACATTTAGACGGTCGGAACACAAGACAGGTACTTTTCGTTGCATTGTATTTAAGTGTCCAGGTAAAAGCATAACTCGTTACTGTATCTAAAAGTTTTTGTAGCCCATGTTTTGTACTGCTTAACAAGGCAGTGTCATCAGCTAGTAAAATAGTTGGAATATGCATTTGACCAATTATAAGTCCACAGTTACTTTCAACAAGTTTGTAAATTAGGTCGTTGATGTAAAGCCCAAATAACCATGCGGATACAATACGTCCCTGTCCCACTCCTTGTTTAATTGGAATTACTTGGCTAGTCATTAAATTAAACTGTACATGAGCAGTTGCACTTTTGTATGACGTATAAATTATTTTCCAGAGTTTTCCAGTTATTCCTTCATTCCATAATTTATAAAGTAAACCGTCTTGCCAAATGCGATCAAACGCTTTATCGTTATCTAGAAATGCAGAGTATACGACCGAATTACGTTCAACATAAAACATGACTGATTCTTTCAAAGTGAAAATAGCAGGAATAGATCCATGTTCTTTAATAAACCCAAACTGTAATGGATGTGGAATAGTTTTATTTATACTATCAAGATAGCATTGGATACGACACAGGAATACTTTTTCTAAAAGTTTACCGATAGTTGACGTTAATGTTACTGCTCGGTAGCTATTATCTTTATTATTTCCTTTGTAAATCGGTATAATGCATCCATGGCGAAAAGAAAGTGGCAAATACTCTGTTTGAAGTATCAAATTGTAAAGTTTACATAAATACTCGACGACTCTATCTCCTCCGTACTTTAAATATTCGTTCACAATACCATCAGGCCCCGGTGCTTTGCTAAGTTTTAAAGTTTTCATTTGGTCATTAATCTCATCGATTGATATAGGCTTGTCAAAATCTTTTATTTCACTGCTCATGTAAGAATTCAATATATTGTTCACTTTCGAAGTTATTTGGTCACAAAAACCTTCATCAAAAGTTTCCGTTTAGCACTGGTTCGAGTAAAGTTCTTCGAAGTAATTTCCCCAAAGCTCGCAAATATGTTCATCAGTAGTAGCCGTAGTGCCATTAAATGAGAGTTTTGGGGTACTTGGTCCTGTTTTTCGTGAACGCCGCACTTTGCGATAAAATTCGCCAATGTCTAGTTCAGCGGCAGTTTTAAAATCCTCGAATTTTTCAGCTTGCCAAGTGTATTCTGCATAACGTTTTCGTTTTCTAAACTGTCTTTTCTTTTCCTTGTATTCAACGTACGATATGGGTCTGTTCTGTCTCTCGGTTTATTTCTGTTTTTCCATTCGCTTTCCTCTGTTCAAAATGTAAATCATTTACTCCTTCTCTTTTCCAGTATGGCTTAAGATACGGTTTAAACACACGAGCTGGTATCGATGCATTAGATGACATGTGTAAAGCATTTGAAAAAACAGTGGTATATTGTTCAATATCTGCAGGAGTAATATTTTCCGAGTCAATGGGAAAGTTCAAGAGTCTATCCACTTCAGTTTTATACATCATTTTCTCAAAATTGTCCGCTGCAGACCATTTTAGTACCTTTCGGTTCATTTTGGATTTACCTGATGTACTGCCTAGCAGACCAATGCCTAACTTAATAACAACAGGAAAATGATCTGAAACTTCATATGGACAGTTTGATTTAACCTCAATAGAACATAATTCATTTAATAGAAAATCTGGTATATAAACATATATAATCTAACAGAGTTTTCTGTGAACAATCTTTTGATCTATATGTGTATAAAATACCATTATAATTGGGCACGAGTGGCGCCGTGGACAAGTTTCTTTCAGACAAAAATGACGAAAATGTATTTGTTTTACTATTTGGAGATTTAGAAGTCAAGTAAATGTTAAAGTCGCCACCAACAATTGTAACACAATCTTCACAATACATATCATAATAATCACTCATATCATTTAAACAATCAACATATGTGTCAACAGAATAATTGGCAGATGGAAGTAAAACACACATCAAACAAATACTAGTAACAATACTTATCAGAACTGAGTTTAACTGCACACAGTCTTTCATTTTTAACCTCAAGCTTACATATTTTAAAAGGTATTGACTTTCTTATTAATATACCAGTTCCACCACACCCTTTATTAGTGGTGGAGTTTTTTGATCCTACAGTTTACAATAAAGAAAATTCTGAAGAAAAGGTTTTCAAAAATGCGATGTAACCTTCATTTTACCAGTGTTCTGTTATCAAACAAATATCTGATTCATTTAAAAGTGAGTTAAAGTAAGATGCACCATACATGGCACCCCTCATGTTCCATGTTGAAATTCTTAACATGAAGAAGACAAAAAGTATCAATGTAGTGATAGATTGTACGGAACGTAGTCTCGCCAATAAACCCCCTTCGGCCAAAAGTAGTCATTATTATCTATGTAATTAAGAAAGTCTTCTTCTGCAACATTGATGCGCATTATATATGTCGAGTTACCCCTGTTTTCTCGTTTTCTCAACAGTTTTGTAAATGTTACATGCACTCTGTTTCTTTCTGCATATTCACGTAATGCACCTTCTACCAGTTCGTATGATTTGTCAGCTACAACATTGTATAGTACCAACCTCTTTGTACGTTTCCGCACCACACCTCGAAACACGGATGTATCATTGTCTCTTATACCCCCGTCACACTGGGACAAAGACCACCAAGTTCTTAGTACGTTCTTAGAACGCAGTGCAAACGGGATAAAAATATTGCTCTTAGGTTTTCAATAGGACTTCTCCAAGTCCTTGCAAAGACCGTGCAACGTCCTTCAAGTTTACAACCACGTTCCCTCTAGGACTATCAAGTTTTTACTACGTGTCTTCTACGTCCAGCACGTTTTCACTACGTGTCTTCTACGTTCATCACGTCTTCACTACGTTTAAACTACGTTCTTGCTGCGACTGTACTGCGACTAGATCGTTTGCAATACGTCTATAGAAAGTTTGCTACAGTTTTAAAACAAAGAGAGCAATATCACCTCCGCGCATACGTTTGATGTCTGATTTTTATTTTGGTTAGCTTTACAAACCTCTCTAATATTGCATGACGCATCATTCACCCACCGTTAGCCACCTATATTTGACAAACTAACTTAATGTATAGTGAAAATTACATAAATTGTGTTTCACAATCGTGTTATTTGTGTTGATGTTGCACATGGATTCTAAAATTGCAATGAAAAGGGAAAGTTTAGTGCCACAAAACCTGGTTATCTCGGATTTTTATTCAGCCTGTACCATAAGTCATGAACTAGTCTCGTATATATTGTAAAACTTACGGCGACAAATATCAAAGTTTTTCGGGGTTTACAAAACTTTCTTAATTATCCATGCACTTGAAGTCGACACGAGGCGATGGTTCATTTGTGTTATTTAAACCAGAAGATTTTAGTTATTATGCATATTTTGTTTTTTTTTGTTTTTTTTTTTTGGTATTGTTGCCGTATAACTTTTGTCTTAGGCGTCTCTTATTGGTCTTTAATAGACAAAAAGGGCATATACCACGCATTGATTTTTAATTATTCGCCCGGAATTGCCTCCTGTAAAATATGTATGCATAAAAAAATACTGCATGTGTATTTAAGACAATGTACTAGCAAGATGTAATTGGCAAAATTTCACGCAGTGAAAATTCCAGGGATGTACATGTATGGTAAATGTCGGTGGTTGGGCGGGGAACCTTTTTTTGTAATTATCAGTTTCCTCAGCATCATAGCCTTTTGATATTTAGTTTATTAACGTATTGATTAATTCTGGAATTGAAAACAAGCTTGATGCTTTTGTGAATCCCTCCCCTAATTGCAGTTAGCCGACCAGTGCGGCAATTGTAGCAGGTCCCTTTCAGCCTACTATTATCGAACTCTACAAAAAAGTTCTTCAACGTGCATGTGTTATTTAGTAAGCAGCATTACCATGGGCTTTTATAACGTATGATTCGATATCAGGTTTGTCGCTCATCTACTTCCTGTTAGCTGACATCAATTTGTTGACATAAATGTTCATTAGTAGACAATTTAATGTTTTGTACCAGTTTTCTCACTAACTACTCATCCGAGGCGCTTAACTTTTGGTATACAACATCATCATGGGCTCCTATAACATGGGATTTGATTTCAAGTCTGACGTTTATCTATTTTCATTTTAACGAAATCCGGCCATTTCAAAGTTTGACCCATTTTTGAATGTTCTTTATTATAATTTTTTATTTTGTCGACACATATACCCAAATAAATGAAACACTCATTTGGTTTGAAAGTGTAGGCTATGAGTAAATTTGACATCAAAAGGCAGGATTGTATCTTTCGTAAGAAAAAATATTTAAGGATACCCACTGTGCTCTATTCAGGAAAAAAATAAATAAAAATTCATGACAAAATCAAACAAAAAACGGAAGCGATATGGAAATTCAGTATGGACAAGAACATATCCATTCCCTAACTAAAGATAATATGGATTCCGTCTACATCCTTTAATTAAATTAGACCATGTATAGAAATGCTCAGAAATGTCTAATTATCAGTATGCATCATATAACATTCGAAGATGTACAGATTCAGTCAGTAAACTGTGTAGATAGAAATTAATGAGGTGTGGAATAAGTATACGCGACACAACCTTATACAACATTTACAACAATTTAAAAAATCAACAACAGAAAACAGCAAGCAGCCTTCAATGTGAAGGTCGCGGCTAGCTGTTAATTTTGAAATTGGCCCTGTAATGAATAAAAACTACATATGACAATGAAAAATCCCATTCTTGACACCCAAAAAACAGATGTCATTAATATTCGCCAAATACAAACACCAGCTTTGATAAATATATACAGAATCAACATACCGGGAATATACATGTATGGCGTGAGGCGCGACATTTTTGGCAGTATTATTGACTAATACAATTGGCAAAGTATAATAATTCATTTAAAAAAGTATCTTGTCCTTTGTTTATTAAATGCAGACTAAAACAATCCTCTTCCGGCGGGCAAGAGACAACCGATTTATTTAAGGGGACGCCAATTTGATTCTGAGGGGAGGCCGGCAGTTTCGGTCGAGACAAATTATTTATTTTTAAAATTTTGCGTGCCAGAATATTTATTTTTCGCCGCTACGCGGCAAGAATATTTACTTTCTTTATACATTAGCTAAATTGAGCAAGTATCTTGGAACGGATTATTTGTTTTCTTGCAAACAGAGGCCAGATTATTTATTTCCAACTTTTTCCAGGCCAGAATATTTATTTACAAAAACCGCCAGGCCCCCCTCAAAATCAAATGGTCGTCCCCTAAATACATATCAAAACCTTTAATTTTGTACAAATTCATGTGAACTGTCAGAAAACCTAGTAAAAACTTACTAGAAACGGCGTTAAATGCGCTAGGACGTACTGTCAACGTAGTAAAAACTGGACGGACGTGTTGAGGACGCAGTAGAAACTTCCTTATGGTCGTGCTACAAACTTGAACGAAAAATACCGTTATATGAAATCGTAGCGAAAACGTACGGCGAACGTAGTGCAAACTTTAAGGACGTAGTGAAATCGTAGCATAAACGGCACAAAAAATCATACCGTCCAGGCCACGTCCTTGAAGTTTTTGATACGTCCCTTCTACGTTCATGCTACGATCATAAAGTTCTCAATACGTTCTTAGTAGGTCTGTACTACGTTTTGACTTCTCCACGTCCTCACTACGTTTGTTTTGAACATGTTCAAAATTATTCCACGTCCTTCACGTTCTTGAAGTTCGCTCTACGTTCAAGAAAGTTCGTACTACGTCCATTAAAGTTCGCACTACGACCATACAAGTTTCTAGTACGTCTTTAATACGTTCATCAAGTTCTGTCCACGTTTTATGCCTTTTTAGGACTTAATAAGAACGTAGTACGAACTTTATCCAGTGTGACGGGGGCATTACACGACTCTCTATTTTATACTGAATGTTCTCGTCGTCTTTGGATTTAAGATGCTCTAGGTCTTCGTAATCGATATAGCTATAACGATGCTGCATACTACTTGGCTCAAAGTTACTATTAGACCAATTGCATAGATTTGTTTTTGATGACGTGGTAACTACAGGAATTTTATGTAAAGATTTTGAAACAATTTCATTGTATTGGGGTTTATTGTTAAAGTTAGCATCTACGTTAGTATCATCAGATTCTATTTCCGTTTTGTTTTCATCATTGCCTTTATGGTGTTGTTCCATGCCATTTTGATTACGAGCACTTTGATTCGAGCTGATTAGTTTTTCTTGGTCTTTAAGTCTATGTGATTGCATTTTGATCTCAGCTTGAAATTTACCTATGTTACGATGGTTGTCTTCTATTTGTTCTTTTAATGTGCGGATTGTGTTTTCTTTTTCCTGAACTTCAGATTTTAGAATAGAAATTTCGTCTTCGAAGTGTTTTTTCATTGTTTCGATGTTGTCTGTTATTGGTTTCATATTGTCAAGTATCATTTGTTTTATTTCAAGCAGCATTGACACTATTACAGTATTGTCATTAGGTTTGTTTGTTGTTTTATTCGATAACCTTTCAAAAATATCTGCCATAACTGCATCGTTTTCATCAGTAACTGTAGTTGCTCTTCTACTTCTTGATAAACGCTGTTTTAGCTCGGTAACATTGTTTGCTCCTTCTAAGAAATGATAAATAATGTAAATATCATCGGCAATTTTTTCACCAACTGAGTTACTGTTTTCCCTTGGAGTTCTTTCTACTAGTTTTGATTCTTTGTAGGATGGGTACTGTTTTCTGACAAGATCAAACAAAGAGTTACGAATTGGGCGTAGATCGTTAACATCGGTATGGGAAAGAATGTCTCGTTTAAATGTTTTTCTGTCAAGTTGACCAAAACTGGATTTGATCAAAGAATACATATCTTCATCATTAAATTGACTATCAGTTATAATATCATCTTGGGTATGTAAGAAAAGTTCAGAAGAAGAGTCATTATGCTCTGTTAGAGATGCATTATGGTCACATGTTTATATTTCTGATTTCTACTCACAGTGTCTGTATATGAACGATTAAACTTGTTTTTAACTTCTCTTCTACGACATAATATTTCACAAAATGTTCATAGATACATCCAAAAACGTCACTGTTGATCATTTCAAATGTTTATATAAGATCCTGCATATTAATTTCCATATGACTGACAGGGATTAGTGGGTCATACATCTTCAGTCAATGTCAGTCATTTTAAATCAAGGTAAAGTTCTGTTAATGACTGACAATGACAGTAACAAACCACATCAGTGATTTTAAATCAAGGTAAATATTTAAAATTGATACAAATCACAAAATTAACTGATATAAACTGACATCGTCTGCTTCAGATAAAGACAATTTAAAACAGTAAAAATACAGAAATTGATAATTACTGAAGATATTGCATAAAATAAAATCAGTATTTACAGATAAATTGTGGTAAAGAACAGGTCTTATCAGTCATATTAAATCGAATTTGAACTGTGTAAGGTAATGTCAGTCCTTATTTTGGTTCATAGTGAAAATAATGATAAAAATATTCTGTCGCGACGCCTTCGAAAAATATATATTGTTTCTGACCAAAACAAAAAACCTAACCCCACTTCAAGTTAAATGGTCCGTCCCTTACGGTTTTATGATGTTGATTACCTGACGAAACGACCCGGATTCTAGTAATGGAGCGACCATTTGATTTTTATGGGGGGGGCTATGGATATTTTCTTCGTCCGGAAAAAGTCGGGCCTGGATTTTTTTTTTTTGGCGCGCTAATGCGCTCAAATTTTTTTTATTTTTTCAAAAAAGGCAACTATAAATTTTTTTAGCCAAAAATACTATCCTGTCTTTTTTTTTACTCAAAGCACTGTCCTGCCTTTTTATTTTGGATTTTTGCAATCCTGCCTTTTTATTTCTTTCACCCTAGACCCCGTAAAAATCAGATGGTCGATCGTTCCCTAATGTCCTAATGCCTTTGGGTAACAATTGCGTAGTGATTTACAATGCATTTTCCATAGGGGGTACCCTGGTTTTCGATTTTAAAAAAAAAATCACCCGAATTTTAATATCTTTGGCACAGAACTTTTGTGTTGACATGCATATGTTTATTTTTAGCCAATAAAAACATGGTGTTCGTGTGGCGTTCATGGGCGTTATTTTTGGTCGAAAAAGGGGGTTCTTTTTTAACGTTATTTCAATTGCCCATTTTTACATTATTGTGAGCGCATAGGTGACTTCAGAATTTTTGTGCTAGTATTGTTCAAAGCTTGCTGTATTTTCTCCTACCCTTAATGTTTAAAAAGTGTAAAAACTTGCCGGTGGCCGGGATTTGCTAATGTGCAATTGTAACCTATGGTACACCTTTGCTTCGATGTTTGGAGATAGATAAACAATCAATGTTATATTTAAAAGGCTCCTGTCAAAAATACCAAAATGATTGACATCTGTGAAATTTTGACAAACCTGAGTACGGGTACGGGTACGGGTACAAGTTACACATTTTAGGCACCATTCGAACCTAAAGGGAAATAACCATTTTCTTTTTGTAGTTTTCTTAAAATAGAACATAGCATTGCTGATTCATTTTATTTTCCATGTTAACACAATAACAAATTAGCAAGAAATGGGTAAGAACACAGATTATCACCTCTTCTACAATATCTAAAGTGAAATTACAGGACTGTCGACTATTTATTTTTAGTTTCCCTTTTTAAAGTTGTTTTTTGTAGCACCGTTTTTTTACTACAAAATTAAACCTTTTTCTTCAGTTCCAATTAAGAAATTTATAATGGTGCATATAACATTGTGTAGCTCAAATTCTGCAGTTTTTCACGTTTTTTTTTTTCGATGTCATAATTTTTTGACTTAATATATATAAGAACAGAATTTTACGTAGGAAATCTGGTGGTGCCTAAAATGTGTAACCCGTACCCGTAGAGTGACTGTACGTGGAGTCGTACACTTTTTAATGTTTTAACTTTTAAAATCTCGACGGCCAATGTGAATCGGTTTCTATCATTTTCCAAAATATAGAGGTGGACAATATCTTCAAAAACTCAATATATTTTTGAAAAATATAAGTTAGTTATATTTTTACCATGTTTACAGATTTTTATTTGAAGGTAACAAAAGCATGGAAAATTGCTAAATATAGTACATGGAGTCCTACACCTCAAAAGTTTGAAAATTTCCGTTCATTTCTTACCAAGTCGTATATGGGGTGAAAGAAGCAAAGGTGTACCAAAGGGGTAATCAGTATCATAAAACCGTGAAGACAAAGACAAAACCGGCAGACAAAAAATCATCACAACAAAACAAACCACATAACAACATAAAACACACACACATAACAACAAAACCGCATTCAGCAACGCGAACTCAAGTCGAAACGAGAGTGAACTCAGGTGCTCCGGAAGAGTAAGCAGTTCCTGCTTGCTATAGCACACCCGTCACGTTGCCAAAGATCGATTAAGTGTTGGTCAAATCCGGAAAGGACGACATTACAAAACTCTATGTCAAACCAACATCTGTGCTCATCTGAGAGATAGAAATCCCGTATTTGCATACATGTACAAGCACATGATGTCGTCCGTAAAATTTCTTGAGTGATGACAACAACCTGGGAGCAACGTACCCCTGTGTTAACAATTTGCTTGTCAGCCGTGTAGCTCTATCAAGGAAGTCGTTGTACTCCCCACATGCTCTGGAATAACGAATCAATTGTGATACGTAAACTCCATATGCTGGAGCGGACAGAATGTTGCTACACAGAAAGGGAAAGTTAACTATTGGAAAGTAAGTCATCACGTTTGTCATAGAGCTTTGTACAAAGCCTTCCTTGTGTGTCAATTTCGAGAAATAGATCCAAATATGAAGCAGACCTCCTAGAATCTGTAGTGTCCTTTACCTCAAGTTCCTTCGGATATATGAGATGTAAATAGTCACCAAATCGAGGATTGTTTAGTGAAAGGACATCATCAATATAACGAAATGTGAGATTGAAGGATAAAGCAAGTTTGCGGTCCTTTTTGTCCAGAAGTGATTGTAAGAAGTCTGCTTCATATGAATGAAGAAACATATCGGCAAGCAATGGTGCACAATTTGTGCCCATTGGGATACCTATTGTTTGCTGAAAAACACGTCCACCAAACTGTACAAAATGTTGTCGATTAGAAAGTTGAGCATTTCTATTATTTGATCTTCTGTAAATTTGTTTTTCTTGCTAGACTTTTGGATGACAAAGTAAGTCTTTTTATAACCGACTACCAAATACTTGTACCTGCGTTTTCCATTCTTTTTTGACATGGCTTAGTTTCCAGAAAGAAGCAGGATGACATCATGCCTGTTTATTTATCAGTATGCATACACGATGCATCTGTGCAGCGTTTTAGACCACCTCAAAAAATCAGCACATCAGTGGTTTGCCTCCTCTGTTTCAGTCATGACATGTTGGCATATTCGGTGATAAAGCGTGAGTCGGGACTCGCAACCCAACTGGAAAAGTTTTAGTCATGTTAGTGATCATTTATTATGTTTATGTTAACTCAATTTAGGTTTTAGCTTGGGTATAATTAACTGTTACCTTTTATCACAAAAGAGTTGTTCTTAAAAGCTTAAACATATACTAACAATGACTAATTAGCTTGGATTTGAAAACAGACATGCTAATTAATTTTAAAGAGTAGAATTGTAAATATAAATTCAAATAATTTAATATTGTACTGATGATGTAAATCATTGAAGAAGAAACTTTTTTTCTGAAAACGCCAAAATAAAACACACCAAGATTAAACATGCCCATTTTAATTTAAAACCTCCAAAATATCCCTACACCAAAATATCCCAATTTACGGTTTAAAAATGCGAAAATCAGATAGTTATGACTACATAAGGCTCTGCTTAAAAAAAACCCAAATACATATACACATGTATATGCATTGTATCACCAATTCACAAGAACATTTAATCAGAAATCCTTGTGTGGAATTTCAAAAACTTTCATTGTGTTTTATCTGTACATGTACATGATGTATGTGAACAGGTAAAGATGCAGGTAAGTGAGTGAAACAATGGTAGGGGATATATGAGTAAGAGTAAAGATGTTTTAAAATCTAAATAAAAAATTTTGTCATGTCCGTGAAGCATCAGAGACCAAGGAGGGTGAAGAGAATACACATTGATCAGTACATGTAAGTCATCTTAAATTGTTTTCATGCTTAAACTATCATTTTAAAAGCTCCTGTGACAACTTGTTTGGAGCATCAAGTTTTATTCATGATTATCTTGACATACATACATTTGTACATCCTGTACATGTCTGTCTGTCTGTTTATCTGGTGGCTTAATTGGTATGTCTTTCACAAGCATTGGTATGTCCTAAACCAGTTTCAGTCTTCTACATCTTGATTTGGGTGTTTATGTATTAGGCATCCATGTCTCATGGTCACATCTCACATTCATCATGTTCATGACATTTTATTTCTTTTCAGAGGACGCTACTGATGCTAAGACAATGGAGGATACAGTTGATACATTTCCATTTAGTTTTGGCAGAAAACAAGCGTAAGTAATGTAATTTTACATGATTGTATATTGCAAATGATGTCGTTACATGTATGTTTGTGGGGTATCTATTTTCAGTATTTTTAGCTCACCTGGACCGAAGGTCCATGTGAGCTATTTCCATCACTTGGTGTCAGTCGTCATCGTCTGTCGTCGTTGTCGTCTGTTAACGAGTTTTCAAAAATCTTCTCCTCTAAAACTACTGACAGAATTCTATGAAACTTAGTAGGATCAATCCTGAGGATTTCCTTCATAAAAGTTGTGTTGTCAAAAAACAGGGCCGCCCTGGCTAAAAATAGAACAAGGGGGTCAGACTACTGTTTTTGGCTTGTAATTCAAAAAGTATAAGAGATAGATGAAATCTGATGCCACGCTGCTGCTTCAAGATTAAAAGTTCTACAAAAGTCTCCATTTGGTTGAAGTTGTCAGATGACCCCTTATAGGGGTTACTACCCCTTTAAGGTGAAAAATAGCATTTTTATACGACCGCAAATTTTTTGCGATCGTATTATGTTATGGCGATGTCGTTGTCGTCGTCGTCGTTGTCGTTGTCGTCGTCTGTAGACACTTTGGTTTCCGTGCGATAACTTTAGTTGTAGTTAACATGGTTAACCAATTGTTATAAAATTTTGATATGATGGTTATACCCACTAACAGAAGGTTGGTATTGCATTTGGGGTTTCTGGTCCCTACCGTTTTAGAAAAAAGGGCCAAAAGGGGCTAAAACGGGTGTATTGACAAAACGTTTGTAGAATGTTTAATTTTCATCCGATTTTGATCATTCTTTTTTTATTGTATTCCTCAATAAATTCTGTCAACACAATGTAACAACACTTTTGATGTATCTTGTACTGAACCATTGCTATAAGGGGTCAAAAAGGGGCCACACCCAAAACCACTTTTTTATTTGTGGTCCGATTTTCAAAATCTTTTTTTCATTGGAATCCTTGTAAAAATCCCTGCTTGCGTTTTTCAATCAGATTTGCATTATCTCATACCGTTTTCGAGAAATTAGGGGTCAAATTGGCCAAAAACGCCATTTATAAAAGTTTGTCCATGCAAATAGTTTTTTACCAATATTAAGTTGTAGTGGGCCAGCCAATTGTTATGAAGTTTAAATATGATGATCATATTCACTAAAAGAATGTTGGTTTTGTATTTGGGGTTTGTGGCCCCTACTGTTTTAGAAAAAAAAAGGGCCAAAGGGGCTAAAACGGGTGTATTGACAAAACTGTTGTAGAATGTTCATTATTCATTCAATTTTGAAAATTCTTTTTTTGTTGAAGTGCTCATAAAATTCTGTCTACTAAATGTGTCAATGATTTTGATATGTATTTCACCTTTACATTGCTACAGGGGGCTAAAGACAGGCCACGCCCATAAAATCAACTTTTTTATTTTTGGTCCGATTTTCAAAATCTTTTTTTCATTGGAATCCTTTCAAAAATCCCTGGCTGCGTTTTCAATCAGATTTGCAATATCTCTTACCGTTTTTGAGAAATTAGGGATCAAAGGGGCAAAAAACACCAATTTTAAAAGTTTGTCAAGGCAAATAGTTTTATACTTAAAATTAAGTTGTAGTTATTACATGTATATAAATAAGACTTTTTGTATTAGATGCTGATGTAAATATATATGTGTCAAAAATGCATTTTTAAGTCCACCACAGGATGCATGTGTCAAAAAGTTTTGTAAGTCCACCATGGGCTTCATGTGACCAAAGCAATGGACTATCCATATTAGGCCTCCAACGTACAGGGTTAAACTTGTTGCGGTCGTATCATGCTGCGCTCGGCGTAGCTTTTTATTTCATGTTTTTGTGCCATAGTATGAAAACTATTGCAGATAGAGAAAAGCTGTTGCTTGCTTATATGTTCAGCTCATTAAGCTCTTCAAAGTTATCAGATGACCCCTTATAGGGGTTATGGCACCTAAAAGAATGTTTTTTTCATGTTTTTGGCTTATAGAATAAAAGTTATTGCAGATAAAGAAAAGCTGTTGCTTGCTTAAATGTTCAGCTCATTAAGCTCTACAAAAGTCTCCATAGGGTGGAAGTTGTCAGATGACCCCTTATAGGGGTTACAGCCCCTTAAAGGCAAAAAATAGTGTTTTTGGCCTATAGAATTAAAACTATTGCAGCTAGAAATAAACAGTTGCTTGCTCAAATGTTCAGCTCATTTTGCTCTTCAAAAGTCTCCATAGGATGGAAGTTGACAGATGACCCCTAATAGGAGTTACAGCCCCTTAAAGGCGAAAAATGGTGTTTTTGACCTGCAGAATGAAAACTTTTGCAGATAGAATAAAGCTGTTGCTTGCTTAAATGTTCAGCTCATTTAGCTCTACAAAAGCATTCATAGGATCAAAGTAGTCAGATGACCCCTTATAGGGGTAACGACCCTTTATAGAAAATAATGAGATGTGGAATAAGTGTACGCGACACAACCCACAATTAAACGGCAATTTAGAAAAACAATGGACAACCGCCAGCAGCCTTTGGCACTGCTTGCGGTTCTGCAATTGGCCCATGGTCTAAATAAGATGCATATAATTCAAATCTAGCCCTGAAATAGTCACAGATAGACCCCCTTCTTAAACAAGGAACAAAACATCAGAAAGACAAGTACAAGCGAAAGCTTTGTCAAAGATTCCTGGCTTAGGACAGGCTCATGTAATATGTGGCGGGGTTTAACTAGTTTTTTGGGCCCAACCTTCCCCCTATCAATATTCCAAGACAAAGCACAAAAACTAAACACACAATAAAAATCAAATCGATCAAAGTCCAATTCCACCAGAGAGAACCTAAGACAAAAAACAAGAACAAAAGGACGGTAAAAGAACTCTCTATAGAACACTCGCTGTTACTGACTGTTACTTAAAATAACATGTTTTTTGCCTACAGTATGAAAACTATTGCTGAAAGAGAAAAGCTGTTGCTTGCTTAAATGTTAAGTTTATTTGGCTCTACAAAGTTCCCACAGGGTCAAAGATGTCAGATGACCCCTTATAGGAGTTATGGCCCCTTGAAGGTGAAAAATAGTGTTTTTAGTCTACAGAATAAAAACTTTTGCAGATAGAGAAAAGCTGCTGATTGCTTAAACCTTAAGTTCATTAAGCTCTACAAAAGTCTTCATGGGCTTGAAGTTGGCAGATGATCCCTTAAAGGATTTATGGCCCTTTAAAGGTGAAAAACAGTGGTTTTTATACGACCGCAAAAAATTTGCGAACGTATTATGGTATGATGCTGTCGTCGTTGTCGTTGTCGGTGTCTGTTAACTTTTTAGTGTTTCCACAATAACTTTAGTTCCAGTTATCCGATTGCTATGAAACTTTACAATGATGTTTCTTACCATAAAAGGATGCATGGGATTGATTTTGGGGGTCCCCCCATTTTTCGTTTAGAAATTAGGGGCCAAAAAAGGGCCAAAAATACTACTTTTTTGTTTGTTTCCACAATAACTTTAGTTCTAGTTATCCAATTGCTATGAAATTTGACAGTGATGTTCCTTACCATACAAGGATAAATGGGATTGATTTTGGGGGTCCCCCCTTTTTTTGTTTCGAAATTAGGGGCCCAAAAGGGGAAAAAAATTCAAATATTTTACTTGTTTCCACCATAACTTTGGTCCTAGTTGGCCTATTGCTGTGAAATTTGTCAAGAATGTTTCTTACAATAAAAGAATGAACCTGATGAATTTTTGCGCCCCCCTTTTTCTCCGTTGTGTAATTAGGGGCCAAAAGGGGCCAAAATAAAAACTTTTTTATTTGTGGTCCGATTTTGAAATTTTTTTTTTACATGTTTGTTCTTGTCAAATAGCGGATACAAAATTAAGAATTAATCTTTGCGACCCCCCCTTTTTCCCCCTATTACGTAATTAGGGGCCAAATGGGGCCAAAATCGAAACTTTTTTATTTGTGGTCCGATTTTGAAATTTTTTTTTGCAAGTTTATTTTTGTCAAGTAGCGAATCCAAATTTGAGAATTAATTTTTGCGACCCCCACCCCTTTTTCACCTGTTACGTAATTAGGGGCCAAAAGGGGCCGAAATTGAAACTTTTTTATTTCTGGTCCGATTTTGAAAATTTTTTTTGCATGTTTGTTCTTGTCAAATAGCGGATACAAAATTAAGAATTAATTTTTGCGACCCCCCCCCTTTTTCCCCTTATTACGTAATTAGGGGCCAAATGGGGCCGAAATTGAAACTTTTTTATTTCTGGTCCGATTTTGAAAATTTTTTTGCATGTTTGTTCTTGTCAAATAGCGAATACAAAATTAAGAATTAATTTTTGCGACCCCCCCCTTTTTCCCCCTATTACGTAATTAGGGGCCAAATGGGGCTTTTTTATTTGTGGTCCGATTTTGAAAATTTTTTTTGCAAATTTATTCTTGTCAGGTAGCGATTCTAAATTTAAGAATAAATTTTTTGGGCTGTAATCATAATTTAAAAAAAATTCTGGTTCGATTTTTAATTTTTTTCCCAAACATTATTCTTTTAAAGAGTAGAATACAACATTCAAAATTTATATTTTTAGCCCCTGGGTTGAAAGTCCATCAGAGAAGCATGTGTCAAAAACCTTTGTCAGTCCACCATGGGCTGCATGTGTCCAGAACAATAGACTATCCATATTAGGCCTAAAACGTACAGGGTTCAACATGTTGCGGTCGTATCATGCTGCGCTCGGCGAAGCTTTTTATTAGCTTATAGAATGAAAACTATTGCAGATAGAGAAAGGCGTTTTCTTGCTTAAACATTCAGCTCATTTAGCTATACAAAAGACTCCATAGATTTGACATCAAGACCAGGTGAGCGATTCAGGCTCCTGGGAGCCTCTTGTCTCTTCTACAGCTTTAATATTGTCTAAAAGTTACAGAAGGTGAGACACAAGTATTAATTTGTAGCAACGGCAGTGGCCTAACATTTGTTGTAAATCTTTCATGGAAATGAATTTCTCTAAAGGTAACAGCTAATCTTCTGTTATTTTGGTATACAGACAATTGAGGGTATGATCTACACAACTGTTACCATGCTGTGTGACTCTGGTCCCATTTTCACACTCCATTGACTCTGGGAGTTAGGTCTTTTTTCAGGCCATAAACTTCTTGTAAAAAGTATAATCATTGTGATAATAGCTCTAGCATCTGATATTTAGGATATCGATGAATTATGGTTTTTAGGCAAGCGCCAGCGAAGCCTTATGGAGTCTATAGAGTAGTGATGATTTTCGCGTTTTTTTTCTGTCTAGACGGAGTGATTTTCCTGCATCCAGTCTGGAATAAAATGCTTTATTTTCTATATTACTTTTCAATATTTGTAAACATGATATACACTTCTATAAATCTCAATTTTTATTGGCATTTTATATGACCGGCACAAGTTTTATTTATTCCTTTGCATCTTTGATGACGAACTTTTTATACGACCGCAAAATTTTTGCGATCGTATAATGTTATGGCGATGTCGTCGTTGTCGGCGTCGTCGTCTGTGGACATTTGGTTTCCGTGCGATAACTTGAGTAAATATTGACCGATTGATATGAAATTTGGAAATGAAGTTTGTAAACACTAAAGGAAGGTTGGTATTGTATTTGGGGTTTGTGGCCCCTACTGTTTTAGCAAAAAGGGCCAAAAGGGGCTAAATCGGATGTATTGACAAAACTGTTGTAGAATGTTTATTATTCATTCAATTTTGAAAATTCTTTTTTTATTGAATTCATCAATAAATTCTGTCAACTACATGTGTCAACCGTTTCAATATATATTGCACCGTTATATTGCTATAGGGGGTCAAAAAGGGGCCACACCCAAAAAATTGACTTTTTTATTTGTGGTCCGATTTTCAAAATCTTTTTTTCATTAGAATCCTTATAAAAATCCCTGCCTGCGTTTTTCAATCAGATTTGAAATATCTCTAACCGTTTTTGAGAAATAAGGGGTTGAAGGGGCCAAAAACGCCATTTTTCAAAGTCTGTTTAGGCATATAGTTATATACTAAAAATAAAGTTTTAGCGGGCCAGCCAATTGTTATGAAGTTTTAATATGATGATTATATCCAGTAAAGGAATGTTGGTATTGAATTTGGGGTTTGTGGCCCCTGCTGTTTTGGAAAAAAGGGTCAAAAGGGGCTAAAATGGGTGTATTGACAAAAATGTTATAGAATGTTTATTATTCATTCAATTTTGAAAATTCTTTTTTTATTGAGTTCCTCGTTAAATTCTGTCAACTACATGTGTCACTGGTTTTGATAAAAATTGCACCGTTACATTGCTATAGGGGGCCAAAAAAGGGGCCACACCCAAAAAATTGACTTTTTTATTTGTGGTCCGATTTTCAAAATCTTTTTTTCATTAGAATCCTTATAAAAATCCCTGCCTGCGTCTTTCAATCAGATTTGAAATATCTCTAACCGTTTTTGAGAAATAAGGGGTTGAAGGGGCCAAAAACGCCATTTTTCAAAGTCTGTTTAGGCATATAGTTATATACTAAAAATAAAGTTTTAGCGGGCCAGCCAATTGTTATGAAGTTTTAATATGATGATTATATCCAGTAAAGGAATGTTGGTATTGAATTTGGGGTTTGTGGCCCCTGCTGTTTTAGAAAAAAGGGTCAAAAGGGGCTAAAATGGGTGTATTGACAAAAATGTTATAGAATGTTTATTATTCATTCAATTTTGAAAATTCTTTTTTTATTGAGTTCCTCATTAAATTCTGTCAACTACATGTGTCACTGGTTTTGATAAAAATTGCACCGTTACATTGCTATAGGGGGTCAAAAAAGGGGCCACATCCAAAAAATCGACTTTTTTATATGTGGTCCGATTTTCAAAATCTTTTTTTCTTTTGAATCCTTGCAAAAATCCCTGCCTGTGTTTTTCAATCAGATTTGCAATATCTTTAACCATTTATGAGAAATTAGGGGTCAATGGGGCAAAAAACACCATTTTTTAAAGATTGTCAAGGTAAATAGTCTTATACCAAAAATTAAGTTGAAGTGGGCCAGCCAATTGTTATGAAGTTTTAATACACTAAATAAATGTTGGTATTGAATTTGGGTCAAAATGGGCTTAAACAGGTGTATTGACAAAACTTATGTAGAATGTTTATTATTCATTGAATTAAAAAAAAAATTGGTCCAATTTTCAAAATCTTTTTTCATTGGATTCCTTATGAAAATCTCTGTCTTAATTTGCAATATTTCTCTACAATTTTTGAGAAATTAGGGGTCAAAGGGCCAAAAATGTCAATTTTAAAATACATGTATATAATTAAGGCTTATTTTTGTATTAGATCATAGATGTTAAAGTAAGTACATATGTGTCAAATATGCATTTAAAAGTCCACCACAGGATGCATGTGTCAAAAAAATTTGTAAGTCCACCATGGGCTTCATGTGACAAAAGCAATAGACTATCCATATTGGGCCTCCAACGAACAGGGTTCAACTTGTTGCGGTCGTATCATGCTGCGCTCGGCGTAGCTTTTTATTAGTTAAAGGCGATAGAATATACATTATGTATTCATCTATTACTTGATTGGTTCGTATAAATATTTCTCTCATTTGATTGGTCAATGCATGGATTCAGATTCTAGCTTCACCATTCATAAAATCAGTACAAAATACACATCATGGGACGAGTGCATTTTAATCGAAGGGGTGTTTCAATCGATACCGTTTTTACACGATACCTGTCTTGTGTGTGCAGTTGTGTTCATTAACTTTTAAATTCTTCTTCGCTCACCAAAATTAATAATTTGCAAACATTTTGAACAATATATTTTAACAGAGAATAAATCTATTATAGTTCTTATATATTTCGCTTGCCTTTAAACGCTTTAGCGCTTTGATTGCATCTGTCACCATGTGATCTGACCTTGACCTCATTTTTACACTAAATGACTGTTAATATTCAGGTGCGTTACTAAGCTCCCATACAAGCAAAGAATCATTTGCTTGCACATCATTCTGCCAAACAAAATTTTTTTTTAATGAAAAAAAATCATGTCAGGAAAGTGGTGAAAGGAATATACTTTACAAGCTTAACAGATTCCATGTGATCCCCTAATTCCAATATGGACCCTAGAATAGCTGTTGATCTATAAAGGAAGCCTAAAGTCCACTATCTTCGCGAAGAATTGGGACCACGCTCGTTTGAAGACGTGTCTTCCTGTAATATAGTTAGTAGCATAAAACTTTTTTTATTGCAATTATATTTTACAAATGCTTTATCATGTTTATATATATAACGTGCATGTACACGCTTGTCAATGGTATATATATTTGTAGTCCTTGTCTGTGACGACCAAGTCAAGACAAGCATGACGTCCTTTAAGTCTTTAATTTGAATTAATGAGACAAGGATCTTGAAATGCTTCTCCACGACTATAAGACAGTAAACTAAGTAATTATCTGCCTAACGGCCTATGTGTGGGAACTAGTTGTACAGGTATGTCAACTCAAAGTAGGCTTTGTGTTAAAACAACTTGAATGTCAAAATGTTTTAATGTGTAATTTGTAAATCCAAATTACAAAATACAATGTCCAAAATAAAACAATGCCAAATTTATAACAAAAGTAATATGTAGAGTTGGAGATCAAAACAGAAAGTCCAAACCAAGTCCCCGTAAATGTGTATATATTGACAATCTTGATTTACCAGTTTGTAAAAATTAAAAAATCAAGATGTACATTGAAATTGTAAAAGAAAACCTTAAGTATGACCATTTGACCAAAATTTGTATGTAAATATAGAAATGAGGAAATTTATCATGTACATGTAGTAAATAAACATGTACGATTTAAAGGTCAGCAATTATTGAGAACTTTAAAACCAAATCAGTAATTTTGTTTAGAAAAGAAGCTCTCTGACATTAAAATAAATGAAATATATTTTAACCAAAAATTGGACAAAATATACTTCATGATATATGTATCATCAGCAATCATGTATATAGCGCTACCCTCTGATCAAAAACACACATACTGATAGAATGTCCCAATTTAAATAAAATGCCACAATCTGAACCAAATTCAATATAAACCCTCGATCAATATCATCCCTCTTGCCGATGGCAATACAAAGGACAAGGTACAGTAAGGGCCATATTTGGCCCCCTTATTTAAAGAAAAAAAAATCCTAAGTAACTGATTTTTAAAAATATCATTAAGTTTTCAAGTTAGATTATTAAACTTTTTGACAGTGGTAAAGATTTTCCATCACCTACTGTAATTTTTATTTTATAGATTCCTAAAGAAGTACGTGTAAAAGTAACAAAATCACAAAATCGTTGAAAAATGTCATTATTCATGCTTATTTTGGTGTTTTTAATGATCAGCTACAACGTAGACCATGGATTTCTCGACGGATTTATAATAATTTAATAGTGCAAATTAAAGTTCATAAACAATATTACTGTGGTCTAAGTAGTCGCTGGCATTTAAGAATTGAAAATATTACCCAAATATTGTTCTTTTTCCACGAATTTGAAAGAAATTGTACCTATTCACAATGTTTTTACAAGCAATTTCAAATAATTAAATTAGAAAATTCTTATGAATTTAATTGTTTTATCTTCTTGGTTTATTTAACTTAATAAATAACAAAAGGACTTTTCCTTAGATCAGTTTTGTATTTTTAGTCTAAAAGGGGGCCAAATACGGGCCTTACCGAACCTGGTCCTTTCTTAGATTTTTTCAGAATGTCTATGTCAAGCATAAAAAAATCAAAAAGTTCAGATTTCGTTATTCATTTCATTTGTAAATTTAGAGCTATAAAACTCTATAATCAACAGTCGAGGAAATTAGGATTTTTTTTGGCAGGACATTCAGTTCCATCATTGGTCAAGATTTACAGGACCAGAAGAAAATATAGGAGTCCCATTTAACACAATATATTAATTCATTTTTAAAATACTGTTAGCTTTTATCGGACATTCAGACCTGTGAAAGGCACATAAACATCAGACGAATGAATTTTTACAGGCCTTGGGCTGTCGGTCCTGTGCCAATTTCCATGATTGTCAATTAGCTTCCAAGGGGCTTCGCCACCCCCCCCCACCAGGGCTCAGTCCTGGACCAGCTGGGGACCTTTAAAGCAGTCCCCAGACCCCTCGCTGAATTGTTTGTGCTTGCACATGCTATAGAGGTTGGCCATGCCCCTGATATTTGTTTTTATACAACCGCAAAATTTTTGCGATCGTATAATGTTATGGCGATGTCGTCGTTGTCGTCGTCGTCTGGGGACATTTGGTTTCCATGCGATAACTTGAGTAAATATTGACCAATTGTTATGAAATTTTGATATAATGTTTGTAACCACTAGATAGAAGAAGGTTTCTATTGTATTTCGGGTTGGTGGCCCTTACCGTTTTGGAAAAAAGGGCCAAAAGGGGCTAAAACGGGTGTATTGACAAAACTGTTGTAGAATGGTTATTATTCATTTGATTTTAAAAATTCTTTTTTTATTGAATTCCTCATTAAATTCTGTCAACAAAATGTGTCAATGGTTTTGATGTATATTGAACCGTTACATTGCTACAGGGGGCCAAAGACGGGCCACACCCAAAAATCAACTTTTAATTTGTGGTCCGATTTTCAAAATCTTTTTTTTATTTGAATCCTTGTGAAAATCCCTGCCTGCATTTTACAATCAGATTTGCAATATCTCTTACTGTTTTTGAGATATAAGGGGTCGAAGGGGCAGAAAACGCCATTTTTAAAAGTTGGTCAAGGCAAATGGTTTTACACAAGAAATTTAGCTGTAGCGGCGCGCGTGCGCGCCCCATAGAAAATACAACTGAGATCACACCAAATCTCAATGGGATCTCGCCGAGATCCCATCTGTTAGGATGAGATAGACTGGGATTAGGTGGGAATTATAGAGATAAAAAATCCCATCCGAGATTTACTTGTGGGATCCCACCTGAGAAGTGAGAAAAGGTGGGATGGAGTGTGAAATAGTGGGATCAAGTGTGAAAAAAGAGATGATATGGGATAATTATCTCCCTTTGCTTTTTACCAATAATAAATATTTTTTTTAAATCTTGAGAATTTGAAATGGGTTTACAAGTAGTATAACTTAATGAGATTTCTTTCTTTTTTTATTTTAAACCTTATTTGGGCATATGGTAATCTTATTTCTTATATTTGTGCATTAAAACTGTCAGTTGAAGACCTTTTGAAGCATTTTACAGAAATGGTTCCACATATATAGGGATTGGGAATATCTATTAGTGTAGAAATTTGAACCTACATTGTATGGTGTTGACATAGAAAAAAAGGTGCAGAAGATTTAAAGAACAAAATGTACATTTAAACCAAGACGAGTGTAAATTCTTTCAAACTTAAATGAAAATGCCTGTTGATATATCATGGTAACATTAAACAGCTTAATTGTAGACAAACTGAAATTAATTTTATGTCAGACAATAAATTATTTTCAGTTAAGTGATGTTTGGGAATAGATTTACCTACAATGTGCATGCAGAATTTGCATTAGTTACTTTAATTAGAAAATTATATTATATTGTTAATTGGGATTGTATACTGATACATTAATTTTTTTCTGAAAATAATAGAACCATGTGACTTCAAATTTTCTCAGGAGAAATAATGTGGGATCCAAGTGGGAAAAAGATGGGATCCCAGTGGAAATAGATGGGATCCCAAGTAAATATCCCACCTTTTGGTGTGATCCCTAATGTGATTACAGCTGGGAACCCCTAGTGGATTTTCTATGGTTTTTACACAAGAAATTTAGCTGTAGTGGGCCAGCCAATTGTTATGAAGTTTAAATATGATGATTTATATACATTTGTACACTGAAGGAAGTTTTTTTATTGCATTTGGGGTTTGTGGTCCTTACCTTTTTTAAAAAAAGGGCCAAAAGGGGCTTAATTGTGTCAAAAATGTCAATGAATACAGATTTTTTTTTTCTATTAAATGTTATTGTAAATATATATGTGTCAAATATGCATTTTTAAGTCCACCATAGGTTGCATGTGTAAAAAAGCTTTGTAAGTCCAGGATGGGATGCATGTGACCAAAGCAATAGACTATCCATATTGGGCCTCCAATGTACAGGGTTCAACTTGTTGCGGTTGTATCATGCTGCGCTCGGCGTAGCTTTTTATTTTTTTTGTGTTCTGTCTTTTATGTTTAATTGAGGATATTTAGAATCACTTTAGTTGGTCCACAAGAAAATGTCCTTTAGTCACCTGTCAAATGACCTTGACTTTTGTTTACTTCTGATATCAAGGAACTAAAGACCTAGTTAAAATTTTAATGCATTTTGTGATTGTGACAACAGGCAAGAAATATTATTAGTTTATTTGTATTCAATATATTTCAATATAAGAAATCCTTATAATAATAAGATTTTTGAAAAGTTGTTATTGCTCAACAACTAGTATACAGTAATGTTTTTTTTTTGTCTTGAATCTAGTTTATTTTAGCAGGGGTTCAAATTTACATTTGAGAGGAAAAGATCCAGGCCTTTTTTAGCTCACCTGGACCAAAGGTCCATGTGAGCTATTGCCATCACTTGGCGTCCGTCGTCGTCGTCGTCGTCGTCGTCGTCCGTTAACAATTTTTCAAAAATCTTCTCCTCTGAAACTACTGAACAGAATTGAATGAAACTTGGTATGATTGATCCTTAGGGTGTCCTGCACCAAACTTGTGTTTCGATTTTTGATCTGTCAAAAAACATGGCCGCCGTTACTAAAAATAGACTAGGGGGGTCAGACTACTGTTTTTGGCTTATAAATCAAAAAGTATAAGAGATAGAGGAAATCTGAGGCCACGCTACTGATTCAGCATCAAAAGCTCTACAAAAGTCTCCATTTGGTCAAAGTTGTCAGATGACCCCTTATAGGGGTTACGGCCCCTTAAAGGTGAAAAATAGCATTTTTTCATGTTTTTGGCCTACAGAATGAAAACTATTGCAGATAGAGATTAGCTGTTGCTTGCTTAAATGTTAAGCTTATTTAGCACTACGAAAGTATCCATAGAGTCGGAGTTGTCAGATGACCCCTTATAGGGGTTACGGCCCCTTAAAGGTGAAAAATGGCCATTTTTCATGTTTTTGGCCTACAGAATGAAAACTATTGCAGATAGAGATTAGCTGTTGCTTGCTTAAATGTTTAGCTCATTTAGCTCTACGAAAGTCTCCATAGGGTGGAAGTTGTCAGATGACCTCTTATAGGGGTTACGGCCCCTTAAAGGTGAAAAATAGCCATTTTTCATGTTTTTGGCCTACTGAATGAAAACTATTGCAGATAGAGATTAGGTGTTGCTTGCTTAAATGTTTAGCTCATTTAGCTCTACAAAAGTCTCCAAAGGGTCGAAGTTGTCAGATGACCCCTTATAGGGGTTACGGCCCTTGAAAAATAGCGTTTTTTCATGTTTTTGTCCTACAGAATGAAAACTATTGCAGATAGAGATTAGCTGTTGCTTGCTTAAATGTTCAGCTCATTTAGCTCTACAAAATTCTCTTTAGGGTCGAAGTTGTCAGATGACCTCTTATAGGGGTTACGGCCCCTGAAAAATAGCGATTTTTCATGTTTTTGGCCTACAGAATGAAAACTATTGCAGATAGAGATTAGCTGTTGCTTGCTTAAATGTTCAGCTCATTTAGCTCTACAAAATTCTCCATAGGGTCAAAGTTGTCAGATGACCCCTTATAGGGGTAACGGCCCCTGAAAAAACGATTTTTCATGTTTTTGGCCTACAGAATGAAAACTATTGCAGATGGAGATTAGCTGTTGCTTGTTTAAATGTTCAGCTCATTTAGCTCTACAAAAGTCTCCATAGGGTCGAAGTTGTCAGATGACTCCTTATAGGGGTTATGGCCCCTTATAGGTGAAAAATGGTGTTTTTGGCCTATAGAATGAAAACTATTGCAGGTAAAGAAAAGCTGTTGCTTGCTTAAATGTTCAGCTCATTTAGCTCTACAAAAGTATAGGGTCAACATCAAGACCAGGTGAGCGATTCAGGCTCCTGGGAGCCTCTTGTTTTAAGTTCTGTGTGATGGTCCATCGGACAATATTCAACAAGTCCTTAATAGGAGTTACTGCCTATACATTAAGGTCCTGGAATATTGTTAACAGATTTCAAAGGTCCTTTAAAAAAAATATTTTAACAGTCCCAAGCCTCGGACTGTCTTACTTTTCTTTATTTTCTCAGACCAGTACGTATTCACATGACCAGAGAAGAGTTCGAGGCTGATATTTATCCTATGAACCACAAAAACAGAGGATGTGCGGTTATCATCAATAATAAAACGTTTGACCCTTCCGTCGGACTGGGACCAAGAAATGGCACAGATGTAGACGCCTCAGCATTAGCCAATAGATTTGCAGAGTTGGGATTTGAAGTTGAGTTAGAAGATGATGTGACGAGGGAAGAAATGATGCAAATAATGAAGAAATGTAAGGGAAATAATCACAATTCAATATGTTGTGTTTGAAATTGTACATTTATTTCAATATTACAATGAATTTATCATGTTTATAAGGTTTGAACTATGCATAAAAAAACAAAATTTAGATAATTTTTTTGTTGGGAATATCAAAATTTCCTGGAACATTGTAAACATAACTTTAATGAGAATATTTTTTCTAATTTATTTTCCTCTAATTTTTGTATGTCTAGATGCCTTTATGGACCACTCTGACAGTGATTGCTTTGCTTGTGCTATCCTCAGTCATGGAGAAGAAGGAGTTGTGTACGGTAAAAATGGGAAAATAGAAATCAAGAAGTTACTGGAACCATTCAAAGGAAATCTTTGTGAAACTCTTGCTGGCAAACCAAAGTTATTTTTTATTCAGGTATTTAATAATTTCAAGGAAAGGATTTATGCCCTTGTAACATCACATATGAAAACGTACAAATGTATCTAAAATGTCACATGTTTTCATCCTTGTTGTTGTCTTATTCAATCCGGATTTACATCTGAAAATTGACACCCAAGGAAGACTTTGTACAAGACTCTAATTGATAAGCATGATGACTTCGATCTTTGCCAGAGTCTGCTTCTTCCTTTATGTTCAATATATCCTTTGGTTAACAACTCTCAGCTGATATTTTATTCCAGAGCTTGTGGATTGTATAATTATATCTGTGATAGAGTGTCACCCCAACCACACAATTTGCCAACACAGACTTATGTTGCTCGTTATTGTCGTTGCTTAATTAAGGAATTTGAAGTGAAACATTGTGTGCTTGTAGACTTACATGTACAATGTATACAGGATTTCTTACTTTCAGATGATCGAAATACAGATGTTTTGTCGTAAAGATTTGAAATTATTCAAGATCTCCCTCTGAACATATATGTATTTTAATTGCATGATTAGCATTAATCATTACATAGTGTCTACTAGTATATACTACATCCACCGCTGTACCCGTGGTTATGATTAATAAGACAAATAGAAAGCTTAATATCATTTTGTTGTAGCTAAAAATGTGAATAAAAGCTATCATGACTATATGACTATAGCACATTGTATATGTTTTATTCAAGGCCTGTCGGGGAACAGAATTTGATGAAGGAGTTGAACTAAATGTAGCCGATGCTAAGGGAGAAATGGAAGTGGACCAACAGGTTTTATCACAGAAAATCCCAGCAGAGGCCGATTTCTTAGTGGCATATTCTGTCGTACCTGGTAATATATTGTCTGTTTATTAACTCGTTTAATAACTACATGTAGCTCCATTTTTATGCCCTGTCAATGAAAGTAGTGGGGCACATAATGTTCCAGACTGTCTGTCTGTCCATATGTCTATCAGTCCCAAATGTTGCGAGATTCGAAATTATGTCTTTTGGATATATATTCATGTTATTTTCCCTAATGATTTGGAAGTGGTTTCTTTTCCTGTTTAATTTGGATATTGTGAAATCAATTGTATTGATAATTTATTTCCTTTAAGCAAATGTTTTAAGCTTTTGTATAATTGATTCATATGTCATCATTTAAGGTGGTTCAGGAGTATAAAACTGAGCATCTTTTTCAGACATCTTGCAAATTTTTAGTCTGGATTTCAATTAAAGTGAATAAAAATAACACAAGAGATACAAAATTTAATTCTTTATTTTATTTTATGAATGAAATAAATATTACAAATATGTTTAAACAGAAATTAAGCTTTTTCTAAAAAGTTCTATTTTCAGGGGAGATAATTGGTGGGAAACTGTGTGACAAATTTTTATATAGAAATGTGTAGGAAAAATTAGTTTTTCTTAAATAAATATCTTAAAAAGAAGGTCCGTGACCCCAAGTTTTTATCATGTTTTTTAGTAGATAGTATATGCGGCTTGTCATTTGTGAAATATAATTAAAATCTGATGGGTTTCCAGCTCACAGTGATGCTAAATAACTCTTTTCCCTTTATAATCTATTGGAAAAACAATCTCTAGGCAACCAACTTCACAAGGTCATAAATCTGTAAAAAGGTCCATGACCCCCAATTATTTTTGCATTTTTTTAATGTTCTTTTATCAAAGTTTAATTCTGCAAAATTTAACAAAAATCTGATGGATTTTTCTTATACCCCCGAACCACCTTAAAGAACTTCAATGCTATGTTGAAGCTTAGGTTATTTTTGTTAACCTGTCGAAGTTGGTCTACCATTAAAAAAGTTAACTAAGGTTGACATAATATACCTACATGTAGAAGTATATGTTAATGAGATGTAGGAAAAAACTTACAATACAATTACACTTGAAACATACACGAGACAATGGAAACTAATAAATACTACATGTACTACACAATCCAAACCAGCCAGGCAGCTTGTCCTAACCTAATCAATCATAGAGCTATTTGTGGTTGCTGACAGTCTTGTAATTTGTTCTTGATGCCGAACATTTATTTAGATAAACATACACTAAATATTTAAGGGAAATTTTCAATATCTTATAACTATTTTATGCCCCATCTACGAAAGTATGGAAGCATGTAGTGTCAACTGTCCCTAATGTTGAGAGATAGGGCATTATATTTTTTTGACATACTTTTGTTCTATTATATAAAAGAAAGTTGTAGAATAAATTTTCACCCTATTGTGTTCACAGGTTATTACGCCTGGAGGAACTCTATAGATGGATCATGGTTTGTCCAAGCCTTATCTGCCGTGTTAGAAAAGTACGGAAATCAATTAGACATTGTTAGAATTTTGACAAGAGTCAACAAAATGGTGGCCTATAAGTTCCAGTCGAATACGTCCAACCCGTACATGAGTAAGAAAAAACAGATTCCCTGTATTACGTCCATGTTGACAAGAGAACTATATTTCTTTCCAAAATAGATGGCAGATGCTGATGCATGGTTGTTTAATTTTGTTTTTGATGGCTAGTTGTACTTAGGGATTTGCATAATTTAGCAAGATCTGAAACATTTTTATTGCGATCTTATTAAGGCAAGATCTGAGACATTTTATTGAGACCTTATTAAAGCAAGATCTGAAAGACACAGTGATACATTTGTTATCTTTTAGAATTAAGTCAGCTGTTATATATAATGGGCAGGGCATATGGGAGGATTAAATTCTTAGTTTTCTTTATTCAAATATTTTAGATTTTTGGTCGGATTTCACTAGTAGAAATCAGGGTCATAAAATTGGAAATGTTGGGTGGAGGGCGGGTAAGGAAAATACTGTCATAACACTTTTCTCAGCAACTACTTATAAGAGCCTTTTGATATATGGTATATACCATAAGCATGAAGTCCCATAATGAGGGATTCAAATTTAGGTCTGTCGCTCACCTGCTTCCTGTTAAACAAAATCCTTCCATTTTTGTTTGTGATTCATTATTTTCGTATAAATAAATCAACTAAAAAATGTTCCCACTTGCAAACTGTACATATTTAATTGCCTGTTTACATGTGTATGGTAAATCCTCAGATCGTTATAAAATGAAGCAAACACAACTCAAACTGAATTTATGGAAGTTTTATCCATTTTCATGAAAAGAGTCCATGTTTTGCTATTACTAGACATATTGTGCCTTAGGCTGTAGAGATAGGCCTTTGATATTCTGTAGGGTGGTATTTTGACAGGTGTAAAATTTAGTGATTTTTTTTTATAACATAAATTTAAGCAATTTTTATACTGTAATTGGCTAAAATCTGCCAAAATTTGGGGCAAAATTTTCACCCTGCTAAAGTTGTCTTACTTAGATGTTGTACAGTACATTTTTCATGAAAAGTCAAACAAAGAAATTAAATACATGGATAGATATGAAATCCATGGGTGGTTGTTAGTTTATCTAGACTTGAGTTGGGCTCTACATTGGTTATACTAAAAGACTGCACATTTGAGAGGAATTTACTGTTTCCTAATCCAGGATATAAAGATAAGTTTGAACCAACTACATTTACAATAATTACATATATCGTGCATATAATCAAAATGCAGTAATTCCATTGGTTAATTGACACCTTGAATCACATAGCAGTAGCCGAGTCATGACCTTACCATATGAACAACTAAAATTTGTTCTTATCCAGGTAAATTCTTACGACTTGAATTTGCATTTGGATACTAATGTGCAAATTGTTAGAACTACATAAATATAATATAATATAACTATTATTTTGAAATAGATGGGTTTTACATTTTCAAACATTTCAATGCACTATTAATTTCTTTAGAAGTGTTCCAATGAAATTTTGCATGTTATATTTCTTTTTAATTGTCCATTGTAATTTTTTTCTTAAAAGTGCCAAAATTATTACCAGATTACAACTTATAACTGTATTAACCAGCATTTTTTGTCAACTTAGTATTTTTTGTAATAAAGATATTTTATGATCACCAGTAGAACATTCCTAGTCTTTGGTTAAATTTGTCTCATTTTCATTTTTGTCATAGTTCATGTGTCTTATAGATACTGTTATTCATTCAATCATGATTCTTTTTTTTGCAGAGCGACATATAGGAGTCACTTTGATATTATCTGTCGTCTTGCGTCCCCGTCCTGTGGCATCACAAAAAATTTTGTGGCAGTATTCCCGGCAACTTTATGACACAGCCTCTTGATATTTGGCATGTAGCTTCCCCCTATAGTACTTTATGGTGTGAAGGGATCTTATAGCCATTTCTCATCTACTTCCTGTTTACAAAATATTTTAAGACGCAGGCGACATATGTCTTCCATAGGAAAACGCCATTCTAGTTTATCTTTAGATTGAACAAAATATGTAATGATCTAAAAGATTACTTGCAGTTGAAATCTCATTCATTTTAGATTTTTTCTACAGCTACAAATTGTTTTTTTTTACCACATCTTGAATGTCATACAAAACTTGTTTTCACCTCACCAACACCTTATGCCAGATTTTCTTACAGATGGAAATGTGTAGAAAATTTAGTTTGGTTAAATCTTTACAATGTTATGGATATGATAGTTGACTCAACCCTAGTTTTGGACGACAAATCCCAAAAAGACTTTTAGAATCTCTGATAATTTTTTATTAACATTCTTTATAAAAGATTTACGTTTGAACTAGTTACATTTTATCATCCACTTTACCCAAATGTTGATAGAAAGTGAGTTTATAAAAAAATGTTGTTGAATGAAATCATGAAAATTTGATTAATGACTGCTATGTCCCAGTGTTTAGGAAATATTTGTTTTTATATACTGTGGGTTCATTATTATTCATGGGGTATCAATTTTCGTGGTTTTAATGGGTGGCCTTGACCCATGAAATTTGATACCCAACGAAAAGGAAATTTAACATTGATAGATATGCTGGAGACATCAAAACCACGAAATTAAGAATCAACGAACTGGTACTTATCTGTCCAACCACGAAAATTGGTCCCCACCAAAATAAATGAATCCACAGTATTTTAACCCATAAATACTGATCAATGTTATTATTTTTGTTAAAAGTTATATGTTAGACTTCCAATGCTCCCGTGTTCTTTATGTCCATTTTACCCTGATAACCTTTGATATATGTACATTTTAACATCCAGAACGTTTAGAATGGATCATTATGTGATAGGTCAATAATTTTCATTTGTGATGTCTTCAGCAACATTTAGGTCACAATTAGCTTATTTATTAAACTTATCCATTAGATTACTAGTGCAGCATTTGAACATGTACTTTATGATTTTATTTATGTTTACTATTTGTTTATATTTATTTTCATTTTCTATATGGTTTATGTTGTTTTTATATGGATATTGTGTACAATTTTGTTTCAATGTGTGTTATTGTTTTTATGTATACAAAGAATCATATATTTAAGTGTCAATTTTATTCAGCTTTTGACCAGTCAAAGGTTGATTTAGAACCAGCGTGCCAGGTATGCACCCTCCCATTTGTCAGGAAAATTTGGTTAGGATTTGTTTGAAACAAGAGGTCCCAGCACTTCTGTTTGAAATTTCTGTATCCACCACAGTGCCTTGTTTATCATGCTATTGGCAAAGATGTCCATTTCCTTGTTTAGAGCATGCGTGAATTAAGCAACATCTCCTTGTCCTGTTTGTTGAATGTTTTCTTGAGTAAATTAAGGCATGCAGATAAAAAATTTAACACGAAGCCAATTAAAAATCTAAATCTTTACATTTTATGGAGCATAGCTCAAGTTTACTTACCTGTCGTTTCTTTTAATTAATAGTTCAGTATTTAAAAAGAATGAATGACCTTGACATTTGACTAAGTTAGTGAATTATAGTTGTCTTCCTCAATTTTTCAACTTCAATTATTTAGGGACAATAAATTATTGTTAGTAACATTTCATATAATTTAGTGAGTTTTGCCCTCAAATCAGATTTTCTATTTCTGGTTTCCTTCATATGTCATTAATAATCACGTTTTTCATAGAACTATGTTGAATGTCTTACTTGAGTGTCTATTTCGAGATGTAGTTCTAGATATGAAACAGACTTCCCAGAATCCTTTATCTCAAGTTCCTGGGGATATAAAGAGATGGAACAATTCACCAAAAGGAGACTTTTTCAGTGAAAGGACGTCATCAATATAATCAATGAAATGGAAAGAAAGGCCAAAAGAGAGGGCTAGTCTACGATTGTTTGTCAAGAAGTGATTGTAAGAAGTCTGCTTTATATAAACAAAGAAACAAATCAACAAGCAAAGGTGCAAAATAAGTGCCCACTGGAATCCCAGTTGTGTGCAAGGTGTCGCAACAGCCGAATATTTTTTTCATTATTAACATTATTTATATGGCAAAAATCCTTCCGCAGATCATTTTTTCTTACCCTTGGCTGCCAAAAAAAAGTCCCCAAAAAAGCCACCACCCCTTCAGGTTAAATGGTCGCTCCCTAAGTTGTGCATGTCTCTTTTTTGACACATGGTTTTCGGCCTTTCAAATATTTTGATTCAAGCGCTGCTGATGAGAGGTCAATCCTTGAAATATGGATATACAGCATAGAATTAACAATTTTTAACCAGCTTGTAGTTTTGATTTAAGAACGTCGGTCACTTGCCTGTCTGAAACAAACATTCTTAGCATGTAAGTATACCTATCGGGATGCCTCTATAGAAGGTCCTGTATTGAAAACAGGTCACGATTTCAATCCATATATTAGTGGAAAGATAATTGTCCGACAAGAAATATTTGTGTAATATCAAATGGCCAGATAAGTCACATTTCAACAGATCTAAACAAGGTATGGATTATACATTTACTTTAATTGTTGTTACAGGTGTAGGATATACATGACATCGGAATTTTTTCAGTGACTTATGAGGATGTCCTCAGTTCTGTTTTCTTTAACCCGTTATTCATTTCATGTTTAAACCATGTTCCTCATCGTTCTTTATGATACTGTATAATACATTTTTACATCAGTTGATTGGTGATTCTCAGCTAGCTGTGTCAGTAACAGCGAGTGTTCTATAGAGAGTTCCTTTACCGTCATTTCGTTTATGCATGTCTTTTGTCTAAGGTTCTCTCTATTGGAATTGAACTTTGATCGATTTTTATTGTGTGTTTAGTTTTGTGCTTTGTCTAGAAATATTGATAGGGGGTGGGCCCCAAAAAACTAGTTGTTTAACCCCGCCACATATTATATGTGCCTGTTATAAGCCATGAATCTTTGACAAAGCTTTTGTTTGTACTTGCCTTTTTGATGTTTTTTGTTCCTTGTTTAAGAATGGGGTCTATCTGTGACTATTTCAGGGCTGGATTTGAATTATATGCATTTTACATAGACTATTGGCCAATTGCAGAACCGCGAGCAGCACTTACTGGCCTCGTTGAAGGCTGCTAGTGGTTGACCATTGTGAATTTTTCCAAATTGCCGCTTGATTGTGGGCTGTGTTGTGTACACTTATTCCACATCTCATTATTTTCTATTTAAATGTTATTTTATCTATTCTTCATTTCTTTTGGGGGAGGGGCATTATTCCGTATCTGTTATTCTAGGGGAACCCCATCCACACTCTCGCGTGCTAGTCCGAATTTGTTTTATCATTGAGATTCTTTATGGTACTCAATGGATGGATGGCGGATATCTGAGCCTCAATGAGCTACTGAGTTCAAAACCGGAAATTAGTGACATTTATTAAAACTTGAAGCAGGAGAACCAAGTATACTTTTTCAAAACTTCGTGAAATATGGAAGCTTATAATATAAATATTTATATTTTGAAATTTTTGTATAGTTTTTTTTTTTTTATCTGAACCCCGTTTTTTTTCGTCTTGAACTCAAGGTGGAACCCCTTTTTTTTAATTTCGGGATCCGCTTCTGTGTTTCTTGGTTGGTATTGAGCAAATAAGTAATTTATGAAAAGATATGGAGTAAATGAACATGAGACCACAACACATATGATGACTCCAACTGCAATAATTTTCTATGAGCTGTATGGCCATTTCGGAAAATTATTCCTCATCAGCAGCACTAGGTTTATTTTTATGTCATTTGTTGACCTATGTGTTTAATAAGTTTCAATATGGTTTGAATTTCTAATCCAATATATTGGGTGCATAAAAAGCTTTTCTTTTACATCTGATCTTAAATCTACATATTACTATGTCTTGTCTAGTACTTGTTTTTATTTCAAAAGTAATTTAATCACTGTTTAAGATGGCTGGCTTGAAGTTAGTCCTCCTGATTTTAACAACAGCCGAGTTTGTTTCTGGTAAGTATTGCATATATTAATATAGGTCTCTATATTTCCGGTACATGTGTAATAAATAAATCAGAAGTAGAGTCTAAACGAAAGTGATTTTTACGGCAAAACGTTTGTGAACGTATCAAACGTAAATAACATGAATAAGAGCTGACCAAAGCCCTGACTTTTGATCTTCAATATTATTTATAAAATCTGGAAAAGTAAAAAATGGCCGGATTTCGTATAACAGGAAGTAGGTGAGCGACAAACCTGAAATCGAATCCCGCACCGATGTGATAAGTAGTTGTTGGGAAAACTGTAAGTCATATTTCTTCACCGCCCGCCCGTCGACATTCACCAATTTATAACGGTTACCCTGATTTTTCACACCGCGAAATCCAGCCAATAATGGGCAAGATATTATATGTATCTATATATGTGAACGTCTTTAAAATTGTATGTTTTGTTAAGTGTCTCAGTCTTGTCATATTCTATATGTACTTGTATATAATTTTTGGTAGCACTCGGATTTTTATTGATTCGGGTTAAGATTATATTTAGTAAAAACCTTAGACAAACACTAACACGAAATAAAACACATAAATGTTTTAAATCGTGTGTTCCGAAAAGAATATTCAAAATGAAATCCTGCTAGATTCAATCAACTTTTTTTTAATAAATGTTAAAAATGAACTGCCATCAAGAGTCGAATTCTTTGTTTCAGCTTACCGGCGAGTATGCTATTACACAAACTGGTCTATCAACAGAAAGGCCACACCGGCCAAATTTGCACCAGAAAATATCGACACAAATCTGTGTACCCACTTGATATTTTCATTTGCAAAGTTAAATGGGACGCAATTAGCACCCACAGAATCTGATGATGAAAGTACACCTACAAAGAAAGGCCTGTAAGAGTTCGATAAATAATTATATGTTCTTCTTTTCATTAAGCTGTAGCGGGTCTGGAGGTGGAAAGAGACTCGCTCCTTATGAATTATTATTGTTTGGTTTAACACCGATATGAAATGACTGAAGTATAACGAGACCCAGTACATTCTTTGTTCTTACAACGACCCCGTTTACCAAAATCTCTTGGAATGGAGCCTTTTTGATAAGAGCCCTTAAAACCTTGAAAATGATATCTTTTTTTTTCGCTTGATGTATATATTCACTGAATTTCCACGTGCACCATGTACCTCTGCTTTAGAATTTTACAGAAAAAATCCGTTCTATCAAAAAATCGGACCTATTTTCACAAATTCCTTAAACAAGACTAAGGACTTGCATAAAAGCTTAATAACATCTTTATTTTTCCTTTTAATTTTAATTGACCTTTTAGGTATGAGCGATTTACGGATCTGAAAAAGCTCAACACTAACCTAACAATGATGATCTCTGTCGGCGGTTGGACAATGGCGTCAGCGCCGTTTACGAAAATGGTTGCAACATCAGCCAGCCGACAAGAATTTGCAGCGTCTACAGTCGAGTTTTTGAGGAGGCACAATTTTGACGGTCTAGACATTGACTGGGAGTACCCCGCTGCAAGAGGCAGTCCCGCGGGTGACAAGCAGAGATACGTCGAAATGCTTCAGGTGGGAACATGGCATTTATACGGAAAAAATAAATCATTTGTACTTTTTTTCTGATAATATTAAGCAAAGGAACGTGTCGAAAGGTTAGACATCAAACATGACAAGCAATATTACTTTGAAAATAAATGCACAAGTATTGAGTCTTTAAACTTCTTGTTTATCACCACCAACCTTGTTCAGACAAAGTTTTGTTAACTTACTTCTTAAAACGTACTCAGTATCTACATATTTTCCCCAAAGGTAGTCAGAGAGCAATTTGAAAATGATGCACGATCCTCCGGCAAACCTCGACTGATATTATCGGCTGCTACACCAAGTTCGAAGACTAGTGCTGATAATGGATATGACTATAAGAAAATCGCCAGGTACCTATTTATAAATAACTAAAACTAAAAACACTTTCTATATTTGTTCTATTGCTTGTTTTTATTCTTATGGACGTACTTTTGCAAATTTTCTTTATTCTATGAAAGCTATTCAAGCCATTGCAACTGTAACTTTACCCTGAAATTTACTGCCTGGGAAATAAAGTTTGCACATGATACAAAAGTGGAACTGTAGGATATCGAAACAATTAGAGTTTTATGTTCGCTATTTTCTGTCTGTCTTTTCGCCTGATTTTTTTTAAAGTTATGCATCAAGCAGGGAATACATTTTCTCAAAAATCAAAGAAAAGCATAGAGACATTCGAATCTAGAATGGCCTGGGTGGCCGAGTAGACTAAGGCACTTGTTTGATTACCACACTACTGATCACTAGCTGACTACCTTTCATGTGATGTTGGAGTCCCGCTTGTTATTTTCAAAACGATCATGCCCAATCTGTATATGATAAGGTTTGTCAGTTACCTGCCCATGGTCGGTAGTTTCCTCCGGGTAATCCGGTTTCCTCCACCATTAAAACTGACGGCCCTTAATGGCCCAGGCGCGTCGAAAAGGGCGTTAAACCCTAACACACATAACACACATCGAATCTAGACATGCAAGACTGGGAGCCACTCGGTATTTCATTTTTTTTTTTTTTTTTTTTTGGTCCGCAGAAAATCCTTCTGGCTGATATTTGCATCGGCCTTTTGATTTCAGATACCTCGACATGATAAACTTGATGACCTATGATTTCCATGGAACCTGGGAATCATACGCCGGCCACCACACACCACTTCATAAGGACCGTTCAGAGACCGGAAGTGTTGCTTTCCTTAATGTGGTATGAATTATTCATAAAATGTAGAAGATAATGTCCATTGACTTTGTTTGGGAGTTTATCAGAACATTGGTAGATTTGTTTTTTTGTTTTAGTTACTTTTTTTTGTGGTCCAATTGAAAATACAGCTCTTTCAACAATTTAGTGAAAAGGGGAAGGCATCTAATCTGTATACATAAGAGCCAGGCCATTTCAAACTACATGTATTTCGGATGTTATGTGATTGTCATCCAATTGTTACGTGAAAGTCAAGTCTGCTTCAATACTTTACAGGAATGGGCGGCCAACCATTACGTCCAGAACGGGGTCCCTCCGTCCATGATCAACATCGGTATGACCCTATATGGCAAGAGTTATACCCTAAGAGACCCTGCTCTGCACGAGTTGGGAGATCCAATAAGAGGGCCCGGTCCGGCTGGGCGCTACATCGGAGTAAAGGGGACACTTGCCTATTATGAGGTAATATAATTCTATTATTCATTCAAAACAGAGTTTAAGAAACTTTGTTAATACTTCTAGTACATGTGTATATGTAGTAATAATGAGATACAGGATGATTGTGATTCTCGATACTAGTATTCTTTTTTTCGTTTTAATACCAATAACAGGACTTGTAAATTCATGCATTTTTTTATTGTAATGTTTTTGCGTTAATAAAAAAAAATCAAAAATAGAATATTCCCGGGAGAATATTATGTCACTCGCTTTCTGTTCTATATGACTACCCATGCTGCTGCAAATTGTTGTGTCCTGTAACATGAACCGTGTCATTTCAATAGTTCATTATAAAATTGATACGTCATAAAAGTGGTTATTCAACAGTAAATTCATTTACGTACGTGTATCATAAACATTTTCATTATCTGGTAAAAACAAACTACTTTTTTCAGATTTGTAAACTTCTTGCATCAGGCGGAGTACGACACGAAATAGTCGATCAAAAGGTTCCATACATCGTGAAAGATTCCGAATGGGTTTGCTACGATGACCAAAAAAGCTTGAAAGCTAAGGTTTGTTATGGTCATTAATCATGTATATATTAAGCCTTTTCCCAGCTACATATCTATCTTCATGTCGGTTTCACCTCTTCTAAAAGTATCAACTACTACCATCAATTTAGCACCATTGCCGGAGAAATTTATTTCAAATCAAATACAAAGATATTTTAGGTTAGCTTGATATTAAATACAAAAGAATATGGAATATGTGCCAGAAAGACACCATAAATATTGATACCATTTCGCAAGAAATTAACACGTTAAAACAAAACCTTGACCGAGCCGGTTGAAGCAATTTTGTTATTGTTTTTGCTAGGTAGACTTTGTTAAACAACACCAGCTCGGTGGTATCATGGTATGGTCCTTAGATCTGGATGATTTTACAGGGTCCTGTGGTGAGGGAAAATATCCCCTGCTTACTGCAATCAACGACGAACTTGATAACACAACCAGTGGCACAACTGTGTAAGAAAATAGCCTGGTTGTTTTGTTTTTTTTCAATTTTTTTATTTATTTTTTTTTGTTGCTATAAACACTTAATTCGACTATTTTCTTTTTTTCTTTTACCGCATCACACATCAAAGCTGCTGACTGTCTTTAAATTGATGCCTGATTATGTAGTTGTGTCAAGTACACTTATTTTACATCTCACTGTCGACTATTTAAAATGTTTGTCGGAAATACTTACACTTATTATGTTGCAGAAGCGACATATAGGGGTTACTTTGGCACTTTCCGTCGTCTTGCGTCGTCCTGCGTCGTCGTCCTGCGGCGTCACAAACATTTCCGTCGCAGTTTTCCAGGCAACTACATGTCACAGCCTCTTGATATTTGGTATGTAGCTTCATCACATAGTACTTTAAGGTGTAAAGCGATTTTATGCCCGAATAATAACTACTTCCTGTTTGACGAATACTTAATGTTTTATATATAATGGACATAGATGCCAAATTTTCGTCACAATTTTCCAGGCAACTACATGCTATAGCCTCTTGATATTTGGTATGTAGCTTCATCGCATAGTACTATAAGGTGTAAAGTGATTTTATGCCCGAAAAATAACTACTTCCTGTTTGACGAATGCTTAAAGTTTTATATACATGTGTATAATGGACATTGATGCCAAATGTTCGTCACAGTTTTCCAGGTAACTACATGCCACAGCCTCTTGATATTTGATATGTAGCTTCATCTCATAGTACATTAAGGTTTAAAGCGATTTTATGCCCGAAAAATAACCACTTCCTGTTTGACGAACACTTGACATTTTGTATATAATGGACATAGATACCAAATTTTCGTCGCAGTTTTCCAGGTAACTACATGCCACAGCCTCTTGATATTTGGTATGTAGCTTCATCACATAGTACTATAAGGTGTAAAAGGATTTTATGCCCGAAAAATAACTACTTCCTGTTTGACGAATACTTAACGTTTTATGTAAAATGGACATAGATGCCAAATTTTCGTCACAGTTTTTCTAGCAACTACATGCCACAGCCTCTTGATATTTGGTATGTAGCTTCATCGCATATTACTATAAGGTGTAAGGCAATTTTATAGCTGAAAATTAACTACTTCCTGTTTGGCGAACAAACATAGATACGCAGGCGACATATGCCTTCCGGGGAAGGCTCCATCTAGTTCATATATATATTATGCTAACTAAATGTAACATGTATTTACATTGTATCACAAAGACATTTAACCCAATTCATAGGTTCCAGGCCTACGAGTTAGAAATAATCTATTCATCATTGTTCTTGCGTGGGACCCATTACACATCTTATACTTAACTTGAGTATTTCTTTACACTAAATAGACATGTAGGAACTCGAGAGATTTGAAGACGCGGAAATCCTAAAATTTGAGATGTTCTATGAAATCCTGAACTATCTCGTTTTTTTTTAATACTTGAATAGCGAGCATGTGCCCTGGGGTGAAACCTTCATGGACGCCAAATTGATGTATTGATTACCTTTCTCTCGCAATAATAGCCTTGTCTGTTTTTTGTTTTTGTTTTTGTTTTTTTTTTTGCAGACCCGTCATTACAACCATACCCACACTTGTAACAACCAAACAACCAACTTCGTTCCCGACGACAAATGCGCCACCTACTTCAATGCCTTCAACGAATGCACCAACAACACAGGCGCCGGCGACGAATGCCCCTACAACACAGGCGCCGGCGACAAATGCGCCAACAACGCAGGCGCCGATAACAAATGCACCAACAACTGTAACGAAAGCCCAAACAACAAGTAAGATACACAATACATACATGTACCGTATGACACTTAAAAACTATGTTTTGAAAACTACAATTAAATGAACCATAATTGTATGATAGGCATGAAATTACATTTCCCATGTAACTAGCCAGAATCAAAGAATTGCCAATGGGCCGTTCAAATGTCAAACAAATGTCTTAAAGCTAATACAGCAAAGCCCCATCTGTTGATTCGACATTTTAGATTTGGAGAGATCTTGCCTTTTTCTCAAATATTTGGTTTTGCCATATGGCCACAATGAATCTAATCAAAAATTGTTATCGCATGTCCCGTTTTTTTAAGCACCATAACAAATAATGGGTGCGATGAGACATCGGTTTTGAAATATGAGTCTGGTAGAGTTCCATTATCAAGTTTGTTTTTATATTAACAAGGTACCACCACCAATCCATCTAGTAAGCTGGACTGTACAACCAATCCAAGAGGATTTTATCTCGACCCAACCACGTGCAAATCGTACACCATCTGCGCTGGTGCGCTCAGCTTCACAGTACGGTGTGAAAATGGCCTCCTCTTTAATACAAAAATACAGCGTTGTGATTCACCTATAAATGTTCAATGCAACGCGCAACAAACTTCAGGAACGACAACTTTTTCTAAAACTTCGGCACCGATGACAAATGCGCCAACGACGAATGCGGCAACAACTTCAGCAATGAAGACGACTGCGCCATTAACACAGGCACCGGTTACGAATTCACCCTCATCACAGGTCCCGGTAACGAATGCACCAACAACACAGGTTCTAGTGACCAATGCACCAACAACACAGGCGCCGATGACAAATGCGCCAATAACACAGGCGCCGATGACAAATGCGCCAACAACACAGGCGGCTATAACAACTGCATCAATATCTACAACAAAATTCCAAACAACAAGTAAGAGAAACAAAACATACCACATGAAATTTCAAATTTAATTTTGAAAAACTATAAGGACAAAACATCAATTGATAAAAAACAAAAAAGCAAATAAAAAGCAATTGGGTTTTCAAATGTTAAAAAAATGCCACAGAGCTAATGCGGCAAAAGCACCATCTGTTGTTTCGATTTTAAAGATTTGGGAAAATTTTGTGTCTTTTTCTCAAGCATAAATTCACAACCTCACTAGAAATCGATCCCGCATTGCTCCCACTTTTCGTAACGCGACATAACAAAACCGGGATCGATGCGAAATCGGGTTTAATTAGATTGGTAGAGCCCCATCATAAAGTTTGTTTTTTATATAAAAAAGTGAATTACTACATATACTAAAGACCCCACCATATAATTTGTTTTATACACCCCCGGCTTGAAAAGTGGGGGTATATAGTGATAGGGATGTCAGTCCGTGTGTCCGTCCGTCCGTCCGTCCGTCCGTATGTCCGTCCTTCTGTGATACTTCTGGGTACCCATCCCATACCTGCAGCTCCTCCTAAATCCTATGATAGGTTTTCATGAAACATTCACATAATCTTCGTGACATAATGTAGATGTACACCTTTTATTTCAAAATTGGATCAAAATTATTTGTGGAGTTTCCCATAGCAAAACATGGACTAAGCTGCTCTACTTCAATGGGGTACCCATCCCTTATTAACAACTCCTCCTAAACCCTTCGAAGGATTCTCATGATACTTTCACACAATCTTTGTAACATATGTAGATGTGCACCTACTATTTTAGAAGTGGATCAAAATGATTTTTGGGGTTTCCCATAGTAAAACATGGAATTGACCATTTGACGACAAGGTTTACCATTCTTTAGGACATAATGTAGATGTGCACCTCCTATTTTAGAATTTGATCAGAATGATTTTTGGGGGGCGGGGGATATTTATATGTGAGCTGCTGCTCATTGTTTTTCTAGTTATCTATACAATATATATAATCTGATATTCCAATCACTGCTCTATCATGTAATGATGCTGCCTTTTGAGGGACCTAAATTGGAAATAAATTATGTCTTATGTCTTGTACAAGGTACTACCACAGATCCATCTAGTAAGCTGGACTGTACAACCAATCCAAGAGGATTTTATCTCGACCCAACCACGTGCAAATCGTACACCATCTGCGCTGGTGCGCTCAGCTTCACAGTACGGTGTGACAATGGCCTTCTCTTTAATACAAAGATACAGCGTTGTGATTCACCTATAAATGTTCAATGCAACATGCAACAAACATCAGGAACGACAACTTTTGCTAAATCAAGTACAAAAGTTTCTTCCTCTGCACTAACAACTTTAGCACCAACGACAAATGCGCCGAAAACACAGGCACCTATCTCGAATGCACCAATGACGAATGCGCCAACTACACAGGCGCAAGTGACAAATGCGCCAACAACACAAGCGCCAATGACGAATGCGCCAACAACGATGGCACCGATAACGAATGCGCTAACAACACAGGCACTGATGACAAATGCGCCAACAACACAGGCACCGATGACAAATGCGCCAACAACACAGGCACCAATAACAAATGCGCCAACAACACAGGCGCCAGTGACGAATGCACCAACAACACAGGTACCGATGACAAATGTGCCAACAACACAGGTGCCAGTGACGAATGCGCCAACAACACAGGCGCCAGTGACGAATGCACCAACAACACAGGTGCCAGTGACGAATGCACCAACAACACAGGCGCCGATGACAAATGCACCAACAACTACAACGAAAGCTCAAACAACAAGTAAGATACACAATACATACTATATAACACAAAAACACAAAAAAAAAACAAGCAAAAACATTACTGTTTGATGGGCATAATTACAGTTCTACTTGAAAGAAGCAAAAAGGATCAAGGAGACATTCAAATGTCAGGAGTCCAAAAGGGTCAAGACGCAGGCTATTCATAAGACACGGAATGCAAAAAAAAACGCACATAAAAAAGTGAAAATAGATATAGTAAATAGTAATCAGCCATGCGATCTCAGGTTCTCCAGGAGGGTATGCGGTTCCTTCTTGTTATAACACACCATTCCTCCTATTCACGACGACCAATCAATCACTTTTAATGACTAACCAACATCTGTAATCAAGTAAGGGATATAAATAGCTTATGCACGATGATTTCCATATAATTTCTCTAGCAATGACAGCTACCAAAAAAGCAGCATATGTTTATAACGCTGTTTAATATTTGTGTCAGACGAGACGCGTTTTCGGTATATCCGTCAAGTCTGGATTAGGACACTCAAAATTGATTTATCGTTCGTCGGACATTTTTGGAATAACAGGTAGCGACCTCACGAATTTTTCTCTATTTTTTATCAGAAAAAGCTATCAGGTTTGTCATAGAGCTTTATAAGTCTTACATGAGTGTCAGTTTTGAGATGTAAACCTATATCGACTACTAGAATTTGAAATCAGTGGTGGTCTCATCTAAAGTTTCTGAAGATTATACCAGATAATGTATTCCTTTCATTATATGATCCTTTAGTTTATTCGCCCATCATAGCGAAGCTTAAATAAAAATTGCAAACAAGCGTTCGTCTGAACATGCTGAAAAGTACGTGGAATATATCCCTGAACAAACTCTTCACAAACCAGTGTCTTTCATCTAAAGTATATACTTGTAATCTCTATTTGTAGCGGTCGATTTGACAAATTTCTGTCAATCCCATTCGAATGGATTCCACGCCAACCCCGAGAGCTGTGGAAGCTTTTTCCTCTGTAATGCTGGTCAAACTTTCCTTGAAATGTGTAACTTTGGAACCGTATATAGCCCTACTCTACAAAGCTGTGACTATCCTAGCCATGTTAAAGGCTGTGAACAATACTATAATACCGGATAGGTTGTCATAATTGATGGAATATCTCTTTTACGAAAATAAAACGTTATCTAATAAATTTTAAGTGTTCTATTGCTAAACTTTCAACAGATGAAGAGTAAATGTAACACACCATAATTGAAATGTTAAACATTTTAGGTCATGTTTCTTTGAAAGAAGCAGAGGTACCAATTGGGCATCCGAATGTCAAAAAGGGCAGAGACAAAACCAGTAAACATAATCAAGGACCGGACGAAAAAACATATAAAACACGGAAACACAAACACTACTGAATATCAATTATAATGTGAGCTCTAGTCGTAATGAGAGTGAACTCAGGTTCTCCGGAAGAGTAAGCGGTCCTGTCTGCTATAGTACACCCATTGTGCTGACAATTTTCAATTTAATGTGTCAAATCCGATGAAGGAAGACAAATCAAAACCCTATGACAAATTTACATCTGCACCCATCTGAGAGATATGTATCCCACATTTGTCTATGAGTGCATGATGTCTACCGTAGAATTTCTTGATTGACGACAGCAACCGAGTAGCAACATAACCTTGTGTTAACAAATTTTGTGTCAAATGTGACGCTCTGCAAAGGAAATCGAGTTCTAGAGTAACTTATCAATGGTTATACGTAAACTCCACAAGCTGGAATGGACAGAATGTTGCTACACAAGAAGGGAAAGTTGCGTTTGTCATAGAGCTTTGTTGAAAGTTGTCCTTGAGAGTCTATTTCGAGATGAAGATCTAAATATGAAGCAGACGATTGGTTTTGATACTTTTGTATTGTATTATAAGTCTTGGGCCAATGCAAGACGGTAAGCAGTGACCTATGGTCATGTTGAAGACTGTTTGCTGTTTTCCGTTGTGATTTTTTGAATTGCTGTTTGTTTATGTTTGTTGTGTCGCGTACACTTATTCCACATCTCAATATCGTCTATTCCTAGAATCCGTTGTGTCCTATATAATTATATTTGACGTTTGTTGCACCAAACATGAACTGCTTAACCTTCCGGAGCTATCGAGTAACCTTCTGCCCAAAACGGATAACAACAAGAAGTCAGAGGTCATCCAAAATCAATTCAGCTGTGTACTAATAGTATCCAGCCAGTTCAAGAGGTGATCTCGTTTACCCTCCATAAACATGTAAAAGATTTGAAGGATTTTTTTTAAGATTTGACGTTTTACGTTGTAATCCTATGTAATCCTTAACCAGAGACCACTTAAGTAGGTTTATCTTTTAATTACAGCTTTTGTCAGCTGTTACATGTGAGAAACTATAAAGTTCGACACGTACATTTTATTCTGTACTAAAAAGAATGGATGCCTGACCATGAACCATATTAAGTACTTATCTTTTTGTCGCCGATCATGGACACATTTTCTACACAACAGAGAGTAATGTAGTGAATGTTTCCCGAGAATGTAAAGTTTTTCAAACAGCATCATGAGCATATCGTATTGACTCGCTGATTTCTTGTCACAAAGGTGCACATAAGAGTGAAATTTACGCCCTAGCAACAATAAAGGTTATAATTATAAGGGGATCAACATGAATAGGATGATAAAATAAGCATGAAATGATTATGTTGGGAAATGTTGGGATTGGAAAAATTAACAGAAAATTGTTTTAAGACCACTTGGAATGGGAAGAGTTAGATTAGAAGGGCGGGTTATAATTAGCCTATTAGGAGCACTACTGAAAATTCCGATCCACAAACTTAAGATATTTTACGTGCATGAAGCGTACCACTCTCCAAACATGTTGGCCCACTATGGTCACCGGTCATATACCTGACAACCCCCCGCAAACGAGTGCAATCCTATTTATTAAAAAGCCATCTAGGATACACACCTTGTTGGTCTCGTTATATTTAATTGTTAAGTTTAAACATATTTGTCTATCCTGGATTGGAGAACAATATTAATGCTTATGTGAATCCCTCTCCAGCTAGCAGTTGAACTAGCGCTTTGTAGCGGCCCCATTGACACTACTCTTATCCGAACTCCACAAAGGGGTCTTTAACGTTCATGGGGTATTGCTTTCATCATACACACGACAAACTTTTTAGTACCTTCCGAGGGACTAGCATCGATCCATGAGACCATCCTCGAAAATGGTGTCAAGAGATAGTCGGAAAATTCATTAGTTGGTTCATTAGTTTTTACCCCTGACAAGGATCGAACCACGAATGAGACTTGTTAGAATCTAAAGACCCTTAGTCGTCTCTTACGAGAGTAAGTCTCTGCTGTGGGAAATGTTTGATTCTAGTTATACAATAAGTCATTCAAAAACATTCCCTTCTATTTATTATATGTTTTATCAAATGTTTAATTCAAAACTTACATATAAAGGTTATACTATAACGCTTGCAGCCATCTGTACGAGAGCAGTAGATCGGTTTTTTTTCCGTCCTGCATTCGAATTGATATAACCTCAATTAAAATGTTTTTATCACTAGTTCTGCAATCTTTTGTGAAGTGGGAAACGTGTTTAAAGTCTCAAGTTTCGTATATTTCAAGGCCTGAGCAATATGTTTCAAATCACAAACATGAGACACAGTGGTTATAAAACGACCATGTAAACAAATATTGTAATGAGATGTGGAACCGTCGTAATGACACTTACCCTCCAAAAAACAATGACAATTTACAAAAAAATACAAAGGAAATACATGTAATCACCAAAACTTCCGTCTGAACAAGTTTTTGCTGCTCAACGTCTAAAATAAAAACGCAAATGAACCAACTCCCGAATTACCACAGAAATTAGAAATGAGCATATATCGTGGCTTAGAATTTTACACAGCACAGACCAATAAAGTTTGCTAAGAGGAGCTTATTGCCGGGGTTAAGAGGGGCCCGAGTCTCGTCGTGTAAAGGGAGGTTTTTGACGAAGTTTAAAGAGAGCCTCGTCATGTAACAGTGATATCAAACATATTTCTCTAAAACAGAGAGAGGTGGGCGGGTCCGTTGCCCACGCACCTTTGTCCGCCACTGGAACAGACACAGTTTAGAATGTACAGATTGAAATATCTAACAGGTTGTCGTTCTACCAACTTGCCTACTTCGTTGCAAAACAAGCGTATAAAATATAAATACAAAACCAGGTTAGCTTTATGATAAATACATGTATATGACCCAAATAGAGAACAATAACATGTCGTATCTTATCCGAATTCTACATTGAAGTGCACCCTGCCGCTTACAGATAAGACAAGGGGGACATGAGACACGCAATCTCTGCAAGGCATAATCTTCATAATACAAATCATAAAATGGCAACGGAAGAATTAAAAATTTGAAATATCTTCTGGTTAGCTTTGTAAGATAATGTCTTGGAGTTAGATGATAAAACATGGGGTCGTATATAGTTCTTACTTTAAAGGCAGATAAGACATTTGTACTTATGGGATAGTCGGGGCAAGGTAGGTTTCTTGTATCTATTCTGAACGACATATGAAAGGCATCTTTTTTACCCCCAAAAAATCTTCCACGTTTGAAATATATGTTATCCATTCTTCAAATAAAATGATGAATCAATGTAGATGTACCCATAGAATTATCTGTAAAATGGCTGGTCGACTCGGTATTTCCAAAATTGGAACCAAGAAAAATGAAAATTAGATTGGTTGATTTTTGAATGTTTTTTTTTATATTTTGAGCACTATATAGGATAAACATAAAGCATATTTCGTTTAGGAACTGAATCATATCCATCGTGCATTTATGGGAAAGATACTATATTATTATTAAAATTTCGAAAATAAAAAAAATCTAATTTTGCAGAAATAGATTTACTTGTACTTATCCCTGATATCAATTTTGGCAACGAGGAGTTAAAAGAAAAATATGCAACTAATTTCCATTTTTTAGAAGATAAATTCAATGATATAAGTGATGCTTTGCATATGTTGTATAACATATTTAAGTAAGTCAAGTACAATAAATGAACTACACATGCATATATATAGTACTGACGAGCATTCAGTGAGCATTTGAAGCTCTTTAAATAACTCAATGTTCTTTATCATTATGGTGGATGGGTTATGGATATTTGTGTCGTTTTGACTGTTTTCCTGAAAAATCAGAGCTTGGAAAGTATTGAAAGCAGAAAAAAATATCCCGCCCTTTGCTCAAGTCAAAGCGCTGTCCTGCCTTTTCATTGTGTAATTTTGGCATCCTGTTTTTTTTCCAATTTCGCCATTTAGCCCCCTCCCTTAAAAACCAAATGATTGCTCCTTTACTGTCATTGTAGCCAAAAAAAAGATTACCAACATGTCATTCTTGTCTAAGTAGAGCATACTTTATACAACAATCGTTTACTCTGAATTATTTTCATAGTTGGCGCTTCAGAGTTTTTAGCCAGTGGTAATTAAGTCCTATCAATGAAGTGCGTTTTGCATTAACAATTTATCCTTGCAATAGTAAACCGTAAACGTGTATCCCAAATACCATGTACATGTATTTCGGTTAAAATAGAGGTCAATACATATCTTATCGTTCTAAACATGTTTCCTTGAGAACACCTGCTTCTATTGTCACATAATTGTCCTTTATCTTAAGCACAAATATTAGTTCTGATTGATTTTCATATTTTTCTTAACTTTTACAGATGCTGGTCTTAAAAATTGCAATTTTTATTTTGGCATCGGCTAGTGCAGTTTCCGGTAAGAATTGTTTAGATTATAACACGTTCCAGAAATAAAAGAAGAAAAAATGCTCATTTTTCGGCACACATTAATAACAAATACATATCAACAAGAAATGTATATAAGTTAACCTTTTAGGCTAAGGTTAATGAAGCGATCGTACAAAAGAGACTTTAATAAACTTCAACTTTCCAGATATTAAGGATGTTCGCTGACCAATTTTGGAGACGTTTTTTTTAAGACTTCGGATTTTTGGGGTTATGAATTTCAAACGTTCTTTTTATCTAAGAGTGTCGATTAGAATATAATTTAAACATGTTATAATAAGAGTTGTCTTTTTGCTAAGGTTACCGGCGAGTATGTTATTACACTAACTGGGCACAGTACAGAAATACTGGCGGTAAATTCTTCCCGGAGAACGTCGACCCAACTTTGTGTACCCATGTCATCTACTCCTTTGCCAAACTGGTTGGAAACAAACTTCACGCATTCGAATGGAACGATGAGAGCACTCCTTGGATGAAGGGAATGTAAATATGATTACATATACATGCTTTTCTATATCTGCAATGTATTTTAAGAACAATACACAAGTAAACGATTATTATAGTACATGTAATCATTTTAGAGACACCACTTTCAGAACATATGAATACATGTACAAAGTGCCAAAACGCTTAGCTCTAACATAACCAACCCGCTCCTGTTATATTTACATTTGATTGAGCAATAATATAACAACCTACATGAGGAAGTGTAAGAAAATTTACTCTTATCCTTTGCGGCAGACCTTAGACATCGACACATTATGTATATACGTAATCAAATGAAGAAATAAAAAATCGCGAAATATATAGATTATAAACAATTTTGAAAACCAAAATGAAGTGATTTTTTCAATTGAAATCAACACGGTCGTTATAATATACTTGTCCTGCGACAACATGTTTTCTATCGATGTTTCTGCTCGTTTTCTACCGATGTCCTATATTGTCAATGGATGTGATGATAAAAAACCTGGCCAACGATTTTTTCCAAACAATGATACCCGGCTATTATGGCACTTATAAACAAATTAGTTTAATTTACATTATTTTGTTTAAAGTATGTACATAAAATTACAGTAAGGGTGTTGTTTATTTTTCCAGCAAGAGACAATTTCCCTTTTTTCAGATAATCATGAATATCTGTTTTAAATTACAATTCACAGGGCTGAAAATTATGCTCCATGTTCTAAATAGTCGGACATTTTTAAAGGCATATCACTTTTCATTACAAATGGCGTATTTTTGATTTTTCTATCATTTTTTAAAAAATATGGCCCTGGTTTTCTAAAGATGTGTCCTGACTTTCTACAGATGGTCCTGGCATTCTACCGATGTGATAATTTGGATATATTAAATGACATTTCATGAGAAATTGTAGAACTGTATATTTTATTGAACACATAATATTGACGATAAAAAAAAGAAAGTGGAGGTTCATGAGCAAAAAATGATAGTATTTCAACATTTCTTCCACTTATATTAGATTTGTGAAGTGCTTTATATATAATGGGAAATAATCCTCCATATACCAGATTTCACTGTTACATCTAGAAATGCTGAGGCTGAGACATGAATTTCTCGTGCTGAAATTGATTTGTACTTATACAACAGTATGGCACGCCATTTTAACCAAAACCATGGTAACTATAGGATACCTCAGATAACTTTGGGTTTACTGGCAGCTATCTGGGGGTTTTCAGAGCGAAACTCTTAATTACATCAGGTATTGAGAGTAATTTCAGGTAACTGAGGGTTTTCTATCAGCTATCCCATGGATACCACAAAAACTCCTGCTATTAAGAGTTTTCAAAAATACTTTATTGGAAGCTGAGCTTTGTATTAGTTTATGAGGAATTGGTAGTTTTTAGCTTTACAGTGATAAATTCTGCTTTCAAATAGTTAAATAGCATGAACTTACAATATCTGTGAGTGAGTGATTGAGTAAGTGATTGAGTTGGTGTTTTACGCCCGTGCAACGCTAAATAGGTTATTTACAGGCGATGAACATGAAAAGGATGATAAAATGAACATAAAATGAGGATGATAAATGAAACATGGGGTTGGGGTGGGAAACAAAGGAACTGCAAATTTTGAAGAACCACAGGAAAAGGGGAGAGGTAGGTAGGGACTAATAATTTAGCCTAGATGTGGTTCACTACTTGGCGGTCTACAAAGGGGTCTTTTACGTGCATGAAGCGTGGCACTCTCCTCACACGTTGGCCCACTATGGTCGTCCATCAGGGTTTCCGTATTAAAGACATGACAACCCTTGCGGACGAGGGCCACAATATTTCAGCCACTTAGGATACACACTTGGTCGCTCTGTGGGCTGAGCACTGACCAGACGTTAGAATCCCAATACCCGTAGTCGCCTCTTACGACAAGCTAGGCTCTGCTGTGGGCCTATTCGCCACCCGGGCCCCGCAAGGGACTACAATATCTAGTAGAAGGGGGTTTTTATATTAGGTATCTATGTGATAGCTGACAGCAAACCCCCAGTTACCAAGATAACTCTTAATACCTGATGTAATTGAGAGTTTCGTCCAGAAAACCCCCAGATAGCTGCCAGTAAACCCCAAGTTATCTGAGGTATCCTATAGATACCAAGGTTTTGGTTAAAATGGCGTTCCATACAACAGTATGATGAAGCTTCACTGTACAATACAAGCATTTACGGTGTATGTATGTCTTTAGAAACAACCAAAATTTGTAGTTATATGAAATTAGATCATCGGTAGAAATCAAGGACTCATCTGTAGAAAACACAGTAAAGAACATACCTAATCGGTAGAAAACCAGGACATATCAAATTTCTTAAACCTATTAGTTATATGAAAAAGCAAATGGCTCCTTTACAAATAAACGATCATTTATTGCATATTCTCCCATAGGATGTATTCAAATGTTGAAAATAAGCGTTATTTTTCAATTCACAAAAACCAATCGGTAGAAAACAAGGATCATCGGTAGAAAACAAGCAGAAAAATCGGTAGAAAACATGTTGTCGCAGGACAGGTATAACGACCGTGATCAAAGTCTTCCACTAAGGTATGAACGATTTACTGACTCGGCTGAAGAAACAAAACCCGAGTATCAAGAACACAGGTGTTTGGGTCCAGGGTTTATTATTAATAATTAAAAAAACCTGGACCCTAACGTGGAAATAAATATAGAAGAGTATGAAAAATCTTATACATGTACACATTATTAATATTTCAAACAAAAACCTGGACCCAAATGTCTGTGATTAAGAACTGAAATAAATCTTAAAAAATATTTATATTCTTACAGGTATGAGCGTTTTACTGAACTGAAGAAAAAGAATCCCAGCGTAAAACTGTCGATCGCTGTCGGTGGTTGGAACATGGGCTCTGCTCCATTTACCCGCATGGTCGCTTCGGCGGCCAGTCGCCAAGAGTTTGCAACTGATACCGTCAAATTCTTGAGAGATCGGGGTTTTGATGGACTTGACTTGGATTGGGAATACCCAGCCGGAAGAGGAAGTCCTGCAGGAGACAAGCAAAAATTCGTGGAACTTCTCAAGGTATCGCATTACCTGTGCTATTGTAAAATTAATTTTGTCTTAAAAAGCTTCCTAATGTTTCTCCTGTAACTATTATCATCAAATTTCTAAGTACAAAAAAACATATCTTGATTTCTTACAACTAAAATCGTAATTCAAATAAGTTTTATGCACGAATAAACGACCACCTACATGTATAAAAAAAAAACTGCTACAGTAGTTGAAACCGTAAAATTTTCAGTTACTGTAAACGTACTTTTTTTCATGAATGGACGATTTCACTCAAGTTCACGGTTACTTTCTTCACGGTCGCATTTTCTGCTCTTTGTTCTAGTTATTTCATACTTTTTTATTTCAGTCCGCGGAAATCCGTGAAAATAAATACCTCGCAATATAAGTTCAAACTTCATTTTAGACCCTGAAAAGAGAATTTGCATCTGAAGCCCAGACTTCCGGTAAACCACAACTGTTGTTATCTGCTGCCACAGCTGCCGGAGAAACCAATGCTGATAACGCATACGACTATAAAGAAATCGTCAAGTATACAATTTTATTAAACCTTGGAATAGTTTTCTTCAAAAGGGCCTTTTGTTCAAAATGTCAACAGAATTTATCACATGTTCTTTAATCTTTATTCTGTGTATTTTACATCTTAAGGAAAAAAGCATATACATACATCAAGTATGGGTGACTTTCTTTAAATAAATGTTCATACGGAAACGTGCATATTGCAGAATGTTTTAAGTTGATATTTCAACTAGATATGAAAAGACCATTTAATGAAAACGAAATAATTTTAATAGTAATTTAGACATACATATCTGAGGTTTCTTCAAGATATTTAGACCTGCCTTTATCTGTAATGTAGATACTTGGATATGATTAACTTGATGACCTATGACTTACATGGAAGCTGGGAGACATTTACAGGACATAATGCACCACTATTCAAGCATTCTACTGATGTCGGGAATCAGACCACACTTAATATTGTAAGTTGCGGTTAATTGAACTAATACGTATATTTTAGATACATAAGACATACGACATAATTTATTTTCCAATTATGGTCCCTCAAAGGGCAGCATAAAGTATAAGATTATAATAAATAGATAGCTTAATGCAGATACTATATAAATATTTGTTCAAAGAGTCTGGATACAAAAAAGGACCAATATTTCATTATGCTACAGTAAAAACAAAAACAACAAAAAACATTTGTTATAGCAGTCATATATACAGCATGCATACCGTATCTAGAGTGATTGATTTTAATGATGAAAACAAATTTTAATCTTAATTCCGTTTAATGAATGCCGTCTGATTTTCTTCCTTCCAAATATTTTGACTCTAATGCTGCTGGAGAGAGTTAGTTCACGAAAAATTCATTTCCATCAAACCTGATTACCACGCACTATATAGCTTTGTGATAAGTTAAGCTTAAATAAAATCTGTGGATATTTTGCTTACCTAAAATACAATACTTACGTATCGAATTTTAAGAATCATTTGAAAAACAAAACGTATAGGCAAAACATTCTATATGCATATGTTAAGCTAAATGTAAAACATTCAGCGGTACAATTTTATTCATTTGTTTCTTAAATATACATTGAAAACATACCAAACCAAATATATTGTCATTTAAAATTCTTATAAAAGCATAATTATATTATATTTGTAGCTACAACAAGACTTCCAAACCTCGTATATACCTTTTGAATATTTAGTGAAAGCTCATAGACAGTAAAACTAAAATTGTTTTATACCGGTTTTTTTTAGGACTGGGCTGTTAATCATTACATTCAAAACGGAGTACCTCCATCCATGCTCAACGTCGGTCTGGCCTTGTATGGTAGGAGTTTTACTCTAAGTAACCCAAGCCAGCATGCTCTCGGAGACTCTGTCAGAGGAGCAGGTCAGGCCGGACAGTTTACACGAGAGAAAGGATTCCTCTCTTATTATGAGGTTGGTAGAGGTTTGTGTAATAAAAACTTTTGTTTTTGGTAATGGAAAATGGAAAATAATGTGTTTTAAAAGAAAGTATTAGATGACTATAAAGAATACGTTTGTTAAAATTTAATTGATAATACTGCAACTTTAAATCGGGCTACAGATATGTCTACTTAAAATATTGCATAGTTTTAAAGTTTTGATATTATACTCAGATTTGCAAGATGCTGAAGTCGGGTGGAACAAAATATCAGATAGGTGATCAGATGGTACCATATGTCGTGAAGGGTTCCGATTGGGTCGGTTACGATGATCAAACAAGTTTGAGGAAAAAGGTAAACATCTAGAATCTTATAAAATGAAACAAGAAATTGTGTCTTTATGACACCAAATGATCCTGTTCTACTTCAACACTACACCAAAAATGCTTAACGTTATGGCTATATATATAGACCACCTTATGCCGCCTCATTTACGCCTCATAGCACTTACAAAGGTGTACAGATGAGGCAATCAAAAGCCAAGACAAAATTGGTAGACATCAAATCATCACTCACAAAACTTCACATAACATACACAAAGCAAACTACAATTAGCATCGTTGACCGAAGTTGAAACGAATAATTTCGACCGGAAGAGTAAGCATTTCCTGCTTGCTCTAGCACACCAGTCACGTTGCTTCTGTGTTTCGAATCCAGTGAAGGACGGCAATATTAAACTTCTATGATAGATCGACGCTGTACCCATCTAACGGTAAACCGATAGAAACCCCAGATTTGTCTTTGGCCCGAATGAAACCTTTATAACGACACTTTAATATACTTTTATTTAACCCAACAAAGAGGTCAGTAGCATGAGATGTTGCTCATACACCGGACAGCTTTATTTTGTACCTACTTCAAGAACAGCACTGTTCCTTGAACCCATTCATGTAAATGGTGTTAGAAAACTCAGATGATTTGTCCATGAAGCGAGGATGTGTTAACCACAATGTCACTCTGTGTTTTACAGGTTCAATACATCAAACAGCACCAGCTCGGTGGTATCATGGTCTGGGCCTTAGATCTGGATGATTTTGAAGGATCTTGTGGTGAGGGCAAATATCCCCTGCTTACAGCAATCAACGACGAACTAAACCAAGGGGGCAGCGGTCAACCGTGAGTTATCTTAGTTGAATATTCCTAAACGGGTAAACAGCAACCCAAGGACCTCAATTTTCTCTTAAAAGAATCTTTTTAAATCGTCTGTATATTTGATATATGCAAAATAATAGGGTATTAATGTTCATCTTTATTTTTTTTCAAGTTTATGAGCGCAATAATTTCCATTCTAAACAGAAGTTGAACACCAGCTTTTTGTTATTCATAACTTTTACACTTAAAGGTTTAAGGTTTTATTTCAAAACACAGTTTTAGATTTTTGTTATCTTGACCATTAAAGTATAATAACCGTATAGCGAGTTATTTCCGCATTGGTTTAATTTTCGTCTATTTTCGCGGGTCTAGGCAAATTTCGAAAATATCCATCTGACAGACATCATATATAAACACAAGCACAAACCGCGAAAATAAAACCCGCATTTTTTTCACATTCCTTATGACACAAAAACCGCGAAAATAAAACCCGCATTTTTTTTCACATTCCTTATGACACAAAAAACCGCGAAAATATACCCCCGCAAAAATAACCCTCTATATGGTAGTTAGTGAAAACGACATCGACAAAGCTTTGATACGACTTCTTGTGAAGATTTGTTTTCACTTGTATGTTATCCTTTTTTATTTTTACATACTAGTGTTGTACAACCGACAACAGCCCCAGCGACAACGACAACACTGGCCCTACCCAACAACAACAACAACAACCAAGGTGGCTCATCGTCTCAACAAGGGTCAGGATGTCAGAGTAATTACTTTATAGATTAAATATGTTTTATCATTTGAAGGGATCGATTTAAAAAAAATACATATTTGTAAACAATAAACCATTTTACATAGGCTCTAAGGGAGCTTTGATATAAACGGCGACTTTATCTATAATATCTTGGCACTTTTGTCAGGCTTGTTGTGGAGAAAAAACCAAGCAAGCTTGAGAATCGGCAAAATCACCGGTTTTTTTTCAACTTTGTTTTTTGAATACAGTTAATTGTCGCTCGATGATGATGTTTAACATGATTACACAAAAAAATGAGAGAACATGTGATTTTTTGTATAAATAATAAAAAAAATACTGATAACATCTACTTAAATTGGAAACTAAGTATAAAATATATTAGTTTATGAAAAATATTTTATCGATTGTTGATTTTTCTATTTAATGTTCTTTTCTGAATAGCTCGATTCCTTTCTACAACTATTTGACCAACATAACTTTTTAAAAACTGGTTCATTTGTTTATCAACCATTCATTATCAAATATGTATTCTCTAATGTAATTCATTAAGGTAAACGCCGAGTATGTTACTACACTAACTGGGCACAGTACAGAAATTCGGGCGGTAAATTCTTCCCCGAGGATGTAGACCCCTCCTTGTGTACCCATATCATCTACTCGTTTGCTAAACTGGTTGGAAACAAACTAGCCCCCTTCGAATGGAACGATGAGAGCACTCCTTGGATGAAGGGAATGTAAGTTATTATCTTTAAAGACTAAAAAGGAATAGAGAATTGGTGTGTTAAACCAGTATTCGTTTTTTTTTATTCATATGTATATTTTATGATTTTTTTATTTAACAAAATGATGGATACAGACATAGTGTATGAACTATATTTGAGAAATGTCCAGTTCACCTACAAAAAAATCAAAATAAAAAAGTGTCTATTAGACGGTCATTTATATAGAATATAGGACTTTTTTATTTTGAGATCGATTTTATCACTTGTTTTGGTGAACCCGAAGGGTGAACCCAAAAACAAGTGATAAAGTCAATCTCAAAATCAAAAAGTCATATATTCTCTTTATCGGTAATTAATTGTGACGTAACGTACTGACCCGATAATTTCGGTGATACACACCTGTTCGTGAGACAGACTTTATCAGCCAGTACACATCAAAGGAAAAATGTACTAATATAGAATATTATGTACTTTCCTTTTGATACTATCTATATCTAGGTGAGTATCAGACGAGTCCGGTAGGACGAGTCTGATACGAGACTAGATGTGATTTTCAGATGTAGATAGTATCAAAAAGGAAAGTATATAATATTCTTTTTATCGGTAATGACGTCACAGTTATCAAGTGCTCCCACCTGATATTTTCTTGTATCACGGACTGTCCATGATACTAAAAAATATCAGGCAGATGAGATCAAAGGAAAAAGCTGCTTATTACCGATAAAAAACAATATTTAATGCTGGATTATGCATTTCTATGATTGGTCAGTTAAAACAATTTTGTATTTCTATGATTATCCAATGATCGATTGGAAGAAGACAGTAGCTTTTATCAATAATGGCATTCCTGCTTGGTTTTTTTTTAACTTTAATACTTCCTCTGCAGCCTTTTATACTGTATCAATGCACGCTCCTACATACAATAAACTACCTACAATGTACTGGATCCCTAAACTACACAAAAATCCTTATAAATCTCGTTTCATATCTGCTTCAAGTAAGTGTTCTCTCACTAATATTTCTAAAGTCTTATCACTTGCTTTGACTACTATGAAAGAATTTATTATTCGATACTGCGAAAAGGTATTTGAAAACAGTGGCATAAATCATTTTTGGAGTGTGAAAAATTCGCTCGATGTTTTAGACAAACTTCGCGCTTTTGAAGGTACTTACCATACAGTTGATAGCTACGATTTTTCTACTTTGTACACTAACCTTCCTCACTGTCTTATTAAAAAACAATTTGAATATCTGGTTAAATGGTGTTTCGATAAATCTAAAAGTGACTATATCTGCTCTAAAGTTTCTAAATTATTTAATAAATCGTTTTTTAGCAACGAGACTCATAAAGGTTACGTCAATTGGACTGATGCAGAAATGATAACTGCTCTAAATTATCTTTTGGACAACATTTATATTCGTTTTGGGAGTACAATTTATCGCCAAGTCATTGGTATCCCTATGGGAACTAATTGTGCCCCACTTATTGCTGACCTTTTTTGTATTGTTATGAATCCCAATTTATGGCAAAACTTCAAAAAGACCCCAACAGACAGAATCTCATTGAAACTTTTAATTATACATACAGATATTTAGACGACATTCTTTCACTAAACAATCCGACATTTTCTAATTTTATTACGGAAATTTATCCCAAGGAATTAACTTTGAATAAATCTAACCTTACTGGTGATAGATGCCCATTTTTAGATCTAGATTTAAGTATAATCAATGGAAAATTACACACTAAAATATATGATAAACGGGATGACTTTTCATTTCCTATTGTGAATTTTCCTTTTCTAGAGGGAGATGTACCACTTGCTCCGTCTTACGGAGTATATATTTCACAGTTGGTAAGATATGCTCGGATCTGCAGTGGTGTGTCTGATTTTAATGATAAAAACCGGTGTATTACAAAAAAATTACTAAAACAAGGATATCGTTACCACAAATTAGTGAAGTCGTTTACTAAGTTTTATCATAAATATCTATACCTTATTGGAAAATTTAACTGTACACGACGACATTTGATTGTTAAGGGAATATCCCATCCAGATTTCTACGGTAATGTTGTTTATAGAGCAAATAAATTCAAAAACAATCCCTTGGGAATGCAAAATTGGCTTAAAACTTTATTAAATAAAGGTTATGAAATGGATATTTTAGTAAAATCTTTGAATTTAGTCTTCTTTGGTAAAAATATTGATAATTTGATACTTACTTTAAAATGTTAATTGCCTTTTTATACTTATGTCATTTTTGAGCATTACAGCGGTCAAGTGTGTCGGTTTTGTGTGATGATGCATCATCAAATCAAGTGTTTGACGTGTTGTGTCGGATTTAAAATCGACATACTTGATTTTTTTACATCAGTCGATGGATGCTTCTTAGCTAGCTGTCAGTAACTTCGAGTGTTCTCAAGAGAGTATCCTTACGTCCCGTTAATTACCTGTTGTCCTTTTGTCTCAGATACTCTCTTGTTGAATTGAACTTCTATCGATTTGATTTTTACTGTGTGTTAGTTTGTGCTTTGTTATTGATTATCATTAGGGGGAAGGTTGGCGCCAAAAAACTAGTTTAACCCCGCCACATTTTAATGTGCCTGTCCTAAGCCAGGAATCTTTATCAAAGCTTATGTTTGTATTTAGTCGAATTTTTGTTAATTGTTTTTTGTCAAGAAGAGGGTCTTTCAATGCACTTTGGGATTGGGCTTGAATCATGTGTATTTTATTTTCAATCCAGGGGCCAATTGAAAAACAGCGAGCAGCGACCGCTGGTCACATTGAAGGCTGCTGGCTGTTTTCCATTGTGGATATTTAAAATATACGTTTATAATGTAGGTTGTGTCGCGTACACTTATTCCACATCTCATTTTCTTCTACTCTATTTTGTTTTTAACTCTACACTTTTTCATTTTTCTATAAATGCAGTACGTCGTGCTACTTCAATTGTACAATTGACAAAATCTTTGGTTGGTTCTTATATTAGGATAGATGTGTATCGGGTTTAAAGAACAGAGAGTGATGTCCAAAAATAAAAGATACAGAATATTAGCTTACAAAAATGTTGAAGAAAATACAATACCAATAGTAAATACAAAAATAAAGAATGTTATCAAATGACAAGAGAGCAGCCAAAAAATGGCAAAGATATTAAAGAATACAAAACGGAAAAAAGATCTTCAAAAATATATATTTTTACAGGTATGAACGTTTTACTGAACTGAAGAAAAGGAATCCTAACGTTAAACTGTCGATCGCCGTCGGAGGATGGAACATGGGCTCTGCTCCTTTCACAAAAATGGTTGCCACAGCGGCTAGCCGTCAGGAGTTTGCTACCACAACTGTCAAGTTCTTGAGAGACCACGGATTTGATGGACTTGACTTGGATTGGGAATACCCAGCCGGAAGAGGAAGTCCTGCAGGAGACAAGCAAAAATTCGTGGAACTTCTCAAGGTAGGTGTATACGGACACAAAAGTAAAAAAAAATAATGCTAATGTCTTATTAAGGATTTTCTCTTGGTATTCTTTAGAAACCACCAACACACCAATTCTACCAGAAACTATGGAGCAAAATCTTCTTATTTTTATTTTTTTAATCACACTCGCCAATTTGATTAAAACATGTTTTTGGAGTCATTCAAATTGGTGTTTTCCTTTGCTATCCCGAGTGGCAATGCGTGTAAATGACATTATATTGTTGCATTTATTAAAATTATCTAGAAAGATATAAATAAAAAAAATATGTATATCATTATTTCTTTTATGAACAACAGGGAGGGAGTGCATTTATTTTCAAAATATATTTTCATTTGTCTAAAATGTATCATGTCAAAATGTACAAAAATCAATTATATAGTACTACTGTTTGAAAGCATATGATGACGCTTTTTATACAAACTTTATAGTACTGATAAAGGTTTTCCCAAATCAAGTTCGAATGCTACACAGAAAAGTATGAATAACAAATATCCATCCTACAATATTTATAAAAATAATTTAAATTAAAACTATTATTTAAAAACTGGTATGCTCTAAGCTTGTGAATAATTCATATTTCTATTCACTTTTACCAAATGAAATTTTAGATTATTAATAACAACATTGAATTATACCCGGCGTCATGCGTATGCGTTACTGTGTTTTAGACTCTGAAAAGAGAATTTGCATCTGAAGCCCAGACTTCCGGTAAACCACAACTGTTGTTATCTGCTGCCACAGCTGCCGGAGAAACCAATGCTGATAACGCATACGACTACAAGGAAATTGTCAAGTATGTCTGTTTAAGGACGAAACGGAAAACAAAACGTTATCTAACTCTTCAAAGTTTATTAAATATATAAATTGTACATGGAATTAAAGATTCTTCGAAAGGAGTTTTTGTTTTGATGACAGAAAAAACAGTCTTTGTCCTTATGAATCTCATTATGTATATCACTTCAGTGTTTTAACTATTTGATGTAATAAATGTTTAATTTCAATGCAAAATATAATCCATATCCACATAGATGTATTGGTAATATATACTTGACTACCAGTCTCTCTAGGGTGGACACAGACATAAAAGTGGTTCCAAATACTGTCTATTGCAAACAAAGGGAGTGGATTCCGAATACAGCCTACTGGAAATGAAATGGAGGTTCCAGACCAATTTTATGGTACATCTAAACGAACCTCTACAAATTTCCAATGGGTCATTGGGGTTTCCATTCAAACGCAATAACCAAAATCGTTTGTTTTGTCTCATGAAGTGTGTCTATTGTAGATACTTGGATATGATTAACTTGATGACCTATGACTTACATGGAAGCTGGGAGACATTTACAGGACACAATGCACCATTGTACAAACATTCTACTGATGTCGGAAATCAGACCACACTTAATATTGTAAGAACATCATCCGATATTTTATTCTTTAAATTGTGAATTTCTAGTTTTGAAATATGTATTGTAAAATGATCAGCCTACAAACCTTGTCGTTGTGTTCACAAAAAACCTGAAGGTTTCAGTAATGTTTTTTTTTTTTTCATCTTGATTTTAACCTTACCACTCAAATGGAGTATGAGAGAACTATACATTTGAGTATGAGAGAGAAATGAACTTGAGGAGAGATCAAGAAATGGATAGCTATTTTTTGATAAGCTACTTCAATAAAATCAGGTATTTCAAAACGTAATGGGGTGGTCATTAAACTATCAATTTATATATATCCTATTTATGTTTTTAAGTAATAAAATTACGTATTTGATTCATAATTGCTTACTTGCCATACGTACCTCGTATAACATAACCTTTATCATATTTATCTCACCCGCGACTCAAACCCCCAAATGCATGGTACAAATACATGACTTTAATACACATGACATTTATGAATCCTAACCACAGGACTGGGCTGTAAACCATTACATTCAAAATGGAGTCCCACCATCAATGCTCAACGTCGGTCTGGCCTTGTATGGTAGAAGTTTTACTCTAAAGAGCCCAAGTCAGCATGGTGTCGGAGACAATAATAATGGAGCAGGACAAGCCGGCCAGTTTACAAGAGAAAATGGATTCCTGTCTTATTATGAGGTAGATATAAGGTTTTATCTATTATTTTTCGTACGTTTACAATACATTACGTCAGATAATCCCATTTTGAAAACACAAAAATGAATTAGGCATGTTTTCGTGGAGAAACGATAGAACCCACGCTTATGTTTATCTAATAAAAGATCACTTGCAAATTTAAATACACCAAGAATATTGAAAAATATTGAACTCATGCGACTTGATAGGGAAACGTTTTTTTCAAAGGATTTTTTTGTCTCGCCTGCGACTTTAGTCGCTGAAGGCGAGACATAGGTATTACTTTCCGGCGGCGGTGGCGGCGGCGGCGTCAACTTTTTTGTAAGACTTTTGTGGAAATTGAAATCCAAGAAAAGTATAAAAGCTATAGGCATCTGATATTTGGTATACAGACAGTTGGGGTTATGGTCTACCCAACTGGCACCATGTCATTTGACCCTGACCCCGATTTCATGGTTCACCGACTCTGTGAACTTAGATGTTTTTTCGGTCCAAAATACCCCTTTGTAAGACTTTTGTGGAAAATGATTTAAGTGAAAACTATAATAGCTAGGCACCTTATAGCTGGTATACAGACACCTGGAGTAATGGTCTATGCAACTGGCACCATGCCGTTTGACCCTGACCCCATTTTTATAGTTCAGAGACTCTGTGAACTTAGATTATTTTTGGAGCAAAAAAACTTCTTTGTAAGACTTTTGTGGAAAATAAATTAAGTAAAAAGTATAATAGCTAGGCTTCTGATATCTGGTATACAGACACCTGGAGTTATGGTCTATGCAACTGAAACCATGTCCTGTGACCTTGACACAATTTTCATGGTTCAGTAACTCTGTGGACCTAGATGATTTTTGGAACAATTAAAACTTTTGTGGAAAATAAATTAAGTTGAAAGTATAATAGCTAGGCATCTGATATTTGCTATACAGACATTTGGGGTTTTGTTCTACACAACTGACACCATGGTGTGTGACCATGACCTTATTTTTACAGTTCAGTGACTTTGTGAACTTAGATGATTTTTGGGTGGAAAATGAGTTAAGTGAAAAGTATAATATTAGAGCTAGGCATCTGATATTTGGGAATTATGGTATACACAACTGACGTCACCATGTAATGTGACTTCGACCCAATTTTCATGATTGAATGACTTAGTTGATGTTGGTCTTTTTTCATTGTTTCTCAATAACTATGGTATCTAGAACACACTTCAGACATTTTTGTGATGGTTAAATGGAATTCTGTCACCTGTCACATGACCTTGACCTTAACTTTTCTGAAGGCCCAGCTAGACCTTCAATGAGTTCAGTGATGGTGCCGACAGGCGAGACATACTTTAGTGTCAACTCTTGTGTTATCCAATTATTTCATTCACTTCAAACTAACCAAGATTAGATTTGGTTTTTGTTTTATAACAACACTATAAAACAAAATATCGAAATTACCTCATTGACATTGTATAAAATAGCTACAACATAAAAACTGATGCCTAACTAAAAAGAAATTATCCTATATGTTTAATAATTTCAGATTTGCAAGATGCTTGCTAGTGGTGGAACTAAATATGAAATAGCTGACCAGAAAGTCCCGTATGTTGTCAAAGGATCTCAATGGGTTGGTTATGATGACCAAACGAGTTTGAGAACAAAGGTACTTTTTAATGAAAAACAACATTGCAGAACCGTTGGTGTATTGGCTATAAGCGTATCGATTTATTAACGCCAAGGTTTGTCGTTTGATCATCGAAAGATCTGAAAATTTCATGGACCAATTTTTCTGTTGACACTATTTGCAAGGATGGTCCCAAGAAACGACACCACTCCTTCGAAAAGGGACAAAACTAGGAAGAGCAATACCCCAACGCACAATAATGTCCTCTTTAGGAAGTTCAATACGATTATACTCAATTAAGGCCACTACAAGGACATCCTCACAAATTGCAAACTTGAAATGGTTTTACAAAGATAATGATCTTGTTTCCAGAACCCAAAATAAATAAATATGTTGAAACTAAACTCATGGAAAAAAAACAGTTTTAATCTTAAGTACTTACACTTGAAGAAATGAATCAAACTTTTAAAGGTATGGTGTGTATAAGCAATAAGAAGACCATAGATATAGCTTTAATATAAGATATGATTTTCCCCTACTTCTGTACCATTTTTCATGAGTTCATGCCTCTCAATTGACATGCGTCTGTAAGTATCTAATACTGTAGTTTTGTCTGCTAGGTCCAATACATACTGCAACACCAGCTTGGCGGTATCATGGTCTGGGCACTAGATCTGGATGATTTTAAAGGAACCTGTGGGGAAGGAAAATACCCACTGCTAACTGCAATAAATGACGAACTCAAAAAATGTACACAAACGTAAGGTGTTATAATTCCTTTGAATGTTAATAATTACTTGTTTTTATGTCGAAAGAGAATTGTAAGATTATTTTGTTATAAAGTTAAACAAAAACGACTTTAACGCCCGTTAAGAATTTATAGTGTAACCAATTCAAACATGTTAGACCGAAATTCAACAAATGAAGTGATGGACTGTCAAATGTACAGTTTTATTGACAGAACAAATTATTAATCGGTCAAAAATAATCTGCATAAAACATGTTCTATTGAAAAATGATTTAAGTTTATTTCTGCCGAATAAGTTAGTTATATTTACAAACATTTGTATAGTTATTAACTATAATACAATTTCCATCGATAGATCCCTTAACTATATACTCATGTGCAGATTAAACATTCTATGTGATAAATGAAAATTTGAATTTATGGTTCAATAAATCAAAAATATTTTCCATTTAATTCTTAATTATAATTAACGAAGGCTTATTGTTAATACTTTCATTTTATACCAGCGCCGTACAGCCAACATCAGGTTCAATTCAAACGACTGCAGTAGCCCAAATCACCACCCCAAGCAATAACCAACAAGCCCAAACAACCCCCAGCAACAACCAACAACTCCAAACCACCGTTAACAATAACAGCAAACAAGGATCAGGATGTACAAGTAAATATTTGTTATGGAGAGATCTATATCTTATGCACGTTAAAGGCCCCTTTGACGAGTTTGATAAGGCTCAATGGGGGCAGCTAAAAAAGAGGGTTTTGCATAAGCTTCAGAATCCAGGATAAATGAAAAAGGTGAAACTTAATACTTTTTTTATCTAAGCTGGTATATTTTTATAAGTTAACATGAAGCAACAAAATAGAGATGTGACATTCCATTTAGAACAATGTTCTATCTTAAAGATCATGTATAATTGGTGCATTTGGCAGAATGTGAGACATGTCGAAAGGTGATATGTTTTCTTTTCCTTTCAGAAAATTATATTTGATATTGTGTTTCTGAATTAATAAGTTTTTTTTTAATTCATTATGACTTTCTAAGGTAAACGTAGAGTATGTTACTACACTAACTGGGCACAGTACAGAAATTCGGGCGGTAAATTCTTCCCCGAGGATGTAGACCCCTCCTTGTGTACCCATATCATCTACTCATTTGCTAAACTGGTTGGAAACAAACTTCACGCTTTCGAATGGAACGATGAGAGCACTCCTTGGATGAAGGGAATGTAAATGAATATCTTAATCAACTTATAATTACTTCTTACGCACATGTTGTATACATATTTTTGTTTATGGTTGTTATAAAAGCTTTTTCACTATCCTTGAACGCTTGGATAAGATAATGTAAATTGGAAACCTATGAGAAATATCAAGTTACCGATATTAAAAGCGCTAAAACACATCGATGTGTATGTCAGCTAAAACAATTGAAATCTACCGATTTTGTCTTTTCTTTTTGGGGATTGACGATATTTGATTATCATTTGGTACACATTTGCTTCTTTCATGCATCTTTAAAGAATTGGCCCCTGGTGGAAAACATCCGAAAAGAAGCGATAAAGATTTATCATAATTAAGGGAAGCAGCCCATTTTTTAAGCTACAATACGTTTATGGTTAAAATTAGAATTATCGTAATTTCGGTCTTTTTATATGTAAATTCACATCTAATTTCTACTTCTAACTTTAGACAACTTATATACAGTATATATTTTTTGTATAAATTCAGTACGTGGTGCTACTTCAATCTACACAGGAAAAATAGCTACGGATTTATTACGGATGGTCCTCAATCCATCCGAAAATCATCCGGTTTTTTACCCATAGACGGTTATTTCGCGCACATTTGAAATTTATTCGTAATGAACAATCCGGAAAACTAATGAATATTTACGGATGAATGTCATTCCATCCGTTTTTTATCTGTAGCTCAAACAATCCGTAAAACATCCGTATTTCATACGTTTATCATCGTACCATGAAAATACCATTTTTACAGAAAAATTTCCCGAAACCCTCTAAAATTAATAGTTATGACTTAGATCATTTGGAAACAACAATATAATTTTGATAATACGGATGAATTCCATTCGTAAACCATCCGTACTGTGGATGATTATATACATATGAAAAACGTCCATGTGCTCGTTTTTTTCCGTATTTATCCGTACATTTACATATGATTTACGGATGGATTACGGATGAAAATGTCCGTAGCTATTTTTCCTGTGAAATAGAACCAAATACTACTGTGACAACACTTTTAATTGGTTTTTCGCAATTAGGGAGGATGTGAATGAGATTTTAAGGACGTAGGGTAATGACAATAGACTCAACAAACAAACAAAAAAATGACCAAACAGTAAGAAATAACGAATAATGACATTAAAATAGGATATACCCCACCAATTAACAGAACAGAGAAAACATTACAAACATATAATGGAGTACAGAGTTAAGTACACACGATCCATATCGTATTAAGGAAGAAAATAGATTTATCTTCTTAGTCAGCAATACTTGGGTTGCACATTCGCCATTTTCTCAGATTCTGGTCCAAAACTGGTTCAACTATGTTAATGAATGAAATAAGAGAAATTTAATCGACGTCTCCAATCTGTTGTAAATATTTGGTTTTACATTTTTTGGAACTTTTAATATTGACCAACGATAATTCCTTTTCAATAGTTTTTCAATCTTTCATTCAATAAATAAAATAAATGTCTGAATTCCATTGCTCCAATGTTTGTTGGCCTCATTTTTCCTCCTCTTGACCATTGACATAAGTAAATTCTAATATCCGGAATTCCGGAATAGATAAAATGTGCAGTGCTGTATATTCAAGTAACGTATAGCGTATATACATTCCAATAGGTACGAACGTTTTACTGAACTGAAGAAAAGGAATCCTAACGTTAAACTGTCGATCGCCGTCGGAGGATGGAACATGGGCTCTGCTCCTTTCACAAAAATGGTTGCCACAGCGGCCAGTCGCCAGGAATTTGCTACCTCAACTGTCAAGTTCTTGAGAGACCACGGATTTGATGGACTGGACTTGGATTGGGAATACCCAGCTGGAAGAGGCAGCCCTGCAGGAGACAAGCAAAAATTCGTCGAACTTCTGAAGGTTGGTGAACACAAACACAAAAATAAAGTTATATTATTTGTGTTGGAATGTCAACTCGTATTTCCACCAGACGAGGAGCCATAGATACAATTAAAACCACACAACACATCAATTCGTATAATTCTGAGTACTCGGGTTCCTTTACTAAAAATCGAACTGCATAAAATGAAACATTTGAAGTGAAGGAACGTCTTTGCAAATAAGAAATAGTATATAAACAATATTTATCATCAAACCCATTCGTTGGTCATTAAAATTTTTATGTTCTTTCTTTAAAGTTTTGTATATTACTAGTTTCATTCATGAAAGGTGAGCACTTACTCATAAAAATATCTTGAATTATAATCTATGAAAATAGGATGAATAGCATTTTTTAACTATACCTTGGCATGATTGTAGTTAAAGAACATTTGACATTTCTTTAAACTTTTGAATATGAAATATTAATATTCATTTAAAACTAGGGTGTATATTCTTTAGACACTGAAAAGAGAATTTGAATCTGAAGCCCAGACTTCAGGTAAACCACAACTGTTGCTGTCTGCTGCCACAGCTGCCGGAGAAACCAATGCTGATAACGCATACGACTACAAAGAAATCGTCAAGTATGTTGTTTCAAAGAAGGAAAAATAAAATTCCTGTAAAACTTGAAATCTTTGCAATTTCAAATGATAAAAAAAGATTTATTAAAATATATGTATCGATTGCAAACTATAATATTAAATAATAAAACAATACACTTTGTCTTAAACTATTACATTAAAGTTACGATTTTTTGTTTTTTTATTAAAATTTGGACGTATTTACTTCTACTGCAACGGTGGTAAAAAAGGTTTTAGGATTCACGGGAGAGCGACGTTCCATCCACGTTAAAGACCCCTTTGTAGAGATACTGCAAACTCAAGAGGAAATCGTATGTTGTTTGTTTGCCCAATGGGCAATCCAGTGTGGAAATAATCTTTAACTTAAATCTTAGATTTATTCCAACAAAAAATGTTTTTCTTGATCTGTCTCACAATGCAAAGCACTAGCATTTTAAACGACTAATTAGCTGTTATGTACCATGATAACTATTGGCGTGTGTCTATTGTAGATATTTGGATATGATTAACTTGATGACCTACGACTTGCATGGAAGCTGGGAGACATTTACAGGACACAATGCACCATTGTACAAACATTCAACTGATGTCGGGAATCAGACCACACTAAATATAGTGAGAACATTAATAGGGTTTTCAGATTTTATTTAAGCAGATGATTTTTAATGTTGAACTCCAGATTTTTAGTTAAAAAATATTCCTTAGAACAGATTAAACTTTTTAGACCAAAATGATAGTCAATACACATAACCTACAATATAAAATTATTCTAAACAAATAAAATGTGTATGCGCCCAATAGATAGTCCCTGCTCGTGCTTAAAATTTCCATTGTGGAATCATTCCCTAAGAGTCTACACGTTTTTGCATGACGGTTAATGTAAACTAATAATGATATTTACAGGACTGGGCTGTAAACCACTACATTCAGAATGGAGTCCCTCCATCAATGCTCAACGTCGGTCTGGCCTTGTATGGTAGGAGTTTTACTCTAAAGAGCCCAAGTCAGCACGGTCTCGGAGACAATAACAATGGAGCAGGACAAGCCGGCCAGTTTACAAGAGAAAATGGATTCCTGTCTTACTACGAGGTAAATATAAAGTTTTATTTTTGTTTACATAAGGAAAACAAGTTTTATAGATACAAAATAAATTTGGTCATTTCTTTGGTTTGAAACATAGATCCCAAGCTAGTGTATGTTTCAGAATTAACTTTTAAACTTGTTTGCTATGAAAAGGAAAAAGTTTCTTCATTGACAGTTTTTTTCAACATTCAATCGACTTTAAACTAGACATCATTAGAATATAAACGAACGAAGTACAACAATATTAAAATTGCAACATTTGTTCAATATAATTAAACCATAAATTTAAAATAAATTATCCTTTATGTTTAATTTTGCCAGATCTGCAAGATGCTTGCCAGTGGTGGAACTAAATATGAAATAGCTGACCAGAAAGTACCGTATGTTGTCAAAGGATCTCAATGGGTCGGCTATGATGACCAAAAGAGCTTGAGAACAAAGGTATGTTTGCAATGAAAATACAAATATCTTACATTCTAGTATTTGACGAAATTGAAGAAAATTAAAGGTGCATATAAAGGATAATTTTATCATATAAATAACCTAACAACAAAGAGCTTAATGAAATAATTGGTTCTATTCGTCTTCCGGCATGGGTAAATTGCCTATGTATTTCTATGCATCTGTTAAAATTTCATGACTTATTTTTGTCTACTAGGTTCAATACATAATGCAACACCAGCTTGGCGGTATCATGGTCTGGGCACTAGATTTGGATGATTTTAAAGGAACCTGTGGGGAAGGAAAATACCCACTGCTAACTGCAATCAACGACGAGCTGAAAAAATGTTCACAAACGTAAGGTGCTTTTATTTGAATGTGATCATATCACAATGAAATTTTTATGTCTATGAAAAACGTTATAGCAGTACCTTTAGAAACAGGTAATCACTTGGAAAACATGTTCTCAAACGCGAATGAAAATTAAAAGTTATTTACGCGTTGAAATAACATAGCGGTTATCTTGTTATAATGTTGATAAAAAAATCCAAATATCAAAAGTCCGAAAGGGCAGAGACAAAACCAGTAACACCAATAGGAATGGGACAAAAACAGACAACATGTAAAACATGAACGCGAACTCCAGTCGAAACAAGAGTGAACTCAGGTTCTCCGGAAGAGTAAGCAGTTCCTGCTTGATCTAGCACACCCGTCGCAAAGTTAACATTCTATATGTTTATGTTTATATTAAAATTGAGTTTTATCTATCAATAAAAAATCTATGAGTTTGTTCGTAATTATAACTTACTAACTTACATTGTTATTTAACATTTAATACATATCAGTGCCGTACAGCCAACATCAGGATCGATCCAAACGACTGCAGTAGCCCAAACAACCAGTAACAATAACCAACAGGCCCAAACCACCGTCAACAACAACAGCAAACTGAACTCAGGATGTCCAAGTAAATACTTTTTAAAAGTAGCTGAAATATACTTTATTCTAAAGAGAAACGACCATATATAAAAATTGGGCATTCAAATCTCAAATAAGGAAAAAAGGGAAAAAAATCAAACATACGTGTAACATGATTTTTTTTTAATCGCAAGTAAATATTTTTACAACTTTTCTTAACAAGATGAGTCAACAACATGAAACTTTTTTTTAAGTTCAAAACTGTAAGGAAGATGTACAAATAGAAGTGAAAACCTTTTGAAATCAAATTTTTGTTTCGATTTTTTTAATCTTCGTATGGTTGGGGGAAAAGAAGGGATGAGTCATTTGGGTTTTCGTCGAAAAGCATACGAGAGGACGTGCATGATTGATATACCGTATATATGACATCTTTTTATTTTAATGACATCATTGTGTGTCCGAATAAAAAGGTCTCGTTATCAGGTTTGGCGCACAAAAAAAAACCTGGCTTAACCAACTACATGTTCGCATTCAGGACCATTTCGATCTTCATATTTCGATTTGTCTTCCAGGTTTTGTATTTTCTCTTGGACATTGAGATTGATCGATTGTTCGGGAAATTTGTTATTACCTTTATTCATAATATCATTTGAAATACTCTTTTGAAGGTAAACGCCGTGTATGTTACTACACTAACTGGGCACAGTACAGAAACACGGGAGGCAAATTCTTTCCAGAAAACGTCGATCCCTCATTATGTACACATATTATCTATTCTTTTGCCAAACTGGTCGGAAATAAACTGCATGCATTCGAATGGAACGACGAAAGTACTCCTTGGATGAAGGGAATGTAAGTTTCTATCGAAATTTAAAAAGCAGAAGAAATTACTGCGACAGCTCTATATAGGACACGTGGCATTAAGATGGGATTGTCACCTTACTTTCCTTTTTTTCCCACAACCGTGTTATTTTGTATTACTATCGGACCCTAAAACTGCAATGATAGAGGGATATTTTGTGCCTTAAAACCTCTCGTTTACCGAAACTTCTTTTGAAATTCCTGCACATCAGAGCCATGGCATGTTTTTTTTTGTGTGTATCTACCTCTTGGTATTACACGTCTTAGATACATTATCCCAATTTGGTATATTATTTCTGTCCGCCTGTATAAAAAAATTAATAAAATGATTATATCAAAATGTGCCTCATTCTCTTCAATTAAAATGATTTATTTATATATATATGCAATATATCTATAGGTATGAACGTTTTACTGACCTTAAAAAACAGAATCCTAACGTAAAACTGTCGATTGCCGTCGGTGGTTGGAACATGGGCTCTGCTCCTTTCACAAAAATGGTTGCCACAGCAGCCAGTCGCCAGGAGTTTGCTACCTCAACTGTCAAGTTCTTGAGAGACCACGGATTTGATGGACTTGACTTGGATTGGGAATACCCAGCTGGAAGAGGAAGTCCTGCAGTAGACAAACAAAATTTTGTTGAACTTCTCAAGGTTGGTAGATAGAAACAAGACTTCTGTATGTCTAAAAGACATAATGCCTCTTCTTGCAGTTTGGGGCAGACAGACGAACAGATAAACGGGCGGACAGACGAAAAGACCCAAACACTCAATGCCTCTACTTTCGTAGATTGGGGCATAAAAATTATCTATACAAATATGTAACTTTGTAATATTTGAAAGAATTATCTTGTTGTATGGATGCAGGTTTGTTGTCCAGAATACAATACCAAAACGGGTATAAAAACGGTTAATTTGGTTATGCTGTATATCGATATTTCAAGGAGCAACCTCTCATCAGCAGCATTTGAATCAAAACATTGGAAGATCAAAAACCAAAAATATTGAATGTAAAGATCTCAAAACCAAACAGTTTGAACAGGAAAGCCAAATCCAGCTAGGAGGAAATCAAACTAATAGTTAACCATATAAAATTCTAATAATTCATAATAGCCATGTTATCAACTAAAATGACTTCAATCAGCCAGACAATATTTTTGAAAGCAAATTCCGTGAGATTTGCCATAACTAATTTCTGAAAACAATTTTCATTTAGACCCTGAAAAGAGAATTTGAATCTGAAGCCCAGACTTCCGGTAAACCACAACTGTTGTTATCTGCTGCCACAGCTGCTGGAGAAACCAATGCTGATAACGCATACGACTACAAAGAAATCGTCAAGTATACTATCTTATTAACATGTCTAAAAATGACTTACATGAACCTTATATGAAAAATGTTTGTTCCCAATTCGCCTATCATAAGGTTAAATAAAAACAAAAATATAACATGTTTCATATTGTAATAATATTTCTAATTCCGGTGCTATCTATGATATCTTAAAATATTGTTCCTCTACTTAAACTCTCCAACTTAAATCTTAATAAATTTTAAAAAACACACCAGATGTAGATAAATCAAACATTTTCTACTATATGATCGTGTATGAACCGCAACGAATAAATAAATGTATCAATAATGAAATGACGACGAGCTATGCTTATTTATCGGTAATAATTACATTTTTTTTTTCGCTTTTCATGAACAAATGTGTATAACCCAATTTACCGGGTCAGTAGGTGACGTAGCACGTGTTTTTTTAATGCGTTCCTTATAAAAATACATTAAAAACCCCTTTTTAAAAAAAATAACATGATGTCGGGGATTATCAATAAAATGACCAATACTGAGATCGAGCTTATCACTTGTTTATGGTTCACCCGTGGAGTTCACAAAAAACAGTGATAAACTCGATGTCAAAATTCAAAAGTCCTATATACAATACCAAAAACGGTTCTAAAACGATTAATTTCGTTATGCTGTATATCAATTTTACCTCTAATCAGCAGCATTGGAATAAAAAATTGGGAAATCAAAAACCAAAATATTCTATATTTTCTAAATTGTTTTAAATGAGATGAAAAAAACACTATTAAGTCTCACAGAAAACTGTTTTTTTACGACTGACAAGATTGGTTACTATTGTAGATACTTGGATATGATTAACTTGATGACCTATGACTTACATGGAAGCTGGGAGACATTTACAGGACACAATGCACCACTATTCAAGCATTCTACTGATGTCGGGAATCAGACAACCCTTAATATTGTAAGCACTTTCATTCTGTTCCTTTAAGTTGGTGTGACAATTTCTCATTTTAGCCCAAAAGGCCTGGCAAAATTTTGGCTTTTTGCAATCCTCATATCCTCAAGTTTGCAGTATGCTTAATTTCCTCATTGACAACAGATTTGTGACCTTCAGAGGAGAGATTTTTCAACAACAAATCGGCATTCCAATGGGCAGAAACTGTGCTCCTCTCCTCGCCGATTTGTTTTTATACACTTACGAGACTGAATTTCTTCAGGGACTCGTCAAGAACAAGAAGATGAAAGAGGCAAGGTCATTTAATCTTACATATATTGATGATGTCCTTTCTGTCAATAACACTTCATTTGGTAGATGGATTCCTTCAATATATCCCCCAGAATTGGAGATTAAAGAGACAACCGAATCAAATTGCTTCACGTCTTTCTTGTATTTGCACCTCGAATTTGACCCAGGTGGTCATCTCAGTACAAAAAAATACGATAAAAGACACGATTTTAATTTTCAAATTATTAATTTTCCTACATAGCAATATACCTACTTCCCCTGCATACGGTGTTTATATTTCAAAACTTATTCGATATGCCTGAGCTTGCACACATTTCACAGATTTTTTTTATCAGACACCGATTTCTTCGTGACCGACTTTTGGAGCAGGGCTATATGAAAATACGTCTCATACGATCCCTAAAAAAATTCTTTCTTCGTTATCAGCCACTAGTAGAAAAGTTCAAATTTGAGTTAAAAGATATGTTGGTTAATTGTTTTAATTAGTGTTTGACTGGTCTGCTGTACTGAGATGATCACCTCAATATCCCTATTGTGTCTCACAAATATGTTGTGTTCTATGGTCATTACCGGATCCTAAGATCGCAATGGAAGAGGGAGGTTTGGTGCCATAAAACCTGGTTTAACCCACCATTTCGTTCGAAATGCCTGTACTAAGTCAGGACCATTGCGATCCACCAATTCTCCGGTATGACTGATTCGTTTTTGTCATTTTCTCTGGACTATGAGATTGATCATTCAAGTTCGGTAATTTTGTTATTACCTTTATTTAACCCTTTATATATTCTTGATTTATTAATGCTTTTTATGATATAGTCTACCTATCATATAAATATTTTTCACTTACGGTTTCACCACAGCATAACATTTATTATTATCACTTTACGCATGTTACAATATCTATCTCTTAAAGTGCAGATGTACTATGGTTTTGTTTTGTAATTATTTACCAATACACACTGAAATTACCGTAGGCAACAATACGGGTGTGCAATAGCAAGCAGGAACTGTTATTGCTATATAGTTGTCTCGTTCGTGTTAACTGGTTTTGTTTTAGTCCTTTCGGATTTTTGACATTCTAATGTCCCCTTGGTTTCTCTTTTCTTCTTTTACCTTTATTTCTATGATCCTTCATTATATAATTACCTGTGAAAAATTAAACATGATATTAAGCTTATGGTTTTAATTACTCTCGTTTCGAGTCGAGTTTTGTTGTTGGTTGCTATTCTGTTGTTGTGTTTGTTTTTATGTTGTCTGTTTCCCCCTGCTGTTGTTATTCACTTTTTTATTCTATTTTTGCGGACTTTTTTCAATTAAATGCCCCATTGGCACCTGTTTACTCTTCCTTCCTATAAAAGCGTCATCAGGCCTGGGCGCCACAAAACATGAAAAAATACTTAAGTCTGAGAATGTTCTCAACTCATTGTGACGTCATTGAATTAGAAAGTTATGATTGGAGTCGCCATGGAAGAAGCAGAGGTACCAATGGGGCATCCAAATGTCAAAAGTCCGAAAGGGCAGAGACAAAACCAGCAAACACCAACAAGAACGGGACAAAAACAGACAACAGGAAAACATGGAAACACAAAACAACTGAATATCAATCAACAACGCGAACTCCAGTCGAAACGAGTGAACTCAGGTTACCGGAAGAGTAAGAAGTTCCTGCTTGCTTTAGCACACCCGTCGCGTTGCCAATAGTCCATTCAGAGTGTCCAATCCGGTCAAGGAAGACAAAACAACACCCTATGACAAACCAACATCTGCACTCATCTGAGAGATCGAAATCCCATATTTGTCTATAAGTGCATGGTGTCTTCCGTAAAATTTCTTGCGAGAAGACAGCAACCGAGGAGCAACATAACCTTGTGTGAGCAATTTTTGCGTCAGACGTGTCGCTCTGCTAAGGAAATCGATGTAAGTCCCGCACGCTCTGGAGTAACGAATCAATTTAGATACGTAAACTCCATAAGCGGGAGCGGACGGAATGTTGCTACACAAGAAGGGGAAGTTGACGATTGGAAAGTTGAAGTCATCACGTTTGTCATAGAGCCATGTTGAAAGTCTTCCTTGAGAGTCAATTTCTAGATGTAGATCTAAATATGAAGCAGACTTCCTAGAATCCGTTGTGTCCTTTATCTCAAGCTCCTGTGGATATATGAGATGGAGAAAGTCACCAAATCGAGAATTGTTTAGTGAAAGGACATCATCAATATAACGGAACGTGAGGTTGAAAGAGAGAGCTAGTCTACGGTCTTTTTTGTCTAGAAGAGATTGCAAGAAGTCTGCTTCATATGAATGAAGAAACAAATCAGCAAGCAAAGGTGCACAATTAGTGCCCATTGGAATCCCTATTGTTTGCTGAAAAACACGAAAATAAGAATATTCTCAGACTTAAGTATTTTTTTAAGTTTTGTGGCGCCCAGGCCAGGTTTCGTAAAAAGCAGAGAAGTACAAATGAGTGAATTGGTGTTTTACGCCTTTGCAACGCAATATAGGTTAATTAAAGGCGATGAACATGAAAAAGATGATAGCATGAACATGAAATGATGATTATAAAAATTATGGGGGTGGGTTTGGTAACGGAGGAACAGACATTTTCAAGGCCACAGGAAAAGGGGAGAGGTTGTTAGGGGTGAAAATTTTGCCCATGTGGTGCAATACGTGGCAGCCAACAAAGGGGTCTTTTACGTGCATGAAACGTGACATTTTCCATACACGTTGGCCCACTATGGTAAACAGTCGTGGTTTCCGTATTATAGACCTGACAACCCCCGCGGACAAAGGCCACCCTATTCAGCTACCTACAGTACACACCGGATCGCTCTGTGGGCTGAGCACTTACACGATCTCAGAATCCAAGACCCTTAGTCACCCCTTACAACAACTTAGGCTATGCTGCGGGCCTATTGGACACCGGGCCCACTACGGGACTGAAAAGCCCGAAAAGGCAAGGAAAAAATGTGTCAACGCAATTGAGCAGAAGAGTACATTCTATGCTCTTCATATTCATACAGTGTTTGGCATTTTCAATATTTTGGTAGAGCGCCTCTGATGAGTCTTGAATAGACGAAACGCGCGTCAGGCGTAGCAAAATTTATTGTCTGGAACTTTGTTGTCATTTGTATTAAGCCTGAAACAAATTTTGGTCCTGATAACATTTTTCTTATTGCACACAATAAATCTTCTCAATTCATAATATTAAAGGACTGGGCTGCAAACCATTATGTACAGATGGGAGTCCCTCCATCCATGATCAACATAGGTTTGGCCTTATATGGTAGGAGTTTTACTCTAAGTAACCCAAGTCAGCATGGCGTTGGAGATCCTATAAGAGGAGCAGGACAAGCCGGACAATTCACAAGAGAGAACGGGTTCCTATCATATTATGAGGTAAATAATGATATCGATCTAGATGATTTTCTGCGAAATATACTTAAAAATAAAGACATGCTGAATGGGACATGCAAATAGTCAAATTATGTTTCACAAACGATGACATACTAGTGTGGTAGAATGATTCAAAGTGTCAATAGATAAATAAAAGCAATATAAGTTACTTAAATTTATTGTCTTGGATTTTGTTGCATTTTTTAATCATTTATTAAAAGTTATTTTTAATACTTGTTCTTCTTTCCAGATAATTAAATGCAAAATCATTGTGGTATCTGGACTTCTATATATGATAGATATGATAAAATATGATCTTTTTATTTCATAATGCCAGATTTGCAAGATGCTAGCCAGTGGAGGTACAAAATATGAAATAGCCGACCAGAAAGTCCCTTATATTGTCAAAGGGTCTACATGGGTTGGTTATGATGACCAGAAGAGCTTGAAAACAAAGGTATGTTTAGATTAACGAGTGACGTCGATATTCAATCCTATTTTCTAGTTATTATTTTTATTAAAATACATTAAAGGTTAATGAAAAAATATATATAATGAAATACGTAGATAAAACCTATAAAAATGGTTTTGAATCGATCAGTCTACTGGCATTTCTGTTTAATTTTGTTTTTTTATTATCTAGGTTGAATACATTAAACAACACAATTATGGAGGTATCATGGTCTGGGCATTAGATCTGGATGACTTCTCAGGGTCATGTGGGGAAGGAAAATATCCACTGCTGACAGCAATCAACGATGAACTTAAGAAATGTACTCAAACGTAAGTTTTAGTTCCTTATTTGAACACCGTCTTGTTTTTTAACTTCATGCCTCTATGCAATGTCTGTCGCTCATAACGTAAAAATATTGCCAGCATTAAGTGCTGATAATAGAGAAGCTTTAATATAATAACCAGATAACCTACTGTTAATTGCCTACACTTTGTTGCAGAGAATTTCATATTTTGTATAATCATTTCTATATTTATTTTATGAAATCCCGTTAGAATGCATTTCGCTATTTTATTACAGCAATGTACAGTCAACATCTGCACCAGTTGTTACAACTCAGGCCTCACAAGTCACAACCAATAACCAACAACCAACCAATGGTCCTCAAACCACCATGGCACCTCAGCCAACCATGGGACCTCAAACTACCATGGCACCTCAGCCAACCAATGCCCCAACTAATGGTATTTAGATAAAATTATAAGCTTCATCACAATGAACACGAAATTCACAATAAATTAACAATAACTATAATAAATAAAATTATATACGTTCATCAATAATCGAACATGTTAGCAAATCAAGAGATTTTTTTGTTATGGACCGGTATGGCCACCTCAGTATCCCTATTGTGTCTTATTACTGTGTTTTGTTGTGTGTTACTACTGGGTCATAAGATCGCAAGTGAATAGAGAGGTTTGGTGCCACAATTTCTTTTGAAATGCCTGTACCTAGTAAGGGCCATTTCAATTTTTTTCAGTATTTTCATTAAGTTTTTGCCTTGCTTTTGTCTTTTCATCTTGGAAATTTGAGATTGATAATTTTTATCGGAAGTTTTGTCATTAATTTTATATGTGAATGATTCAGGTGTATTTCTGCAGACAACAATATGATTCTCAAATCTGTAGTAACTATTTGCATTGAATGTTATACTTTACTCGGACGTTTACTATTCAAAAAGTAACTGAATATAAAAAAAAAGTTGCAACAACGTTATCCAACATAGCACTTGTTTATACAAATGTCCAAGAAGAAAAGGGTAAATTAAGCAACTGTATGTCCGAGGATTAATGACTGGAATAATCCTGTCTTTGGGTAACGTTTTGAATGAACAGCTGGCTTGAAAAAGGTTAAAACGTGAATATTTTATTTCCATAGAACATTAATTATAATTTTAGCTCCTCCTCCCACCCATCAATCCCATCACATAGGGCTATCAACAGCTTACGACTGCACATCAAAAACCAGTGGTTTCTACGCCGATCCAGCATCTTGTGATGGATACTTTATCTGTGCCGCACATCTTGCATTTGAAGTCAAGTGCGCCAGTGGCCTAATGTTTAATAAAAATACAAATTATTGTGATTGGCCGTACAACGTAAAATGTACCATCAGCCAACAACAACAAACTCAGCCACCGCTGACAAATCAACCAGCTACAACCCAAAAACCAGTCACTCAAGCACCTGTTACTCAACAGCCAACTACCAGAGCACCACAACCAACAACTAAGGCACCAACGGCAGCACCTGTTGTAACAAATGCGCCGACAAATGCACCGACAAATGCACCGACCAATGCGCCGACGACTGCACCAAGTCAAGGTTAGTTTACATATGTAGGCTTACTGAAAAGAAAGAAGCAATGATGCACCAATGGGGCATTCGAGTGTCAAAAGTCCAAAAGGGCAACGACAAAACCGTTAAACGAACATGCAGCACGAAGAAACACAAAACACAAAATCAACCGAACGGAATTCTACAACGCGAACTCAAGTAGTAACAAGAGTGAACTCAGGTGCTCCAGAAGAGTAAGCGGAAGTCCGACACGTATAAGGCAAACTAATTGACGCACAAATAAGAACACAACAGATAAGAAAATACTTTTATCCAGCAACACAAACCCATGTTGAAATGAAAGTGAACTTTGGTACTTCGAACGGGCGAACTTGTGCTACATACTATTTCTTTTGTTTGGTATTTCTGTATTACTATAAAATCGTAAAGCTTTCATGTGTGTGTTGTGTGTGCATTGACATTAAAAGATTTTGTAAAACATAACATCAAAAATAAGATCAAATCAATGTTATATTATTTTATTGTACGTCCTATTTGCGTTGTTGCAGGGGTAAAAGATTTCTGTGTTGGAAAGGCTGATGGTCACTACTCTGACCCTAATGATTGTGGAAACTTTTACCAATGTTCTCAAGGGCTATCTTTCCACGAGTTTTGTTCCCCCGGAACAGTGTTTAATCCTGCTATTTTAGGATGTGACTTCCCAATCCACGTCAAGGGTTGTCATAACTACCAAGGATAGATTTTAGAGGAATTATCTCCATAACATTATATACCAATATGTTTAAGTTAAATCAATATATATAGGGACATAATAAAAGAAGTTTTGACAAATTTGTTTCATGCATTTTATCATTTTCTCTTATTATCAATAATGCTTAAGGTATCATCCATACTTTATATTGATCAATTCGACATTAAAGTAGAAGCCCATTGTCATATGATGGTCATCTATGTATGAAGTGTGATTATTCCTGGAATCGCTTTTTATTTTCTGGGGTAGATTACAGGACCATCATTATACGGTGTAAATGATTCGCTAATGACAAAACAGAAAAAGTTGGTACCATTTACCAAAATTTTACTAACTGAATTTATTTAGAAGATTAACTAAAACTGGAAAAGGCCCAAAATATCGGCATAAAAACAATTATGAAAAATGGCTTTCATTTAAAACTTTCTAAGTATTCATGAAATATATGACCTTGAAAAGTTTACACCTCATAAGGTGAATATGTTTTAGATATAAATCTTAAATCTACCTTCGCATGATACATCAAGTTAAAATTATTCAATAGTTAATTAAGAAAGTTCCTAAATATCATCATCTGTAAAACGTACATATATATCGAAGAACAAAATAAAACTTTTGAAATGATAAAACACTCTCATCGGGAAAAATATATGATACAATATTTTATAATTTTCCTTCCCATAGAACTCCGCTTCGTGAGCAGCTGCTATTCCGAGCGTCTCTGACATAAATGACGTCACGAGCCAGTAATTAAAACTTATAAATGCAAGACACAAGCACAGTTTCTCTATTGGAAACCTACTTGAGTTACTGAAGTTTTTCTCTCCGCGGTAAAGCTGCATTATCAGTATTGTTTGAATGAAACATGTTATAATGTAGGTAATTTCCAAAAAATAGCCAACACCCGTACCTTCATTCCTACTGCGTCTGTACGATAAATGTTATTGAATAGAGATAGAGTTACGAAGAACATGTAGCCTCCAGCACTTAACAACAACAAGTAGTGTTCAAATAATGACTTCTGTGGCTGGTTTTCTCTTCGACAGCATTCCTGCCTAAGTGAGTGAACACATTTTAGTAGTAAAAACAATAAAAGAGTTATTGTTACACAATACGTCACAAGCATTTGAAAGGAATATTTGTCGTCTGCTATTACATTGGTGATCGTAGCGATTGCCATTGGAGAAACAACGATAACTGATATAATACCCGGCAGTATGAGATTTTTAGGTCTACAACGCGTGTTTCCCGTTGTGTAAGAATGTTCTAATGGTAGATACCCATTTCCATCAAGTTCATGTCGACCCTTCATCCAGAAATGGTAAATGAATAGACAAGAAAATAATACATACTCTAATACAAGTGGACTTAAAATGGGTCTTGATTTTTCATAAATTATTTTAGCGTGGCTTGATTCGCAGCTGCTATTTATAGATTTTTGCTCAAGCCAACTGTGCCGGCTGCTGTTTCGAACTGTGAAATGTACCCACATTAAAATGTTAGTCATTACAACGACAGCTAATAACCATGTTTTATATGAACGGTTGCCAAGTATTATTCTATTTGTTACAGCCAATAAACAAGTTTGTACAGAGACGAACATTATCAAGAGGACTTTACAAATGATTACAAGTCTTAGGTGTTCATTTGAACCACACACATACTCGTACAAAAATTCAATTATCTGATTCAAGGAGCTTCCAAATCCAAAGAAATATAGAAACTTCAACTTCATTTTATCCAAAGTATAAAATATTCTCGTATTTGTTGCATTTCTTTCATAGCTCGTGACAATAATTACCAAGCATGCTAAGATTGACACCAAGCACAAAATGATAACCAACGCGTAACTCAAAGTCTCGTAATTTATCTTTTCTTTCCACGTTGTTGACGTAACAAACATGACACTTCCACAACACGACGTCAATATAGTTACAAGAACCAATGCAACAACGTTTGAATCAACGGTGGTTAACTCCATATCGAACAAAGTGTTCGTTCACTAATACTCTTTTAAGAGCTCAGATTATTTCACTAAAACATGTATCACAAGGCTCGTGTGTATAATGAATCATAAGCTACGTTAGTTTTTTTCTGACTTTCCACTTTCCTTTTATACTTTCAACACAGTGATAGTGCTACCATATTTACACTGATAACAAAGATATAATCTTCATTCGAAAGTCTTCCGGTGATTTTGGAGAATGGAAATCCTATCTTTATGTCTTAAATCAATATTAAATTGGTATAAATATGAAGGTTATGCTATCATTGTATGGAAATACCTTTGTTGTTTGAGGGAAGTGCATTGGAATTGACACGTTTACCAGCAACAAAAATGTGAATAACCATACAGACCTAATAAAATCATTTATCAATAATCATTGGCCTAGAAGTTTTGTGTCACCAGTAAACGTATTTTCACATGTTCCTGACAATACTTGTATCTTGTGACCCACAATTTGATATTTTTATTTATGAAAATCATAATTTCTTCGCAGAAAGGCGTTTTCCAGGAATTCTTGTCAAAGCTTTTGTTTGTCCTTGTCTACTATCTGGGTTTTTTTTTATGTCCAGAAATGGGTCTTTCTTTGATATTCTAGGGATTTGTTTGAATATTATGTATTGTATTTTTAGTCTTGGGCCAATGCAAAACGGTGCGCAGTGACCTTTGGTCATGTTGAAGACTGCTGGCTGTTTTCCATAGTGATTTTTTAAGTTGCCGTTTCTTTAATGTTGGTTGTGTCGCGTACACTTATTTCACATCTCTTTATCGTCTATTGTAAACTGTTATCTTTTTTTAGCAACTATCGTGTACAATATAAATGCTATGTGTAAAGGTTTTTTTTCTGTGTTCTTCTTATAAACGTTTGACTTCTTTTCAACATTTAACAGAAGGATGTGGCAATCTAATGTCGTTAATCTGAAAGCCAAAATAAAAAAATCCATAGAGATATGCTCGGTGCTGGTTTTGGTTTTCCTGTTTGAACTTTTTTGGCTTTGAGTTATTTTTGTTCTATACTTGTAGTTTTTGATCTTCCAATGTATTGATTCAAATACTGCTTCTGAGTGGTTACTCCTTGAAAAATCGATATACAGCATAACGATATTAACAGTTTTATACCCGTTTTGATAATTGTATTCTGCAACCAGCAACGAAAACTTAAGTTGAAGAGAGGGCGAACTGTGGTCCTTTCAGACGTGGGGATTTGAGCTTCAATAGTTTTCTTTTGTTTTGTACTTTTGTATATATGGCTGATAATAAAACTTTCTTGGGGTAATATGTGGTGCGAAGGCCAACGATTACTACTTTGATCAAAATGATTGTGGAAACTTTTTCCAATTTTTTTTACCGATCTATATGCGAGCTTTGTTTCCCCGGAAGAGTTTTTTATCCTGCTCTTTTAGGATGGAACAGTTTTTAATCCTGCTATTTTAGGATGGAACAGTTTTAAATCCTGCTATTTTAGGATGGAACTGTTTTTTAATCCTGCTATTTTACAATGTGACTTTCCAATCCACGACAAGGGTTTCCTGATTCGCCAAGAATAGATTTTAGAGGAATTATCTCATTGACACCATATACTAGTAGTAAAATGATTACATCTAATTGATCCATATAGGGATATGATAATAAAGAAAACTTGACAAATACGTTTATACATATAGATTTATCTCACACCATTATGTTATCCATTGTTCAGGACAACAATTAAGAAATGCATTGTCACATTCTATGATGACGACCCCCTATCAAGTTGGATTTCTTGTGCGAGAATAAATTTTGATTCGACTTTTCATGAAAGTCTAAAGTGGAAGTGTTCTACACTCTAAATCAATCGTGAGGTCAATTTGAAACGATGGCTGTGATTGATGTCAGTCCAAAGCATTCTGTTGTCAAGAATATCTGATAACCAATTCATGTAAACTAGAATGACTAGTGCATAAATATAGCTATATAAAAATATTAAAAATTTACTCTGGCTTCAATACGCCAATCTGTAAATGGTAATGTTGCTATTACCTGATGAAAAAATGACACGAAATGCACTACTATTTTTAAATGTTTGGATATTTGCTACTTCTTCATTATTTAGTGCTGTGTGGCTTGATCCATTAATTGAATGAATGAATTTCTATTAATGATGAGACAAAAGTCTATTGTATAAGCACCGGCTGTACAAAAAGCGATAAAATAGAAACACAAACAATCCCATTTCATAGAGGACCATCGTCATCTAGTGTTAATGTTTCGTTAAGGTCAAAGTAGCCAGTATTATATTTTCACTAAAATTTTACTGATTTAATTTATTTGGATAACGATTATAAAAAGATTTATCACGAAAATGAATTTAAAATATCATTCTGAACTCGTGCCAATAATCTGAAATAAATCACCTTAAACGTTTACACCTGATAAGGTAAATCGTTTTGAGATACATCTGAAATCGACCATTTTCTACTTTATCATGTTTATTTAAATGTACCTACTGACTTTCATCTGTAAAACGCACGTATATATCAAAGAACAAAATGAAACTTTTGAAATGATAAAACACTCTCATCGGGAAAAAAACATGATACAATATTTTGTAGTCTGCTTTTCCGTAGAATTCCGCTTCGTGAGCAGCTGCTATTCCGAGCGTCTCTGACATGAATGACGTCACGAGCCAGTAATCCAAACTTATAAATGCAAGACACAAGCACAGTTTCTCTATTGGTAACTTACTTGAGTAACGGAAGTTTTTCTCTTTTTTGTCAAACTGTATAATCAGTATTGTTTGTATGAAACAGGATATTATGTAGTTAATTTCCATATAAATAGCAAATACCCTTGTTTTCAACTCAACTGCGTCTGTACGATAAATGTTATTGAACAGAGAAAGAGTTATGAAGAACATGTAGCCTGCAGCACTCAACAACAACAAGTAGTGTTCAAATACTAGCATCTGTGGCATATTTCCTCTTTCGTGACACTCCTGTATGGTTGAATGGACACATTTGAGTAGTAACAACAAAGTAAGAGTGCTAGTAACGCAATAAGTCACGAGCATCTGAAAGGCATATTTGTCGTCTGCTAAAACGTTGGTGATTGTAGCGACAGTACTTGGCGAAACAACAATAACTGATATAATACCTGGTAGTAAGACGCTACGAGGTCTTCTAAGCGTGTTTCCCGTCGTTTCAGAATGTTCTAATTGGATGTATCCATTTCGAACAGGTTCGTGTCGCCCTCTTACCAAGAAATGGTATATGAATAGACATGAAAATAATGCGTACTCTAAAACAAGGGGACTTAAAATGGGTATCGATTTTTCATAAATTATTTTAGCTGGGTTCGATTTGCACGTGCTGTTTGTAGCCTTTTCTGATAGCCAACTGTGCCGGCTGCTGTTTCGAACTGTGAAATGTACCCATAATAAAATGTTAGTTATCACAACAACAGCTAATAACCATGTTTTATATGAACGGTTGCTGAGTTCTATTTTATTTTTCACAGCCAATAAAAAAGTTTGTACACAAAAGAACAATATCAAGAAAAATTTGCAAGTAAATAACAGACCGAGCTGTTCATTTTTGCTGCAATTATACTCATACACAAACTCTATTATCTGATTTACTGAGCTTCCAAACCCAAAGAAATAAAGAAACTTCAACTTCATTTTGTCCGAAGTGTGAAATATTCTGTAGGTTTCTGAGTTTCTGTCACTCCTGTCATAACTCGTGAGGAGTATCACAATACATGCCATTATTGACAGTAAGCACAAAACAATCACCAAGACGAAATTCGACGTCTCGTAATTTATCTTTTCTTTCCACGTTGTTGACGTCACAAACATGACGCATCCACAACATGACGCCAGAATAGTCCCAAGAACCAATGCCACAATGTTTGCGTCAATAAAGGTTAAATCCATATCGAAACAAAAAAAAACTGTTTGTTCAAAACACTAATACCATACACAAGTCGCGTAAAGATAATTAGCGTAAAATGGAGCTGACTACTATACAACACAAATTCCAATAGTATGATACCAGGTGCTAATAGAAAATGTTCAAGCGTGTTATGAAAATTTCAAACTGTTCAACAAATTATTGATCAGTTTAAACAAATGTTACTGGTATCTAGGAAGAGCTACATATAAGATATTTTCTTATCAATGGCGTGATATCGAAATTAGATCGTCCAAAAAATTAATCCACGTTGTAAATAATATAAAAATCTAGCTTTAAGTTGCAAAGGTTAAGCATCACTGACAATACTTATTTTTGACCTTATGTGTTTTTAAATATATCTATTACCTCTTCATGGTGACTGTATGAAAGAAGCGGAAGGGAAATGCGGTTGACCTTTGAGTACCATAAAGTGTTCCGCCTCGGAAATAAACACTCAAGTTTATTAAAACAAGTGTTAATGTTTCAGCATTTTTTTAAATGTATACTTTAGTTACTTTATATTTCGGTAATATGTAAAATTAAGTTAAGAACGACTTAAAATACATTGATAAAATAATTATGAATTTAATAACTACGTGCCTGCACGGTCCCCAGACTTGTCTGACAAAAAATTACTCATAATATCTTAAAAATTTTTAGTCTGTTCTTTAATTGAAATGACATGAAATAACAAAAGAGATGCAATTTTTTCTTTTTTTTAATTGTAATAATGAAATAAATATAACAAAAATAAGAAATCTAGCTTTGACTGAAAAGTTCAATTTCAAGGCAATTGTGTTTTGTGTTACCAATTAAGATTGCAATTGCAAAGGAAGGTATGGCACCGTAAAACATGGTTACCCCCCCAAAAAAAAAATTGTTTTAAAATGCCTCTATTCAGGACCGGTTTTTCATTTCTTCCTTCTTTGACTTCCTCAGTTTGTAAGTTATGTTATTCAAAATTATTTTTAAGACCAGTTTTCTTTCTTTTTATCTGTACATTGTAAATATTCTCAGTGCTGGATTTGGGCTCCCTTTTTCGTATGGCAAGGGGAAGAGTTCTTTTCTCTCAATACGTTTGGTTTTCTACCTTCCCATGATTTGATTTAAATGCCGCTGGTGAGAATTCGAAATTACTCGATGAAAAATGCAGATACTTGTCAAGATTTTTGGATATTAAACTGCTTGGTTATTTTGCATTCATATAAATAACTTGTATACATTTTTGTAGTTTACAGCAAAAAATATCAGCTGCACATAAGTCCATTAGAGTAGATGGGACTCGTCAGCCTTGGACGGCAGCTCATCTAGGAGAAAGAAATCTCTGATTCCAAATCAATCCAGCAATAGACAAACAGTAGGGAGACCAAGGCCCGTCGAAAGATTGCAATGGGAATCAACAACGGCATTATGAGAGCATTATTTATTCCACCGGCCAGTGGCCCGTATTGAGAAGACTGCACCTAGAGGTTTTCACAAAAAGTACTGGGTCCTTTGAATGGGCAAATCACCTGCTATTACCTTTGATTACAGATGCAGAAAGCAACACTTCAACATTAGAGTTAGGGAGAAATGTTCTTCTAACTGAAGGAGTATTATGTCAGGTGGCGAAAGCCGAAAGGAAACCATAAGACGGAAGTCTTTCAGTCCTAGATATGTCACCAAGATTGCAACTTACAATGTAAGGTCCATGAACATTACAGGAAAATCAATAACTATTGCCAGAGAAATGCAGAGATATGGAAATGAAATATTAGGAATGACCTAAGCAAGATGGAAATACAAAGGGCGGATGCGCTTAACTTCAGGTGAGACCATCTTCTATTCGGGACATGTTGAGGACCAGGCCACTCATGCAGAAGCCATCATAATTCCTGAACAAGCACAGGAAATGCTAATTGGATGGGAACCAGTCAGTCCAAGAATAGTATCATCGAAGTTCAAGACCACCCATAAAAGAATATTCTTAAATATCATTCAGTGTGATTCTCCAACGTATGAGGCAGATGGTCAAACAAAGGAAGACTTATACCAGCTTCTTGAAGAAACAACAAGGAAACTGAAAACAAAGGGCATTAACATCGTCATGGAAGTTATGAATACAAAGATGGGATATGATAACACCGGTTTTGAAAAAAAATAAAAAAACAAGAGGTCTAGGCACTATGAATGACAATGAAGAATAATTTATCCGTTTAAATTTCAAAATTGTTTAAACCCTAAGGTTCTTCCTACCCCAGACATAGGTTGATCATCTTAGTAATAATTTGGTTCTCCAGTTTGGTATTTTTGGTTTTACTGTTCTATGCTCTTCATATCATAAAGTGTTTGGCATATTCAATAGTTTAGGTAGAGCGCCTCTGATGAGTCTTGAATAGACAAAACGCGCGTCAGGCGTAACAAAATTTATTGTCTGAAACTTTGTTGTCATTTGTATTCCCTGTTTCAGTACTACACACAACATGGTACTGTAATTAAAGGGACTGTCTTTCCACATATTGCATTTCATCTAGCAACATGGGGTTTTCCTGACTTGAGAATGGAAAACCAAATCGACCATGTATGTATTTGGAAGAAGTTCAGACGAAGCCTTCAAGACGTTAGAGTCCAGAGTTGCGCAGATGCGGCATCAGATCACCACCTACTTGTTGCCAAAACCAAACAGCGAAAAAGCTGTAAAACGATTTTGATGTCTCAAAATTAAAGTGCAAAAGAATACAAGATGGATTCCAGATCGATATTAGAAATCGGTTTGCCATTCTCAACAGCAGGGATCACGATCAAATCTCATTTAAGAACAACTGGAAAGAGATTAAAGAAACATTCATATCATCATGGGAAGCAACAGTTCGACGGAGGAACAGGAAACACCAGGAATGGATATCACCTGAGACACTTATCAAAGTTGACAATTATAGCTAAAAGTTGAAAGCTTTGAACAAAAGCAAGACAAGAGCACCAAAGCAAAGGACACAAAAGACACTCCGAATCAGACAAAGCTGTGAGGATTAGTGGTTGTCGAGAATTTATCTCCAAAAAGACCTGACAAACAAATCCAAAAAAGGCGGTAGACCAGTTAAAGATAAAAATGTGAACTCCTTGAAAAAATAGAGAAGACAAAATAAAAAAAAATGTTAATCACTTTAAAGAGGTGTTAAACCAAGAAGAACTACCATAAGACTGGAAGAAAGGACAGCTTGTGAAACTTGAAGCTATCACTGAAATTCAACTCATCACTACATGTGGTCTTCATCGATTACCAAAAGGCGTTTGATAGCCTAGACACATCAGTATTGTGGCAGCTAATTGGCCATTATGGAATTCCTGAGAAATTCATCAACATCATTTATAACACGTTCACAGAAATGCAAAGCCGAATAATGCACGAAGGTCAACAGACTGATCCAATTGACATTACAACTGGGGAACGACATGTGTATTGTCACCATTCCTGATTTACTATAGCAGTTGACTGAATCATGAGACATACTACTACAAACAGAAGAAATGGAATCCAGTGGACACTAACTGAACAACTGGATGACTTAGAATCGCACTTCTGTATACCATTTACCATCAGATAAAAAAAGATAAGTCGTCAGAAATGGAACAGAGAGCAGCAGACACTGGTCGTATCATAAACATAAAGAAGCGCAAACACCTTCAGTCTTGTCAGTCTGGAAGTGGATCAACTGCTCTGGAAGAAGTAGACTCCTTCACATATCATGGCAGTTTCGGGAACGCAAAGGGAGGCTCAAATACCAAAATCAGACTCTTCAAGTCGAATATCAAAACAATCCTCCTGTCTCAGGCAAATCTTAAGAGATCAGATGGCCAGATAAAATAACAAACAGTGACCTATGGAAAAGGACCTAATAGAAGCAGAGCTAATAAAAGGAAATGGAAGTGGATTGGACATACACTCAGAAACCACCAAACTTCATCACCAGGCAAGCTGTACAGTCCAAACCCCACAGAAAAAAGAAAAGTTGGAAGGCCATGAAACAACTGGTGGAGAAATCTACAAGCTGAAATGGACATTAAGCATTGCAGATGGCAAGACAGTTCCTTGTTAGAATGACCAAGGACCAAACACGGTAGAGAAGGGTTGTTACTGGCATATGTACAACCCTTGTACACAAAACATAAGTCACAAGTAAGTCACATAAGTCAATTTATGCTTATCCGTCTTTCAATACAGTTATAGTGTTGCATATTTACACTGACCAATGTTAAAATCACTTAATATTCGAAAATCATTACTAGCAAATCATAACTTTGTTTTCTTTACTTGCTGTAATTTTGTAGCACAGTACATGGCACCTTTAATTGGTTTAATAAAATATCTTGCATCTTGTATCTTCGGTAATTTGGGGGTCTAGATATCTTATATCAATATAAATAGGTATCAATATAACTATTACATATGTTATGTGGGGAAATTGAAGAACGATCTCCAACTACTCCCGTATGTCTGCCTTGTTTTATCTTTTTGCCTCGGGACACTTGAGATTGATACTCCAAGTTAGGTTATTTGGTTTTTTTTGATAACATCAAACTTCTCTTATCCATTGCGGTATCAAATAAAACACAACCGGTATGAGATATAAAAGGAAACGTAAAGAGGTCATCTTAGAACACATACAGCCGCATTAACTACATGACCTTGGTTATTTTTTTTAATAACAGTAGTGGTTTCAATCCAATTATTTTCATAATATTAATTGAATATTATAAATATTGATACAAATAAAGGTAATAACTATCTACCGAACTACAGAATCTCAATAAGAAAAGACACAGGCACTCCGGTTGTTAGACACAAAAGGAATAGTGGGGTTATCTCAGTACAAAAGACTGACAAAACTGTATTCAAATAATCCCGAGTCATTTCCTCTGGCCATATGAAACGTATTTTCTTATAATCTTGGTCTTAACCCCAGTGACTGTGTCAGTGGCAATTAAACTTAGTTATATGAAAGTTGCATTCCTTTCAAAGGGATGGATATATAAGGTTTTTTTTCAGTTTTATCTTTAATATACACATACAATGTTATCTCACGTCATTTTCCCAATGTAGTATTTAGCTAATGATTTGATAAAATTCAGTTCTAAAATAATCATCTGATCATAGACAACAAGCAAGCAGTAAGCCTAGCCATAACGTCATCTTTTAAAATAGCAGTATTTGACAGAAAAATATGGCAATATATATTTTTCAAAACATTGATTCATTTAAAGAACAATTTCTCTGTATTGAAAAATTCTCTTTGGGTACATTCGCGACGATTTGTCGCTGATTGTTTTCTAAAAAAAATTCATTGTAGAGTAAAGAGAGAGAGGCCAGTTAAAATCAATTCCAGTTTAATATTGTTAATAACATGAATAAAGGGGTGTGTACTTGTCATATTTTCAATTATATGAAATGCGAAACAATGCCAACTTTAAAATCTGCCAATTTCTGTTGTATGGGACCACCTGATCTATACATGTAAATATTATTTTTCTTTTATTCCAAAAAGAAAGATTATTTGTTGCATGGACTCATTCTCAAATATTTAAACTATATTCATAAGTAAGACAAGATTTATTACTGTGACGTAGTACATAAAAACATATGACTATTTAAGTTTTACATCATGAGGTTTTTATAACTGTATAAAATCAAGAGACAATTCTACATGATAACGAGATACAAATGAGTTATGATTTGTGACCACGTGGTCTGTGTAGTTTGACAATCCCGTTGACAACTGAGAATGTGATCTGCTTGTAAATGTTCCTATGATGTAGGAAAGTGTATCTTAATGGATTTTAAAAGATATATTTGGATTATGTCTTAATTATTTTCTTAGAATTTATACTTTGTTTCTTTAACAGTGTTTAGTGTTTTTGTTGGGTTTTTTTTCTTTTTGTTCTTCAAATCAGTGGTAAGTTTTAATTTAATGATACATTAAAAGTTATAACATAACTGTAAAGTAATCATTTGATTAAGTAATAGAAACAGGTAAACACAATATATAAAACAAAAAAAAATCATGTCAAAATTTAAATTAAAAGCGAGAGGATTTGTTAATTTATGTATAAATTAGAAGTTAAAAATTGTAGCTAACGTAGGGCAACCTTGTTACACTCCATCGTTTATTAAAAAAAATAGATTTATACATGACTTTCTAAAATATCATGATAATACAAATAGAAATGTATTTGCAGCGAAATAAACACCAATAATAAAATAAATGCATGTTATTAATGTTCATACGATAAGGATAGTACTACTTATTGATTGTGTTTTTCAACAATGAGACATTTGTTAATTCTTATCACGAACACTCATCATAACATTATAAATAGCATGGAAGACAATATTAATTTAGCAGGATTCAATCCATATGTTGTTTACCTACATTTTGATCAACGTTATTATTTTTATTTAATTGTTTGTTTTGTTTGTTTGTTTGTTTGTTTGTTGCTTGTTTTGTTTTGTTTAGTTTTGTATTTCGAATTAAAAAGTAAGGTCAAACAATACTAAAAGAAAAATAAACATAAGATATTTCCTTGTTAATGAATCACCAAATCTTTTACAAATAAAGAGGAAATAGGCCAAATGTCCATATTATTATAAATAATTGAAATGCATTGTTGACCCATACAACTTCCATAGTCATTTGTTTTAAGAATCTGCTGACATGCTTACATACTTTATTTGACTCCTGAGTAGTATGTCTCTAATTTGTCTGTCATTGTCATTAATCATTAACAACTGGTGGTGTTAGTTACTAACATAGAAAAATAATTACACTACAGTATACCAAAATTGTTTTACTAAAATGTTAAATATATTTATTTTTATGTTTTACTTTTAGATGGATATCTTCGGGGCGATTTTTATACTTTTATGCACAGTAGTCAATGGTTAGTGTATAAATATGACGAGTTTTATTCTGTATGTTTAAATATTATTTTTTAAGAGACATCTGAATTGGGATAATACAAACAAAAACAAATAGACGACATGTAAATACAAGGTGACAAAATGGCTACCGGCGTTTTGACAAAATATGTATATGACATGTAATCTTTGTTTCCATGTTCATGGAGTATACAGAACTTTGTATAAATAAACTTTATAAATACAGATTAAAATGAAATGCAGAAGCTATCGACATCAATTATACAAAAAGAAAAAATAAACAAGGTTAAAATACTTGAGAAATGAAAGACACTAATGATTCAAATGTGGCATAGCATTTTGAATGAAATGGGGCATTGAATTCATGTTTTATTGCACCAAATCTTTTCTTAACTATTGCAATTTACACTTGCAATTTGACTTTGCGCTAGATTCAAACTTTAAATTTCCGGTTGAGTTATGAAACGTCAAGTGTTTAATCACTTATATAGCGTGAGTTTTTAACGTTAAAAAATCACCTGTGTATGGGTGTGATTGAGGCGATCATCGCAGCAGAGCCAGCGGCAAATCTAAGCAATCATGAACCATATCTTTGATAGTGGTTTGTTCTGTAGCTATTTTCTACTACTATCCAAAACTATAGCTTTTGATTGATCACATTGTCGTGTTTCTATATTGACTCCTGTATAGATCTATCAGAGGATAAGTAAGACACCAAAATCAGACCAAAGCGAAATTAGTTTTTGTCGAGAGCTCTGTTTTACGAACTGGGTCAAATATAGTAAAGTGGTTCTCAATTTTATTCAAGTGTGTTACGACACTTACTGGGCCCTTTATGTTTCAGTTGTTCTCAGTTTTAACCGGGTATGTTACTACACTAACTGGGCTCAATATAGACCAGGCGCTGGAAAGTATGTCCCTGAAGATATGGACCCAAACCTTTGTACTCATATCATTTACTCATTTGCCAAACTAAATGGCAACAAACTAGCTCCGTTTGAGTGGAATGACGAGTCAACGGAGTGGATGAAGGGAATGTAAGTTGAACTTGTAAACCAAATATGCTCTGCTTCGTTCTGAAAGCAAAAAGTTTTGAAATAGAATATACAGCACCGTCTAAAATGTCAGTGATGTTTTTTTTTAAATAATTTATGATAACATTTCTCCAAGGAAAAAATTAGTCTCAGTTTTGACATTCAGGCACACTCGCGGTTCATTACTTTAAATTTTGTGTTTTATACTTTGCACCTAGTATAGTAATACTTGTTGACTTGGCTTTACAGTATTTGGCTTCAGCGTCTCTGCTTAGACATAAAAGACCAAACGAGCCAGCGTTAGATGCATTTTTTAGAATTGCCTGAATTTTTGTTAAATTTTAATTCTACTTGAGTTAATCAATAAGATTTGTAGTATAGGAGGCCAGTAGGCGCTGCTCGCCGTTCTTCAATCGGTCCAAGGTTTAAATAAAATCCATATAATTCTAATCAAGTCCTGAAATAGATAGATCCCCTTCTTAAAGAGTTACATGGAACTCATTCTGAACATGTTTGATAGATAAATCATCAACAACTCACAAAGCAAATCATATCAGCTGACATTAACTTTACTTATAAATGCAATTTTCCCTATCATTTTGTTTTACTTTTGAATGTTACAGGTATGAAAAATTCAATGCCGTAAAAGTACAAAATCCCAGAATAAAAACATTACTAGCAATAGGTGGTTGGAATATGGGTTCTGAGCCCTTCACACAGATGGTTAAAACCTCGAAGAACAGACAGGAATTCGTCAAAAGCGCTGTGGATTTTCTGAGACAAAGAAACTTTGACGGACTAGACTTAGATTGGGAGTACCCAGGAAACAGAGGAAGTCCCCCTATAGATAAACACAGATTTACACAACTAGTTCAGGTAAGAATGATGTAAGATAAACATAGATTAACACAATTAATTCAGACAAGAACGATGTAAAATAAACAATGATTTACACAACTAGTTCAGGTACGAAGATTCCTTGATAAACGTAGATTTACACAACTGGTTCATTTATGAAGGATTTTAAGTAAACATAGATAAACACAACTAGGTCAAGTAAGAAGGATCTGAGATAAACATAGATTTACACAACTAGTTCAAGTAAGAAGGATCTGAGATAAACACTGATTTACACAACAAGTTCAAGTAAGAACGATCTTAGATAAACATAGATTTACACAACAAAGTTCAAGTAAGAAGTATCTTAGATTTACATAGATTTACACAACAAGTTCAAGTAAGATGTATCTGAGATAAACATAGATTTACACAACTAGTTCAAGTAAGAAGGATCTGAGATAAACACTGATTTACACAACAAGTTCAAGTAAGAAGGATCTGAGATAAACATAGATTTACACAACTAGTTCAAGTAAGAAGGATCTGAGATAAACACTGATTTACACAACTAGTTCAAGTAAGAAGGATCTTAGATTTACATAGATTTACACAACAAAGTTCAAGTAAGAAGGATCTTAGATTTACATAGATTTACACAACAAAGTTCAAGTAAGAAGGATCTGAGATAAACACTGATTTACACAACAAGTTCAAGTAAGAAGGATCTTAGATTTACATAGATTTACACAACAAAGTTCAAGTAAGAAGGGTCTGAGATAAACACTGATTTACACAACTAGTTCAAGTAAGAAGGATCTTAGATAAACATAGATTTACACAACTAGTTCAAGTAAGAAGGATCTTAGATAAACATAGATTTACACAACTGGTTCAGGTATGAAAGATCTTAGATAAACATAGATTTACCCAACTGGTTCAGGTATGAAAGATCTTAGATAAACATAGATTTACACAACTAGTTCATGTATGACGGATCTGGGATAAACATAGATTTACACAACTAGCATGACTAGTTCAAGCAAGAAGGATCTTGGATAAACATAATGTAGATTTCTATTTTCAAATGTCCATTTTTAGATTAGATTTAAGCAATGTCAATGGAAAATTGCACCCTTATTTTTTATGATTAACTGATGTCTTTTCTTTCCCATATGAAAATTTTCCTTGTTTAGAAGGCGATGTACCTCTAGTTCCCTCTTACGGAGTATACATCTTAAAGTAAGAATATGCTCGTATTTCCAGTGGTGTTTCTTATTTTAATGACAGAAATCGTTTCATTTCAGAAAAAAATACTAATACTAGGTTATCGACGCCACAAATTAGTCACATCTTTTACAAAAGTATTCATAAATATGGGTATTTTATTGAAAATTTAACTGTACATGTCCATTTTTGATTATAAAAGGAAAAACACATCCTGAATTTTATGGAAATGTTGTTCATAAGACACGGAAATTCAAAAACAATCTTCTTGACATAGTAATTTGGCTTAAAACTAATTAAAGAAAGGATACGAGTTTGAGGTTTTAGTAAAATCTTTAAATTTGATGATTTGATAGTAATATTGAAACGTAATATAGTATTACCGTTTGACTATTGCATTGTTTTTTAGCAATTGTTTTTTTAGCATTACAGCGATCAAATATGTAGGTTTTGTGTGATGATATAACACTGAATCATTAGTTGTTTGAAGTGTTGTGTCGGATTTAGAATCGATATGTTTGATTTGCTTTTACATCCGTCGATAAATGAATCTTAGCTAGTTGTGAGTAACTGCGACTGTTCTCAAGTGAGTTCCTCTATGTCTATGGTTCGTCCTACCCCAGACATAGGTTGATCTCAGTCATAATTTGGTTCCCCAGTATGATAATTATGGTTTACAATGATCTGTGCCCTGTATAATCATATAGTGTTTGGCTTTTTTAATATTTTGGAAAGAGCGCCTCGGATGAGTCTTGAATAGACGAAACGCGCGTCAGGCATAGTAAAATTTATTGTCTGAAACTTTGTTGTAATTCTTATTTCATTCCAATTAAGTATTTTTATGATAAAAGCATCCATCACTTCTATAGTTAAATGGTTGGCTCCTCACGTAATATAAATATTATTTTTGAATGGACAAGAAACTTCACCTCACGAGATTCGCCATGTTATTTCGATCTCGGTATGAAGTCGAACTTGGAGCTAATCGTGCATTATTAAGCTACAGATTTGCACCTCTTGGTCAGATGATATCAGCGCAAATTGTTTTTTACTTGTCAGGGTGAATGTCAAAGGGGATTATAGAAATTAATGTTTTTTAACCTACAGATGGTTGAGCGATATCAAATTCAGGAAATAGATTTAATTATTTGTTGATGTGACTTTTATCTCTGTTTTATTGCTTACGACACAAACTTCCGAGAGGTAATACATTTAGCTATATATCACGTAATAATTGTCACTTCGCATAGTACGTAAAAGGATTGGGTCGGGACGGACTTATCCTCGGGACAGACTTAAAAACTATTTTTGATTCAATCGAAACTATATTTTTCTGACCGACGTACATTTTTACTTGACAATTTGATTTTGTAAGGAGAAGTACATTTACTTTTTCATATAACAGCTTTTTCATGATAGAATCGTGTTCTATATTTCGGTGACATCCTAATAGAAAATCATTTGAGGGTGGTACACTTTTTCACCAGTATTTTACAAAAATCAAGAGTGGTCGCATAATTTGACCAGTTTTTTCTGCTTTTGACAATTCTTGCAGCAACGATGTGTAGCAGTCTTGAATTCAAAAACATTGGCTGTTTTTTTACCCTAACATTACATTCCCCTTTATGTGAATGCAAGAGTAAAGTTTTTTTTTTAGCAAAATAGGAATGGCTATTTCTATAATAGCTACCGTCATAACGAAAAATCATAAATGATTGCGTTGACTTTTTTTTTCGTGAATTTTTTTAATTTTTTTTATTCATTAATTTCTTATATACGTGAAAGCATTTAAAATAATATTATCGTTCCATTCCAGCAACTTCGTGAAGCCTTTGACAGAGATGCATTGACTACTGGTAGACCTGCCTTGCTAATCACAGCAGCTGTAGCAGCAGGAAAGAAAAACATAGATAAAGGATATGATATTCCTCAATTAGGAAGGTACATTGATGACAAACGTTGCCCAGCCATGAAATAATATTGCATTTGTTTTGTAGATTAAAAAATCGAAATTAAAAAAAAAGTCTGCTCAAAAGTTACCACTTTTGGGGTGGAAGAGGAGCTAGTATAGATTTGTCACTTATTGATAAATAAGATAAATGTATTCAAAAGTATAAATTTGGTTATGTTTGATATGATTTGATATGGAGAAAGTTTTACCGTACTTTTTCAAGAAAAAATGTATACTTCAAAAACATTTCCTAATCAGTTATAATGTCTTATTGTATTCGAAGATTATGGTAATTCAAGGGATCTGTAAATCTTTCAATAACTTTAACAAAACAGATTTTTACTACTACAATACCATACTTTCAGGATGATGGATTTTATCAGTATAATGACGTATGATTTACATGGGAGTTGGGAGTCTACAACAGGACACAACAGTCCTCTGTTTGCAAGGACAGGAGAAACGGGGGAAGAGCGCTACCTCAATTTGGTAAACTTTTACTTTTCTTTCTACCACGCTTGTTGAGACTTAAAGCAAGATAAAGGTTAAACAAAGTTGAAACTTTAACCTAAAATTGATAATTTCTTTATTAAAATCGCTATCAACATTAGAAATAGCCGATAGCGGTAGTCGCTCGTTGCAAATGTTCATCATCAGCTTCATTCCGCTGTGCATAGAAAATATCATTCACCATCGTCTTCGTCAACAAGATTTTGTTAGCATTGTCGTCGCAATCTTCATCATAGATTCTCTGATGAGTCTTGGATAGACGAAACGCGCGTCAGGCATAGCAAAATTAATTGTCTGGAACTTTGTTGTCATTTCTATTTCCTCCTCCAGGCCTGGGCTGCTAACTACTGGAATAAAATGGGAGTACCTAAAAGTAAGCTGAACATCGGTATGGGACTGTACGGAAGATCATTTACCTTACAAGATAGAAACGTTTACAATGTTGGTGCTAAGGCATCCGGGAAAGGGACAGCTGGGACGTTCACTAGAGAGGGAGGATTCCTGTCTTATTATGAAGTAAAATAGCTTATTTGTCTGTTTGTTTGTTTTGTGAAAGTTTGTTTGCTTGTTTGTTTATTTATTTATGTTAGTTTGTAGACTTTAGTTTGGCTCTTTTTTTTGAAATACCATATGTTTAATTTTGCTTTGGTTTTTGTTTTGTATTAACATAGGCAAAATAATTAATAGGTTCAGATTACAATATTTACTTTTTAAGAAATTTCTTTAAAAAACACAATCACAAAAACGCCAAAATTCTATTGTCACAGATACAGGATTGAAAGAAACTGCTGCCAACAAAACAGTCAGGTTGTCAAACTCTCGATATAATTCGAGGGGAAATAAAATAAGTGATACCATGTATTGAAATAAGGAAGCAACCATTTGATTTTTTTGGGGGGAGGGGTTGGATATTTTTTTATCCTGTCTTTTTATTTTCCAAAAAAATCGGAGCCTTGATTTATGCACGAGCTAGCGCGCATTTTTTTAATTTTGAATTAACAATAAACTCTTCTGTCAAAAACTACATTCTGCATGCCTTTTGTTTTATCTCAAAGCACTGTCCTGCCTTTTCATTTCTTGATTCCTGAATGTTGGCATCCTCCCCCCCCCCCCCGTAAAACCGTAAAAAATCAAATGGTCGTTCCCTACCCTAAAGTCCTGTAATAATATGTAAAATGATCTGCTATATATCAAAGAATACGTCACCATGTGGATTAGAATAAATGTATGTATTTTTTTAGATATGTGATATGTTGAAAAATGGTGGAAAGAAGTATTATATCAATGAACAAAAAGTGCCCTTCATGGTGAAAGGTGATCAGTGGGTCGGCTATGATGATGTGGACAGTTTATCTATAAAGGTATTTTGTTTTTAACAGTTTTATTCGATATGATTCTTGTTCGTGTACAACTTTGTTTGTTGGGAGTGATCATTTTCGTACTGAAATTATAGGTTATTCACGTGGTACGGTCGTTTGTTTAGGTAACAAACAAAAATAATGAAATTCTCAATTTAGTCCTGAACATAACTGATATTTTTTTTCTTAAAGATAATACCTTGATTGAGCTTTGTCACATACGGAAATTGATAAATTCATCATATTGTATTTTTTCTACCTATTTGAATACCTTTAAAGTGGTATTGTGGTTAAAGATTTACATTTTATATTTACATAATGTTATTTTTGTAACTGTTCTTATTTGTGTTATTTACTGAAAGGTTAGTGTACGATCAAGCAGTCGTCTTACCCTTTTAGTTCATCTAATATTGTTTAGGTCACATAACTGCAATATATTTTAAACATATTTTTGCCAAACTATTATGCTTACATAACGTTACCTTGTATGTTTTCACTTTATGGTTGGTGTCTACATGGTGAACATGTGTTTGTAACATATGAACACCGTATGTTTAATGTTTTGTTATGATCAACACATGTTTGATGTTTTTGGAATAATATGGAGAACAAGAACACGTTTAAAAGACATAATGTCCATATGCTTAAGTTTTTTTTCAAACGAATGTTTACCATGTACTCATCAAAATGTAATGAGAACTTTTTTCGAAACAATATTAAACATATGATGAAAATATGTTAAACATATATTGGAAAGTCACCTTTGTATAATAGATACGAACCATTGTATACACATGTACATGATTTTCTACCATAACAACGTTTATATTGAAGGTCCAATACGTAAAGCAACAACAATTTGCTGGTATAATGGTTTGGGCTTTGGATTTGGACGATTTTAAAGGAACATGCGGTCAAGGACGTTATCCTCTATTAAAACGAATTAATCAAGAGCTGGAAGGCTCTCGCTATCAGTAAGTAACTTATTGGATGCTTCAGTATTTTCAATCTGTTTACCCTTTTAAGAAAGGGTCGAATGTAGAGCTAACTACATTATTACAAAATACTATTGCTGCTGAAATATTGCCGGTATGTTCTAAGAACTAATGTAAAAAACTTATAAATATTGTTCTAGAGGCAATCGAAATTAAAAACAAATCGCATGTGTCCTTCAACGCCCCTATTTAAAAAGAAATGCGGAAAGACTACTAACCACACGTAGCAAATTTAGAATTCCCAACAACAGGAAAACTAGAGGCTCCCAGGAGCCTGAATCGCTCACCTGATCTAGATCTCTTATGCCAAAGTTTGAATAAATTTCACAAACTTTCAAGTATACAAAGTTGCAAAACAATCCTTTCAGTGGTTTCAGAGAAGATTTTTGGAAATCAGTTGAAATAAATAGAAAAAAACAGTTAAAGGGCAATAACTACTGTAAGGACCTTTTGATGCTGAACAAGAAAATTTGCTTCCGATTTTCCTTATCTCTTATACTTTTTGAGTTATAAGCCAAAAACAATGGTTTGACCCCCCTGTTCTATTTTTAGCAACGGCGGCCATGTTGGTCGGTCGACATGTATAAAATTCACAAACTTGGTAGAGGACGTCCTAAAGATCATGTATACCGAGTATCAATGCAATCCCTTTAGTGGTTTTAGAGAAGAAGATTTTTGAAAATCAGTGTAAATTAATGGAAAAAAAACAGTTAAAGGGGAATAACTCTTAAACGGCTGATCTGACAATTTAGACTCTGAAATCATTTTTGTAGATCTCAATGAGCTAAACAATTCTGCAATGCTAACTTTTCCTCTAGCTCTAACGGTTTTAAATATATTGTCCAAAAACTGCAAAAATGGTCAATTTTGATGATTAAAGGGCAATAACTCCTATAAGGAGTCGTTTCACAACTTCGACTCAATGGAGAGATTCGTAGAACTTTTGATGCTGAACAAGAAGGTTGCTTCGGATTTTCTCTATCTCTTATACTTTTTGAGTTATAAGCCAAAAACAATGGTCTGACCCCCATGTTCTATTTTTAGCAACGGTGGCCATGTTGGTTGGTCGACATGTATATAATTCACAAACTTGGTAGAGGACATCCTAAAGATCATGTATACCAAGTATCAATGCAATCCCTTCAGTGGTTTCAGAGAAGAAGATCTTTGAAGAAAAGTTAACGGACGGACGACGGACGACAGACGACGGACGACGGACGGACGGACGACGGACGCTTAACGATGACAATAGCTCACATGACTCTTCGGGTCAGGTGAGCTAAAAATTACTCTGAAAATCAGAATAGAAGATGCGAAATAAGTGTAGGAGACACAACTTCCAATTAAAAAACAGTCTGTCAGCCAGAAGACTTCAACATATAAACAATGGTCCTGTTCGTCATGTTGCAATTTGCCACATATATCATATCATATATCTTTCCTATGATTCAAAACCCATCTCAAACGTATCAACGAAAGAGCGCTCTGATCTAATAATGTCAATTTTAAAAGGTAATTATTCCAACGTTCTATTTTTAGACCAGATTACTCAATGATGAATGAACCAAGCATTCCTGATATTTTTAACCAAATTAACCAAATAACCCAAACACCTGTTAAGAGGAGACAAAAGATTCCAAACCAAATACGAAAACAGAAAGTGAAAATACATCAAAACATACCAACACACCCTGAGCCTCCAGTTCACACCCGTCATCATGTTCCAACAGTCGGTGAGTAGACATTAATGGGTGGCAAATCATTTACTTACACCGTCAGTTTGTTTGGAAGCAATTCCAAAGACTTACAAAGGGACTTTATCAAAGCAACAATTTTAATGAAATATCCAACATATGACGTATGTTAATCAAGAATGCCCCTCTGGTGATCCGGAAGGGTAGTACACATGTCTTAAATAAGTGAAAACATGCGATTGGTCTTCTGGTGCATTGTTATTGTTTATTGTATAATAATCTCTTAGGAAAGCTTCACCTTATCGCCCGGCGTTTTGGTTTTTTCAGACTTTCTTGCGCGAGATTTTGTAACAACAGTATTTGGGTTTTGTTTTTTTGTTTTTTGTTTTTATATTATCGGAATGCAAGTTATTTTATTTGTTTCAAAAAGGATACATTGTAGGCCAAGATTAAAAGGATCTAAATAATATTCCATATCATTTGTGTTGTTTACGACAGGTTTTTTTTTAACTTCAGATGACTTTAAGTAATCTTAAACAATTTCTTCTTCTTTAGATCAGCACAGAACATCGGGAACGGACTTTCATTGTCAGCAAGGATCTGATGGCTACTTCGCCAGTCCAACATCGTGCTCAGAATATTATATGTGCACAGACGGCACTGCTTTTAAATTTAATTGTGCAAAAGGTCTCAAATTTAACTCTCAATATAATTTCTGTGATTGGCCAGAGAAAGTAACTTGTAAAGAAAACACAAACAAGCCAACAAATGTGAAAACAAAGCGTAAACAAGCTCATCAAACTATTCCACAATTGCCACCTCAGCCGCCACCACAAAGACCTGAGCCACCTTCATGGCCACAACAACCACCTGTACAAAACCTAGAACCATCAACATGGGAACAATTTCCAAATACCATGCTTCAAACGGCACATCAGCAACCGCCGCAGAATTCTAAGCTTCAAACGTGGCAGCAACCACCGGTACAAAATCCTGAGCCCCCAAGTTGGCAGCCCACTTTACCACAACCACCACCAACAGATGGTTGGAACCTAAATACTCAAACTTCTGGTTCTTCAGTACAAACTGGTCAAAGTAACACGAACCAACAGACGTCAGCATGGGACTGGGTTTCTATGATTGACAACCCAATGCCCTTCTTTATGAGTCGTAAGTATTTTCTCTTTGATCTCTGTTAGGTAGGACTTTAAAGGTGTTTTTTGGGTTTATTTTTTGCAAGCTTTAAAATTATAAGTACGTCGATATTTATTGCAATGAAAATATTGAACAATTTCCCAATAATTATCGCAGCGGAAACAAAACAAATCAAAGTACTGAAAGTACTGGTAGCCGGGGTAATCTACAAAAATTAATTTTAAATTGTTTATGTGTACCAAAAATCAAAAATAAAAAGCTTCTTTTTTGTAAAAGGAATTTTCACAAGGATTTCTATGAAAGAAAAGATTTTGAGAATCGAATCCAAGTTTTAAAAAGTTTATTTTATAGGCGTGGCCTGTCTTTGGTCCCATGTAGCAATGTAACGGTGCAATATATATGAAAACTATTGACATATTAAGTTGACAGAATATATAATGAGGAATTCAATAACAAAGAATTTTCAAAATTGAGTGAATACTAAAAGTTCTACAGCCGTTTTGTCAATACACCAATTTGCGCCCATTTTGGCCACAAACCCCAAATACAACACTGTTCCTCCTCCAGTGGATATAATCATCATATTAAAGCTTTATAACAATTGGCTGGCCCACTATAACTTAATTTCTTGTGTAAAGCTATTTGCCTCAACAAACTCTTTAAACATTGTGGGTTTTGTTTGGTTCTACAATTTTCAGAAAACGATCGTTTGTGTTTTGCATCTTGAAAATAAATAAATATTCAGTGGTTCTTAAGATAGAAAATTTGGTTGATTAAAAATTTTCAATGAGAAATTACTTGGTCCAGAAAAGCAATTTTAGTTTTTTACAGAAAATTTATATTTAGGCCTTATTTTCGAAATCAATTATAGTAAATATGAATAAATTCTTATTCAAAGAACAGTTTACAGAACCATTTTATCTGATCAAATAAAAAAGTTATGAGGATTTGAACTTTAGGTTAATTACCCTGTCCATCGATGATTGTTTATTGCACTGTGTATTGCCATCCAGTTTGACATTTAATGAGATGCAAATTAGTGAATATGACATCACTAATGAGATCGGCGAACTATAAACAAAATATCAATCCGCTTTTGTATTCTTTATAACTCATTTTATGCTATCGCATCAGATAGGCGTCTTACATACTTGTACAAAATTTGAAAACTAAATAAATAAGTTTTATAACATAATTGAGAGTAAAGCGACGAAAAAAAACAGAGCAGGAAAAGAGCTATATTGCAAGCATGTATTGATCATATTTTAATTGATAGGTTTTTGGTGAACCGCCGGAAAAACTATTTGACAGCTAGCTAACCGAAAGGCTATCGTAGCTATAGCCGTTGCTAATCGCTAGCGATTACCCCGGCTAAAAAGGATTATTTAAAAAATACCCAGCGCATTTAGTTTCTCAAAAACTGAAAAAAATTTATATATATAAGCATATATATATTTTAATGGGGATTATCAGTCACACCGGAAGAAATGTCCAGTAAATAAATCAAAGTACTGAAAGTACTGGTAGCCGGGATAATCTACAAATTTTAAATTGTTCATGTGTTGCAAAAAATAAAAATAAAAAGCTACCTTTTTGTAAAAGGAATTTTCACAAGGATTTCAATGAAAGAGAAGATTTTGAAAATCGAACCAAAATGTTAAAAAGTAGATTTTATAGGCGTGGTCCGTCTTTGGTCCTCTGTAGCAATGTAACGGTGCAATATATATGAAAACTATTGACATATTAAGTTGACAGAATGTAATGAGGAATTCAATAATAAAGAATTTTCTAAATTGAATGAATAATAAAAGTTCTACAGGCGTTTTGTCAATACACCAATTATTTGAGCCCCTTTTGGCCACAAACCCCAAATACAACACTGTTCTTCCTCCAGTGGATATAATCAACATATATATTAAATTAAAGCTTTGTAACAATTGGCTGGGTCACTACAACTTAATTTCTTGTGTAAAACTATTTGCCTCAACAAACTCTTAAAACATTGCGTTTTTTTTGGTTCTACAATTTTCAGAAAAAGATCGTTTGTGTTTTGCATTTTGAAAATAAATATATATTCAGTGGTTCTAAAGATAGAAAATTTGGTTGATTAACAATTTTCAATGAAAAATTACTTGGTGAAGAAAAACAATTTTACATAAAATCCATTTTTAGGCCTTATTTTCAAAATCAATTATGGTAAATATGAATAAATTCTTATTCAACATGTTCAAAGAACAGTTTACAGAACCATTTTATCTGATCAAATAAAAAAGTTATGAGGATTTGAACTAAGGGTAAATAATCCTGTCCATCGATGATTGTGTATTGCACTGTGTATTGCCATCCAGTTTGACACTTAATGAGATGCAAATTAGTGAATATGACATCACTAATGAGATCGACGAACACTCCTATAAACAAAATATCAATCCGCTTTTGTATGCTTTATTAATCATTTTATGCTATATCGCATCAGATAGGCGTCTTACATGCTTGTACAAAATTTGAAAACTAAATAAATAAGTTTTATAACATAATTGAGATTAAAGCGACCAAAAATAACAGATCTGGAAAAGAGCTATATTGCAAGCGTGTATTGATATTTAAATTGATAGGTTTTTTGGTGAACCGCCGGAAAAACCATTTGACAGCTAACCGAAAGGCTATCGTAGCTATAGCCGTGGCTAATCGCTAGCGATTACCCCGGCTAAAAATGCAAATATTCAAAAATAGCACAATGATTGTATCCGAACAATGTCCCAAACCATAAGAAACAAAAAGGAAATATAGTGAGATTTCTCATAATATAAAATGTCACCCTATTTCACCATATACTGCTAAACAAACTCACAACATGTGAAGAGTTACGTTCGGTGGTATATACATTGTTTGTCGTGTTTGACATGAGCATTGAGTATGGCGTTAAAAACAATCAGTGTTGGCAATTTTTTTTTCTGATTCCTATGATTATCAAGTTAATATGTAAAATAATAACCAAACTCCCATGATATGAGATAGGTTGGTGCCATTTTAAAATAGAATGTAAACAAACAGATGCTTATAGCATATTGTGGATCGCCTTATGCATTATGATGCATTTGGAACATCATTTTTTGTTGTTTTATCACAGACTCTCACATTGTTTTCTTTTCTTTTAGTATTTGGTAACAACGATTTATTCACTGATGTCTGCTCAAACAAACCTAATGGTATATACCCAGAGAGAGAAAACTGCCGAGGATTTATAGAATGTTCCGAAGGTGTTTCTTTCAAAGGGGCTTGTGGGCCAGGTCTAGCTTTTAATCCGAGCCACCAGACATGTGACTATATACACAACGTACCTGGGTGTACCTAAAGATCAAACAACGTAATGATTGGCTAATTTGTTTTCACGTGTAAAATGATACTTGCTTTTTAGCTTCTTATAAAATGCGTCCTTCGGTCGGACTAAATATTTCGCAATGAATATATGCAGTGCTATAAGTTATAATTGACACATGTTCTTGTTTTTATATATTGATTTAATTCTATGTCACATTTTGTTTATAAATGTGGTATAAAATGGCAAGATGCTGACTTTTCTTTGATTGTTTATGTCCTGTCGCAACGCTGGACGGGACAAAGAAATGCCTGGCATCGTCATGAATTCTGATTGATTCCTATTGTAAACGCTCTCACGTGTAAAGTTCTAAAGCAACCTTCTGACAGAACAAGTGTTGTCATTTTGTTTGTTGTCTGCTTGAGAACGAAATTCTGATTTGAGAATGACGTCACGACTTCCAAATAATTTGACCTTCACTGTACCGGTCGTTAGCAACATGTTGGATGTGCATGCAGGAACTGCTTACTGTTTCCGGGCACATAAGTTCACTCTCGTTTCGACTTGATTTCACGTTTCTAATTTTGGCCTGGTTGTAATATATGCGTTTTTGTCTGTTGTGTGGTTTATATTTTTAGTGAGGATTTTTGTCTAAAAATGTTGTCGTTGTCTTTTCGAATTGTTCCACCAGTAACTATGATTCTTGTTTCTTGTTCACTCTCCCATCGCATGACTTGTGGTTTAGCTGGATAACATGTCAATTTAGATTTAATTGACAATTTAATATTGCTTTATTTATTTCAAATCTAATGTCACACATTAAAAGCTAGAAGTTCCAATCAGGATATTGCTTATTGATTCTAGATCGGAAGGAGGGGCTTGGTTTTTAGCTCACCTGATCCGAAGGGTCACGTGAGCTATTGCCATCACTTGGCGTCCGTTGTTAAATTTTCTTTGAAAATCTTCTTTTTTGAAACTACTGAATAAAGGTTATAACAAAATTACCGAACTTGGAGAATCAATCTCAAATGTCCATAAGACTAGACAAAACAAGGAAGACATACCGGAAAAATTGGAGACCGCAATGGTCCTGACTTGGTACAGGCATTTCAAAGAAATGGTGGGTTAAACCAGGTTTTAAGGGGCGCCAAAATCTCCCAGTTCCATTGCGGTCTTTGGGTCTGGTAGTTACAAAGGGATTGCTTTGTAACTTTGCACACTTCATCTATGGGATGTCCTCTACCAAGATTGTACAAATGGTGATCGCCGATAAAAAAAAACATGGCCGCCGTTGCTAAAAATAGAACAGGGGGGTCAGACTCTAGTTTTTGCTGATAAATCAAAAAGTATAATAGGTAGAGAAATCTGAAGCATCCATCCTTCTTGAGAATCAAAAGCTCTACAAAAGTCTTCATTATGTCGAAGTTTTCAGATGACCCTTAATAGGGGTTATGGTCCTTTTAAGGTCAAAAATAGGGTTTTGCATGTTTTTGCCCTATAGAATGAAAACTATTGCAGATAGAGAAAAACTGTGGCTTGCTTAAATGTTCAGCTCATTGAGCTCTACAAAAGTCTGTTCGGGTCAAAGTTGTCAGATGACCCCTTATAGGGGTTATGGTCCTTAATTTCTGTGATTGGCCAGAGAAAGTAACTTGTAAAGAAAACAAACAAGCCAACAAAAGTGAAAACAAAGCGTAAACAAGCTCATCAAACTATTCCACAATTGCCACCTCAGCCGCCACCACAAAGACCTGAGCCACCTTCATGGCCACAACAACCACCTGTACAAAACCCAGAACCATCAACATGGGAACAATTTCAAAATACCATGCTTCAAACGGCACATCAGCAACCGCCGCAGAATTCTAAGCTTCAAACGTGGCAGCAACCACCGGTACAAAATCCTGAGCCCCCAAGTTGGCAGCCCACTTTACCACAACCACCACCAACAGATGGTTGGAACCTAAATACTCAAACTTCTGGTTCTTCAGTACAAACTGGTCAAAGTAACACGAACCAACAGACGCCAGCATGGGACTGGGTTTCTATGATTAACAACCCAATGCCCTTCTTTATGAGTCGTAAGTATTTTCTCTTTGATCTCTGTTAGGTAGGACTTTAAAGGTGTTTTTTGGGGTTTTTTTGCAAGCTTTAAAATTATAAGTACGTCAATATTTATTGCAATGAAAATATTGAACAAGTTCCCAATAATTATCGCAGCGGAAACAAAACAAATCAAAGTACTGAAAGTACTGGTAGCCGGGGTAATCTACAAATTTTAAATTGTTTATGTGTACCAAAAATCAAAAATAAAAAGCTACTTTTTTGTAAAAGGAATTTTCACAAGGATTTCTATGAAAGAAAAGATTTTGAGAATCGAATCCAAGTTTTAAAAAGTTTATTTTATAGGCGTGGCCTGTCTTTGGTCCCATGTAGCAATGTAACGGTGCAATATATATGAAAACTATTGACATATTAAGTTGACAGAATATATAATGAGGAATTCAATAACAAAGAATTTTCAAAATTGAGTGAATACTAAAAGTTCTACAGCCGTTTTGTCAATACACCAATTTGCGCCCATTTTGGCCACAAACCCCAAATACAACACTGTTCCTCCTCCAGTGGATATAATCATCATATTAAAGCTTTATAACAATTGGCTGGCCCACTATAACTTAATTTCTTGTGTAAAGCTATTTGCCTCAACAAACTCTTTAAACATTGTGGGTTTTGTTTGGTTCTACAATTTTCAGAAAACGATCGTTTGTGTTTTGCATCTTGAAAATAAATAAATATTCAGTGGTTCTTAAGATAGAAAATTTGGTTGATTAAAAATTTTCAATGAGAAATTACTTGGTGAAGAAAAACAATTTTAGTTTTTTACAAATAATTTATATTTAGGCCTTATTTTCGAAATCAATTATAGTAAATATGAATAAATTCTTATTCAAAGAACAGTTTACAGAACCATTTTATCTGATCAAATAAAAAAGTTATGAGGATTTGAACTTTAGGTTAATTACCCTGTCCATCGATGATTGTTTATTGCACTGTGTATTGCCATCCAGTTTGACATTTAATGAGATGCAAATTAGTGAATATGACATCACTAATGAGATCGGCGAACTATAAACAAAATATCAATCCGCTTTTGTATTCTTTATAACTCATTTTATGCTATCGCATCAGATAGGCGTCTTACATACTTGTACAAAATTTGAAAACTAAATAAATAAGTTTTATAACATAATTGAGAGTAAAGCGACGAAAAAAAAACAGAACAGGAAAAGAGCTATATTGCAAGCATGTATTAATCATATTTTAATTGATAGGTTTTTGGTGAACCGCCGGAAAAACTATTTGACAGCTAGCTAACCGAAAGGCTATCGTAGCTATAGCCGTTGCTAATCGCTAGCGATTACCCCGGCTAAAAAGGATTATTTAAAAAATACCCAGCGCATTTAGTTTCTCAAAAACTGAAAAAAATTTATATATATAAGCATATATATATTTTAATGGGGATTATCAGTCACACCGGAAGAAATGTCCAGTAAATAAATCAAAGTACTGAAAGTACTGGTAGCCGGGATAATCTACAAATTTTAAATTGTTCATGTGTTGCAAAAAATAAAAATAAAAAGCTACCTTTTTGTAAAAGGAATTTTCACAAGGATTTCAATGAAAGAGAAGATTTTGAAAATCGAACCAAAATGTTAAAAAGTAGATTTTATAGGCGTGGCCCGTCTTTGGTCCTCTGTAGCAATGTAACGGTGCAATATATATGAAAACTATTGACATATTAAGTTGACAGAATGTAATGAGGAATTCAATAATAAAGAATTTTCTAAATTGAATGAATAATAAAAGTTCTACAGCCGTTTTGTCAATACACCAATTATTTGAGCCCCTTTTGGCCACAAACCCCAAATACAACACTGTTCTTCCTCCAGTGGATATAATCAACATATATATTAAATTAAAGCTTTGTAACAATTGGCTGGGTCACTACAACTTAATTTCTTGTGTAAAACTATTTGCCTCAACAAACTCTTAAAACATTGCGTTTTTTTTTGGTTCTACAATTTTCAGAAAAAGATCGTTTGTGTTTTGCATTTTGAAAATAAATATATATTCAGTGGTTCTAAAGATAGAAAATTTGGTTGATTAACAATTTTCAATGAAAAATTACTTGGTGAAGAAAAACAATTTTACATAAAATCCATTTTTAGGCCTTATTTTCAAAATCAATTATGGTCAATATGAATAAATTCGTATTCAACATGTTCAAAGAACAGTTTACAGAACCATTTTATCTGATCAAATAAAAAAGTTATGAGGATTTGAACTAAGGGTAAATAATCCTTCCATCGATGATTGTGTATTGCACTGTGTATTGCCATCCAGTTTGACACTTAATGAGATGCAAATTAGTGAATATGACATCACTAATGAGATCGACGAACACTCCTATAAACAAAATATCAATCCGCTTTTGTATGCTTTATTAATCATTTTATGCTATATCGCATCAGATAGGCGTCTTACATGCTTGTACAAAATTTGAAAACTAAATAAATAAGTTTTATAACATAATTGAGATTAAAGCGACCAAAAATAACAGATCTGGAAAAGAGCTATATTGCAAGCGTGTATTGATATTTAAATTGATAGGTTTTTTGGTGAACCGCCGGAAAAACCATTTGACAGCTAACCGAAAGGCTATCGTAGCTATAGCCGTGGCTAATCGCTAGCGATTACCCCGGCTAAAAATGCAAATATTCAAAAATAGCACAATGATTGTATCCGAACAATGTCCCAAACCATAAGAAACAAAAAGGAAATATAGTGAGATTTCTCATAATATAAAATGTCACCCTATTTCACCATATACTGCTAAACAAACTCACAACATGTGAAGAGTTACGTTCGGTGGTATATACATTGTTTGTCGTGTTTGACATGAGCATTGAGTATGGCGTTAAAAACAATCAGTGTTGGCAATTTTTTTTTCTGATTCCTATGATTATCAAGTTAATATGTAAAATAATAACCAAACTCCCATGATATGAGATAGGTTGGTGCCATTTTAAAATAGAATGTAAACAAACAGATGCTTATAGCATATTGTGGATCGCCTTATGCATTATGATGCATTTGGAACATCATTTTTAGTTGTTTTATCACAGACTCTCACATTGTTTTCTTTTCTTTTAGTATTTGGTAACAACGATTTATTCACTGATGTCTGCTCAAACAAACCTAATGGTATATACCCAGAGAGAGAAAACTGCTGAGGATTTATAGAATGTTCCGAAGGTGTTTTTTTCAAAGGGGCTTGTGGGCCAGGTCTAGCTTTTAATCCGAGCCACCAGACATGTGACTATATACACAACGTACCTGGGTGTACCTAAAGATCAAACAACGTAATGATTGGCTAATTTGTTTTCACGTGTAAAATGATACTTGCTTTTTAGCTTCTTATAAAATGCGTCCTTCGGTCGGACTAAATATTTCGCAATGAATATATGCAGTGCTATAAGTTATAATTGACACATGTTCTTGTTTTTATATATTGATTTAATTCTATGTCACATTTTGTTTATAAATGTGGTATAAAATGGCAAGATGCTGACTTTTCTTTGATTGTTTATGTCCTGTCGCAACGCTGGACGGGACAAAGAAATGCCTGGCATCGTCATGAATTCTGATTGATTCCTATTGTAAACGCTCTCACGTGTAAAGTTCTAAAGCAACCTTCTGACAGAACAAGTGTTGTCATTTTGTTTGTTGTCTGCTTGAGAACGAAATTCTGATTTGAGAATGACGTCACGACTTCCAAATAATTTGACCTTCACTGTACCGGTCGTTAGCAACATGTTGGATGTGCATGCAGGAACTGCTTACTGTTTCCGGGCACATAAGTTCACTCTCGTTTCGACTTGATTTCACGTTTCTAATTTTTGCTTGGTTGTAATATATGCGTTTTTGTCTGTTGTGTGGTTTATATTTTTAGTGAGGATTTTTGTCTAAAAATGTTGTCGTTGTCTTTTCGAATTGTTCCACCAGTAACTATGATTCTTGTTTCTTGTTCACTCTCCCATCGCATGACTTGTGGTTTAGCTGGATAACATGTCAATTTAGATTTAATTGACAATTTAATATTGCTTTATTTATTTCAAATCTAATGTCACACATTAAAAGCTAGAAGTTCCAATCAGGATATTGCTTATTGATTCTAGATCGGAAGGAGGGGCTTGGTTTTTAGCTCACCTGATCCGAAGGGTCACGTGAGCTATTGCCATCACTTGGCGTCCGTTGTTAAATTTTCTTTGAAAATCTTCTTTTTTGAAACTACTGAATAAAGGTTATAACAAAATTACCGAACTTGGAGAATCAATCTCAAATGTCCATAAGACTAGACAAAACAAGGAAGACATACCGGAAAAATTGGAGACCGCAATGGTCCTGACTTGGTACAGGCATTTCAAAGAAATGGTGGGTTAAACCAGGTTTTAAGGGGCGCCAAAATCTCCCAGTTCCATTGCGGTCTTTGGGTCTGGTAGTTACAAAGGGATTGCTTTGTAACTTTGCACACTTCATCTATGGGATGTCCTCTACCAAGATTGTACAAATGGTGATCGCCGATAAAAAAAAACATGGCCGCCGTTGCTAAAAATAGAACAGGGGGGTCAGACTCTAGTTTTTGCTGATAAATCAAAAAGTATAATAGGTAGAGAAATCTGAAGCATCCATCCTTCTTGAGAATCAAAAGCTCTACAAAAGTCTTCATTATGTCGAAGTTTTCAGATGACCCTTAATAGGGGTTATGGTCCTTTTAAGGTCAAAAATAGGGTTTTGCATGTTTTTGCCCTATAGAATGAAAACTATTGCAGATAGAGAAAAACTGTGGCTTGCTTAAATGTTCAGCTCATTGAGCTCTACAAAAGTCTGTTCGGGTCAAAGTTGTCAGATGACCCCTTATAGGGGTTATGGTCCTTAATTTCTGTGATTGGCCAGAGAAAGTAACTTGTAAAGAAAACAAACAAGCCAACAAAAGTGAAAACAAAGCGTAAACAAGCTCATCAAACTATTCCACAATTGCCACCTCAGCCGCCACCACAAAGACCTGAGCCACCTTCATGGCCACAACAACCACCTGTACAAAACCCAGAACCATCAACATGGGAACAATTTCAAAATACCATGCTTCAAACGGCACATCAGCAACCGCCGCAGAATTCTAAGCTTCAAACGTGGCAGCAACCACCGGTACAAAATCCTGAGCCCCCAAGTTGGCAGCCCACTTTACCACAACCACCACCAACAGATGGTTGGAACCTAAATACTCAAACTTCTGGTTCTTCAGTACAAACTGGTCAAAGTAACACGAACCAACAGACGCCAGCATGGGACTGGGTTTCTATGATTAACAACCCAATGCCCTTCTTTATGAGTCGTAAGTATTTTCTCTTTGATCTCTGTTAGGTAGGACTTTAAAGGTGTTTTTTGGGGTTTTTTTGCAAGCTTTAAAATTATAAGTACGTCAATATTTATTGCAATGAAAATATTGAACAAGTTCCCAATAATTATCGCAGCGGAAACAAAACAAATCAAAGTACTGAAAGTACTGGTAGCCGGGGTAATCTACAAATTTTAAATTGTTTATGTGTACCAAAAATCAAAAATAAAAAGCTACTTTTTTTGTAAAAGGAATTTTCACAAGGATTTCTATGAAAGAAAAGATTTTGAGAATCGAATCCAAGTTTTAAAAAGTTTATTTTATAGGCGTGGCCTGTCTTTGGTCCCATGTAGCAATGTAACGGTGCAATATATATGAAAACTATTGACATATTAAGTTGACAGAATATATAATGAGGAATTCAATAACAAAGAATTTTCAAAATTGAGTGAATACTAAAAGTTCTACAGCCGTTTTGTCAATACACCAATTTGCGCCCATTTTGGCCACAAACCCCAAATACAACACTGTTCCTCCTCCAGTGGATATAATCATCATATTAAAGCTTTATAACAATTGGCTGGCCCACTATAACTTAATTTCTTGTGTAAAGCTATTTGCCTCAACAAACTCTTTAAACATTGTGGGTTTTGTTTGGTTCTACAATTTTCAGAAAACGATCGTTTGTGTTTTGCATCTTGAAAATAAATAAATATTCAGTGGTTCTTAAGATAGAAAATTTGGTTGATTAAAAATTTTCAATGAGAAATTACTTGGTGAAGAAAAACAATTTTAGTTTTTTACAAATAATTTATATTTAGGCCTTATTTTCGAAATCAATTATAGTAAATATGAATAAATTCTTATTCAAAGAACAGTTTACAGAACCATTTTATCTGATCAAATAAAAAAGTTATGAGGATTTGAACTTTAGGTTAATTACCCTGTCCATCGATGATTGTTTATTGCACTGTGTATTGCCATCCAGTTTGACATTTAATGAGATGCAAATTAGTGAATATGACATCACTAATGAGATCGGCGAACTATAAACAAAATATCAATCCGCTTTTGTATTCTTTATAACTCATTTTATGCTATCGCATCAGATAGGCGTCTTACATACTTGTACAAAATTTGAAAACTAAATAAATAAGTTTTATAACATAATTGAGAGTAAAGCGACGAAAAAAAAAAACAGAACAGGAAAAGAGCTATATTGCAAGCATGTATTAATCATATTTTAATTGATAGGTTTTTGGTGAACCGCCGGAAAAACTATTTGACAGCTAGCTAACCGAAAGGCTATCGTAGCTATAGCCGTTGCTAATCGCTAGCGATTACCCCGGCTAAAAAGGATTATTTAAAAAATACCCAGCGCATTTAGTTTCTCAAAAACTGAAAAAATTTTATATATATAAGCATATATATATTTTAATGGGGATTATCAGTCACACCGGAAGAAATGTCCAGTAAATAAATCAAAGTACTGAAAGTACTGGTAGCCGGGATAATCTACAAATTTTAAATTGTTCATGTGTTGCAAAAAATAAAAATAAAAAGCTACCTTTTTGTAAAAGGAATTTTCACAAGGATTTCAATGAAAGAGAAGATTTTGAAAATCGAACCAAAATGTTAAAAAGTAGATTTTATAGGCGTGGCCCGTCTTTGGTCCTCTGTAGCAATGTAACGGTGCAATATATATGAAAACTATTGACATATTAAGTTGACAGAATGTAATGAGGAATTCAATAATAAAGAATTTTCTAAATTGAATGAATAATAAAAGTTCTACAGCCGTTTTGTCAATACACCAATTATTTGAGCCCCTTTTGGCCACAAACCCCAAATACAACACTGTTCTTCCTCCAGTGGATATAATCAACATATATATTAAATTAAAGCTTTGTAACAATTGGCTGGGTCACTACAACTTAATTTCTTGTGTAAAACTATTTGCCTCAACAAACTCTTAAAACATTGCGGTTTTTTTTTGGTTCTACAATTTTCAGAAAAAGATCGTTTGTGTTTTGCATTTTGAAAATAAATATATATTCAGTGGTTCTAAAGATAGAAAATTTGGTTGATTAACAATTTTCAATGAAAAATTACTTGGTGAAGAAAAACAATTTTACATAAAATCCATTTTTAGGCCTTATTTTCAAAATCAATTATGGTCAATATGAATAAATTCGTATTCAACATGTTCAAAGAACAGTTTACAGAACCATTTTATCTGATCAAATAAAAAAGTTATGAGGATTTGAACTAAGGGTAAATAATCCTTCCATCGATGATTGTGTATTGCACTGTGTATTGCCATCCAGTTTGACACTTAATGAGATGCAAATTAGTGAATATGACATCACTAATGAGATCGACGAACATTCCTATAAACAAAATATCAATCCGCTTTTGTATGCTTTCATTTTATGCTATATCGCATCAGATAGGCGTCTTACATGCTTGTACAAAATTTGAAAACTAAATAAATAAGTTTTATAACATAATTGAGATTAAAGCGACCAAAAATAACAGATCTGGAAAAGAGCTATATTGCAAGCGTGTATTGATATTTAAATTGATAGGTTTTTTGGTGAACCGCCGGAAAAACCATTTGACAGCTAACCGAAAGGCTATCGTAGCTATAGCCGTGGCTAATCGCTAGCGATTACCCCGGCTAAAAATGCAAATATTCAAAAATAGCACAATGATTGTATCCGAACAATGTCCCAAACCATAAGAAACAAAAAGGAAATATAGTGAGATTTCTCATAATATAAAATGTCACCCTATTTCACCATATACTGCTAAACAAACTCACAACATGTGAAGAGTTACGTTCGGTGGTATATACATTGTTTGTCGTGTTTGACATGAGCATTGAGTATGGCGTTAAAAACAATCAGTGTTGGCAATTTTTTTTCTGATTCCTATGATTATCAAGTTAATATGTAAAATAATAACCAAACTCCCATGATATGAGATAGGTTGGTGCCATTTTAAAATAGAATGTAAACAAACAGATGCTTATAGCATATTGTGGATCGCCTTATGCATTATGATGCATTTGGAACATCATTTTTAGTTGTTTTATCACAGACTCTCACATTGTTTTCTTTTCTTTTAGTATTTGGTAACAACGATTTATTCACTGATGTCTGCTCAAACAAACCTAATGGTATATACCCAGAGAGAGAAAACTGCTGAGGATTTATAGAATGTTCCGAAGGTGTTTCTTTCAAAGGGGCTTGTGGGCCAGGTCTAGCTTTTAATCCGAGCCACCAGACATGTGACTATATACACAACGTACCTGGGTGTACCTAAAGATCAAACAACGTAATGATTGGCTAATTTGTTTTCACGTGTAAAATGATACTTGCTTTTTAGCTTCTTATAAAATGCGTCCTTCGGTCGGACTAAATATTTCGCAATGAATATATGCAGTGCTATAAGTTATAATTGACACATGTACTTGTTTTTATATATTGATTTAATTCTATGTCACATTTTGTTTATAAATGTGGTATAAAATGGCAAGATGCTGACTTTTCTTTGATTGTTTATGCCCTGTCGCAACGCTGGACGGGACAAAGAAATGCCTGGCATCGTCATGAATTCTGATTGATTCCTATTGTAAACGCTCTCACGTGTAAAGTTCTAAAGCAACCTTCTGACAGAACAAGTGTTGTCATTTTGTTTGTTGTCTGCTTGAGAACGAAATTCTGATTTGAGAATGACGTCACGACTTCCAAATAATTTGACCTTCACTGTACCGGTCGTTAGCAACATGTTGGATGTGCATGCAGGAACTGCTTACTGTTTCCGGGCACATAAGTTCACTCTCGTTTCGACTTGATTTCACGTTTCTAATTTTGGCTTGGTTGTAATATATGCGTTTTTGTCTGTTGTGTGGTTTATATTTTAGTGAGGATTTTTGTCTAAAAATGTTGTCGTTGTCTTTTCGAATTGTTCCACCAGTAACTATGATTCTTGTTTCTTGTTCACTCTCCCATCGCATGACTTGTGGTTTAGCTGGATAACATGTCAATTTAGATTTAATTGACAATTTAATATTGCTTTATTTATTTCAAATTTAATGTCACACATTAAAAGCTAGAAGTTCCAATCAGGATATTGCTTATTGATTCTAGATCGGAAGGAGGGGTTTGGTTTTTAGCTCACCTGATCCGAAGGGTCACGTGAGCTATTGCCATCACTTGGCGTCCGTTGTTAAATTTTCTTTGAAAATCTTCTTTTTTGAAACTACTGAATAAAGGTTATAACAAAATTACCGAACTTGGAGAATCAATCTCAAATGTCCATAAGACTAGACAAAACAAGGAAGACATACCGGAAAAATTGGAGACCGCAATGGTCCTGACTTGGTACAGGCATTTCAAAGAAATGGTGGGTTAAACCAGGTTTTAAGGGGCGCCAAAATCTCCCAGTTCCATTGCGGTCTTTGGGTCTGGTAGTTACAAAGGGATTGCTTTGTAACTTTGCACACTTCATCTATGGGATGTCCTCTACCAAGATTGTACAAATGGTGATCGCCGATATAAAAAAAAAACATGGCCGCCGTTGCTAAAAATAGAACAGGGGGATCAGACTCTAGTTTTTGCTGATAAATCAAAAAGTATAATAGGTAGAGAAATCTGAAGCATCCATCCTTCTTGAGAATCAAAAGCTCTACAAAAGTCTTCATTATGTCGAAGTTTTCAGATGACCCTTAATAGGGGTTATGGTCCTTTTAAGGTCAAAAATAGGGTTTTGCATGTTTTTGCCCTATAGAATGAAAACTATTGCAGATAGAGAAAAACTGTGGCTTGCTTAAATGTTCAGCTCATTGAGCTCTACAAAAGTCTGTTCGGGTCAAAGTTGTCAGATGACCCCTTATAGGGGTTATGGTCCTTAACAGGTCAAAAATAGCGTTTTTCCCTATAGAATGAAAACTATTGCAGATAGAGAAAAGCTGTCGCCTGCTTAAATGTTCAGCTCATTAAGCTCTACAAAAGTCTCCATCGGGTCAAAGTTATCAGATGACCCCTTATACAGGATATTGCCCTTCACAGGTAAAAAATAGCGGGTTTTTTTTTAACTTTTTGCCCTAGAGAATGAAAAAAAAATTACAGATAGAGAAAGATTCTGCTTGCTTAAATGTTCAGCTCATTAAGCTTTACAAAAGTCACTATTGGGTGGAGGTTGTCAGATGACCCATATTTGGGTTACGGCCCTTTGAAGATGAAAAAATATCGTTTTTCATGTTTTTGTCCTGTAGAATGAAAACTTAAGCAGAAAGAGAAAAGCTGTTTTATGTTTAACCTTTAGATCATTTAGCTTTAAAAAAGTCTCCATTGGGTCGAGGTTGTCAAATGTTCCCTTATATAGGGGTTATGGCACTATTAAGGTGAAAAATAGATTTTTTTCATATTTTTTTCATGTTTTTTGGCCCATATAATGTAAACCATAGCAGATAGGGCAAAGCTATTGCTTGCTTAAACCTTCAATTTGGTCAGTTCTTCAAATATATTCATTAGGCTGAAGCTGACAGATGACTTCTTCTAAAAGTCATCGCCCCTTATTGTCAAGTTTTGGGTTTTTGTCTTGCAGATTAAACCTATAAAAGACTAAGAAAAGCTTTTGTTTGCTTAAACGTTTGGCTTTATAAATAAAGTTTTCACCCCCAAATGCCAAAAAAATATTTTCTTTTAGTCAGGTGAGCGATTCGGGCTCCTGGGAGCCTCTTGTTTCCCTAAAAAAATATTTTGACAGTATAAGGTCTTAAAAAATATTCTAAAGAACGGTTTCTGTTAATAAGGGAGCGACCATTTGATTTTTAGAAAGGGTGATGGTGAATTAAGAAATAAAAGCCAGGTTTCAATTTTTCCAAATATAAATAGGCAACATGACAAACATATTCCATAGCATCCCCTCATAAAAATCGAACAGTTGCTCCCTAATGAAATAAAACCTGTCGTGACGCCTTCCAAAAAAAATTCTGACCAAACCAAAAAAAATCAAGCTCCCCCTCCCCCCCCCCCCCCCCGCCCTAGAGTACAATCATGATAAATCATTTTTTCTAACGATTTATGATAACACAATATAAAACCAAGGCAGTTTTGCTATTTTTATTATTCAATATTTTCTAAAATACTTCCTTATCTACCAAGGCCAACTTCTCATTAAATATTTCCTGAAAATAAACAGTAAGTGACTATTAGTAGTATTGTCCTGCCGAAGTATGCGAAGACGGATTCGGCTTGAATCATGCGAGTTAGCCGCGGTACTTTACTATAAAAAAAGGCTATAGTTAATAACAGTTTTCAAAACGATTCAAAAATGAAAATATTTTTTGTGGAAAAAAAAACTAGATACCTTTAATTGATCATGGGCTAATTCTCGTTGTCAAGTACAAGTAATTGGTTTTTTTCAATTTCTCTCACATTACGAAGTAAATATCCTGCTGATAAAATATTGAATAAAAATATACGGACCAAGTAAACTAGAAAAAAAGGACAAAATATCAAACATATGAAGCATAATAGTAAGAGGGCCAAATTTGCTCGATATCAAATTCTTACCATCAATTTTAAATTCTGTATATGTACTCAGAAAAGGACATTCTCCCACCTCGTTCTTCGCATGACAGTAGTACAGGCCGTAATCTTTATAACTAGGTGTTAAATCATTAATGACCAAAGTATACACCATGGCCTGACTGTTGTACCATGACTTGGTTTCTAGACGGTACTTATCATTATATAAAACCATTTCAGCTGAACCTACGCGATTCTTCTTGTAAAATGCCACATCTGGCTTTGGGTCACCTACAAAATTAAGACATTTTAGACTTCTCTTTATAACAATAGTGTTTTCCGCCACTCTAATGGCCCGATTCTTATGAATAAGTCTTAGTGTGACATGTAGTGCTTTTTTACACCGTCCATTATCTTGCAACTGTTCGAAAAATGTCAAACCTTAGTTTTTTTGGTACTTGCTCGTTCCTTACTTTGCATACAACTTTACATGAACCCTATCCTTTATCTTTATATAGTAAAAAGCAGTTTAATGTTTCATGTATTGTGATATTAAATATTGTCACGTCCAAATATTTTCCATAGCTGAGGGTTCACTAAGGGTAGCATGCCACAGACTCCTGGTGTTATACGTTTTATACTTACCGACTGGGTATAATATGGCAAGCCGTTTTTACATTTATTCTTCTTTATAGATATCTCATAAACTTTATAAGATATATCATATGCTTTATAAGATATCTCATAAAGTTTATAAGATATCTTATAAAGTTTATAAGATATTGCTTTATAAGATATCTCATAAAGTTTATAAGATATCTTATATACTTTATAAGATATCTTATAAACTTTATAAGATATCTTATAAACTTTATGAGATATCTTATAAAAAATAAATTATAAAATATCTTATATATCTTATAAGATATCTTATAAAACTTATGAGATATCTTATTAATTTTATAAGATATCTTATTTATTAAATAATATATCTTTAAAAGAAAATGAGATATCTTCTTAAAACAATGTGTATAAGATATCTAATAAAGTTTATAAGATATCTGATAAACTTTATGAGATATCTTATAAAGCATATGAGATATCTTATAAATTATTTTTATAAGATATCTTATAAAGTTTATCAGATATCTTATAAACCTTATGGCATATCTTATAAAGTATATGAGATATCTTATAAATTTTATGAGATACCTTATAAAAATATAAGATATCTTATAAAGTTTATAAGATATCTCATATACTTTATAAGATATCTTATTCAATATACAAGATATCTCATATAAATGGGAGTTTATAAGATATCTTATAAAACATATGAGATTTCTTATAAAACATATAAGATATCTTATAAAGTTTATTAGATATCTTATAAAGATTATGAGATATCTTATAAAGATTATGAAATATCTTATATAAAATAATTTATAAGATATCTTATCAAGTCTATAAGATATCTCTTAAACTTTATGAGATATCTTAAAAAAAATAACTTATAAGATATCTCATAAAATATATAAGATGTCTAATAAACTTTATGAGATATCTTATAAACTTTATAAGATATCTTATTAGTTTTATAAGATATCTTATAAGTTTTATAAGATATCTTATAAATTATTTTATATTAGATATCTAATGATCTTGATAAGATATCTTATAAACTTTATGAGATATCTTATAAAACTAATAAGATATCTTATAAAGTTTATAAGATATCTCATTTGTTTTATAAGATATCTTATAAACTCCCATTTATATGAGATATCTTATATATTTAATAAGATATCTTATAAAGTATACGAGATATCTTATAAATTTTATGAGATATCTTTAAAGAGGAATAAATATAAATATGGCGTGCCATAGTATAACGGAAATAAATTAATTTCTCCGATATGCAACTTTTATCTGAGATGTATATGTATATGTACATTTTACCGAAAGAAACATACAAACCGTTTGGAATTTAAGCTTTAGAAAACGCCACATGTACAATAAACCAAGTCTAATACAGGTGCATAGATAATTCATTAAATTTTAACTATACTGAAAGCGCTGGAGGCGAGGCTAAGTTATGAAGTAAATATATTTGTGGCGAGTGGTAAAAGTGTTCGTAGCCTCCAAACATTAAATATTATAAACAAATCTAAAGAAAAAGATCATTAGAGTATGATCAAATACACATTGTGTCATCATCCTATATATATGACGTCATAATCAACCTTATTACCACACATTTTACAGCGCCGACAACAAACGTCTTCCTTAAAATTCCCCTTTGACTTGCTTGCTTAAGCCATTAAAACTATTTTGTCCCCTACTACAACGCTGAAAGGGAAGTGCTGGGCGACAGTCTGTTCATCACATTGTTTTCATAACAGTATAATTCGTAGGCATACGACATTTTTAATGCAGCCTCAAGTTGGGGTATCTTTAAATCTTTTTATGTTTACCGTCCACCTACTTCCTGTGTAACAAATGCCCTTATATTTGTTGCGCTCAGTGTGTGTGATATAAGTAAAGTTCTTGTACAAATAAATAATTGTCATACCACCAATAACACATGATATTTTAACAACTGACTTCCCGTCAATAACTTCAACAGTTGGTTCAGCAGCTTTGAAACAACTTGGCTTCTTCTTCAAGGAAATACCGACTCGTTTATGAACTGGTGGAAACGCTGCATTATCAGCCACACAAGTCTGGGCGGAATAATCAGACCGGGTAAAGTTAGTGATGGTGTGGTTACTTCCCTAAATAAAAAGAAAAACACTTATTAGACAAAGGCATTGTCCATTTCATCCGTGACGATCAGGACTAATTATATATAGAAAATAAAGAGATGTGGAATAAGTGTACGCGACACAGCCCACAATTAAACGGCAATTTAGAAAAACCACAATGGACAACCGCCAGCAGCCTTCAACGAGGCCATTTTGGCACTGCTCGCGGTTATGCAATTGGCCCATGGTCTAAATAAGATGCATATAATTCAAATCCAGCCCTGAAATAGTCACAGATAGACCCCCTTCTTAAACAAGGAACAGAAAACATCAAAAAGACAAGTACAAACGAAAGCTTTGTCAAGGATTCCTGGCTTAGGACAGGCACATGTAATATGTGGCGGGGTTAAACTAGTTTTTTGGGCCCAACCTTCCCCCTATCAATATTCCTAGACAAAGCACAAAAACTAAACACACAATAAAAATCAAATCGATCAAAGTCCAATTCTACTAGAGAGAACCTAAGACAAAAAACAAGAACAAACAAAAGGACGGTAAAGGAACTCTCTATAGAACACTCGCTGTTACTGACAGCTAGCTGAGAATCATCAATCGACTGATGTAAAAAAATCAAACGTATCGATTTTAAATCCGACACAACACTTCAAGCAATAATGATTTAGTGAAGTGTCATCACACAAAACCGACACGCCTGATCGCTATAATGCTTAAAAATGACAATAGTAAAAACGTTTATGGAAGTTTTAAAGCGAGTATTAAGTTTTCAATATTTCTGCCAAAAAACACTAAATTCAAAGATTTAACCAAGATATTCATTTCATATCCTTTCCGTAATAAATTTTGAAGCCAATTTTTCATTTCTATTGGATTGCTTTTAAATTTGTGAGCTTTATAAAAAACATTACCATAAAATACAGGATGTGATATTCCTTTCACTATAAGAAAGTGACGTGTACAATTAAATTTTTCAATAAGAGATCGATACTTATGGAAGAATTATATATGGATATATATAATACAGACCTTCTTTTTTCATTAGAAAATAATATTAATAACACTCATTGTTGTAGCTTGAGGTATTAATTATCAATCTCTATTTATATCCATGCTCCCATCTATATATTTTATATGGCTTCATTACCCATTACAAAAAATGTATATATTGACACAATCATACCTTAATTTTGTATACTTTACTATTTTTTTGTTGTTGCTTTACTGTTATTTATAATTAATCATTGTAAAGATCCTGCCCCTTGAGGGACCTTCATTGGTAATAAAATATGTCTATGTCTATGTCTATGTCATTTGTCCGCTCGTCGTTTCGCTCGACAGGAAATACTGTGAGCAAGCTCATGACCGTGTCAGAGGAGATTATTAGGCAAGCGTTAGCTGCCTTATTTAGTCATAAGGTTACTGTTGGCTTTCACGTTTTTTCTGTCTAGACGGAGTAATCTGCCTACTGCTATTCTTTATCTTCTATATTTTCTTTTTAAAATATGATCTTATATGTTACAATTTAATGCATTCTTTAAAAAATCTCCATTTTTAAATGACACACAAAAAGTTTTATTAATTCTTTTGCAATTTACAAAACGAACTTTTTAATGATCGGCTCAAGAACATACATGAATATGTATCTGTAACTTATTGGTCGTGCACTCTACCTTTAAATATTGCTGTTATTTCATTGGTTTGGTGCAGGATAATTTCTGATTCATTCATAAATTCAATACACAATAATACACTATAAATACATGCTGGACGAGATCATTTTTATCGAAGGGGTTTTTTAATCGATACCATTTGTGTACAATACAATGCATGTGCACCCGAAGGTTTATATAATTTTAATTTAAAATATGACTGGTTATAGATTGAATAATCTTCTGTGCCAAAGAGTGGGACTAGAGTGTTCAATAACTTTTAAAATATCTACTATTTTAGTGCTTACATATTTCGCTTGCCTTTTAAAGCTTTAGCGCTTTGTGATTTTCATTGCCGATTGATGACGACAGATGCACGGTGATGGCATCAGCTGATATTGCCTCTTGTCAGGTGATATAACAGGTGAATAGAAAAGGGAGTATAGAGGGCGACCTAGGAAAACAAGAAATCGACTATCAAGAGCTTTGGGAAGACATGAAAAATGACATGACAGACTTGTGCGTCTCTAGACTCATAGAGGATAATTAAGTTACTTGTTTTCACACATTTATTATATAAAAAGATACAATTCAAACATATTGCATAATTGATTTTTTTACCAAATGCCTGATCTTTTAAACTACGACCTTGTAGAATGTTACCTTGATAAAATCTATGCCACCTCTCTGCCGTTTAAATACGTTATAGTGGTCGGAGGCTGTCCATTTATATATAGAAGTATACCATCTGAGGTGTGGTTCAGGTTCTCCTGTTGCTGAGCATATAAAGGTCAGATTAGATCCTGGTGGAACGGTCCATACAGTATTGTCCTTAATTTCAGCTACTTTGCCATTGACAAGGACACTTAGAGTTATTTCAGGAGAAACTTTAAGATAAAAGTAAGTGTTCATTAATTGCTAATTAGCAAACTCATTTATTATTTGATCTTAATTTAGTGGATATATTCAAAAGACATTGTTCATCTTTTACCATATTTGTCAAGGTTCACGTGATGTAACTTCTTAAGTGAAGAACAATCAAGGAGTAACATAACATTTAGTGTCAGACGTGTTAAGAAAATTTGTGAAATCATGGTCATTAAGTCCCAAAAAGTATTTTATAACAAATCAGGTTTGATCTGTAAAGTCCATAAGCTGAAGTGGGCGGAATGTTGCTATACGAATGTATGATTGACGAATAGAATGTTGAATGCAGCACGTTTGTCATAGAGATAGTAAAACATTATAATACCAAATAACTTTTAGCACAAAAATATTTAACTATAAAAGGTCCCGAATTTTCCCTTAATAAGGTCTAGATATGGGAATTTGATCTCTTAGATGAATTCAGGTGTTGGTTTTTCGTAAGGTTTTGTTTTTGTCCACCTGGCTTCACTGGATTTGACACACAGTAAGTAACGCAACGCAACGGGTGTGTTGCAACAAGCAGGAACTGCTTACCCATCCGGAGCACCTGAGCGGTTCACTCTCGTTACGACTTGATGTCGCGTTTATGATTGCTATTCAGCATTTGGAGAAATCTTTGCCACTCTTACATCAAACAAGTCCCATTATTTTAATTTAACAGGTGGTTAGCAAAATATCTAAATATTTGATTTACAAGTATAGCTTCTTGCATTGGTCATTACAAATTATACGGCTCATAATCATGCATGTAATCTTCAGAGTGGAAACTAGCATCGATATTTCTCGGCATGTTGTGTACATGTGTTTTATATCGTATACATATATATGCGTCATCGTGATGTTTTCTTTCACAACCTTGATATAAAAGTATATTTCTAGGAACCACTTTTACTTGCTTTTAATAAGTGCCTAAAACCTTTCATTTTGTAGTAGACGTTAATGAATGTTAAACAAAATTAAGCCAGCAAAAGGGTTTATAAGCTACCTAATTGTTCCCATTTTCTTTTCTATGTGAAAGTTCGTCAAAGCCCCAATATCCCCCACCAATCAAAACAAACAATGATGTTTCTTTACCGCAGTTTTGAATGTCGCATGCTTCGTATCTTGTTTCTGGATCCATAGTGTAGCACCAAGGACTACCAATATCATCCGTTTTAAAATCCGGATAGCGACAATAGTTCTCTTGACCCGTGGTCATGCTTCTGATGTACTCTGGTATGGAATGAGGAACATTACTGTCCCAGCGTTGGCACGTTTTTCCTGATGACGTCATATTCTTAGTTCCCATATAATCTCTGCCATCTCTCAGCACTTGGCATTCCCGACCTTGTAGAAAAAATATATTTATAGAAACTACCTTTATCATAAGATTTTAATTTCTGTAATCGTCCGGCATACGCCTCAGTATATGTTTTGCATGCATTGATTCCAGTTTAGAAGTGGTAATGTTGTCCAGCCGTGATTTGGAAAAGGGTAACGATCACCTTTTTATCACACCTTACAATCGACTTATCATTTTAATGAAAAGCGTAACGACACTATGAAATGAGGTCATATCAAGTTGAGGCGTGAATTCGGAAAGTTGCGCTAAATATTTCATAAGGCCGGTACACACGATAAAATCAATTTCATGAAACAAATTTTATTTAACTTTTGTCGCATGAAACTTTTTGTACACGCGATGAAATTAATTATTATGATATTTTGATGTTAATCTATAGTAAAGTCCTATTTGACCTTATCAATAAACATATGACCTCTAAACACTTCATTTGATTGATTATCATTAGAAACGTTGCATGCAACTCAAAATGTTCCATGTTTACACAATGACATTAATTTCATCGAGTGTACCGGTTTACGGACCAGTCTCTTAAAAAGGGCTTGCATAGTTACGCTTCAATAAATTGTATTGGGAAACGGGTCACGAGGTCTATTTTGGGATTCACTAAGAAGAAAACTACTCTTACCATAAACCGGAAACTCAGCATCACACGTTCCTTCAGCATTGTCACAAAAATACAACCCATAGTTTTCGATTCGTAAATTTTCAATTATCAACGAGTAGATCTTGTTGTCGCCCAACTGTGTTACGCTCATTCCGTAATTTTCTGTGTTGTCTGCAATTTGAATTCTTTCTCCTGAAGTTGTTGTTCTAAACCATTTGACAGTAGACTCGCCTGGAATTATACATAGTCAAATTAACATTTCTTAGCAGCGTCTTTTTATATCTTTAGTTTAAACATCTTAATTTATCCTGGACCAGGAAATAAAATTATTTCGAATGTGAATCCCTCTTAAAGTTACGAATGTGGCCTCTCGTTGAGGCTTTTCTTATTTAACGTTACAAAGATGTCTTTAACGTGCATAGGTATTTAACTCCGAATGCTCGGGGTAGTTTTTAGGCAAGCGCAAGCTGCCTTATGTTGTCATAAGGTTAATGCTGGCTCTCGCGTTTTTTTCTGTCTAGACGAAGAAATCTGCCTACTGTAATTCTTTATCTTCTATATTTCTTTTTGTCCCCCGCCGCAACCCGTCGAAGGGACCTAGTAATGGTCTCCGTCCGTCTGTCACGTTTTTGTGGATGCAACTCCTCGGACACTACTGACCGGATGTTGCTGAAACTTTACACACTGAAAGGTTACCTAGGTGCATGCACAGGGTTCTGAAATTTTGAAGGCTGATATAGCAAAAGGTACTCTATAATAATACGGGGAAAAAATGAAGCAATATTTACAGTTATCGAGTTATTCACGAATTTGTGATTTCGGTACAAAAAAAGTTTGACTTTGTCAAACATTTTTGTGGGTGCAACCTCTGAGATACTACTGAACGGATGTTGCTGAAACTTTACCCACTAATAGGGTACTATTAGTAGGTGATCATCTCATATTTTGAAATGAACAAAATGGTGCCATTTATTTTTGCAATTTAAAAATGCCAAATTTTGTAATATATTTTCCCTTCACCGATTTTGAGGAAAATGGATAATCCATTTAATTCGGGAATTGCAAACAAGTAAGCGTACTTAGTGAATTTCCATTTTTTCATGATTGGACAAAACTTAACTGGAAGATCTGTCGTTTCTCAGAGAATATATCGCTCGAATTTACATACCACACAACTGTCATGCGGCGGCGGGGGACACATGGCTACGCGTAGCAATTTTGTTAAAATATGATCAAATATGTTAGAATTTTATGCATTTTTAAATATCTCCATTTTTAAACAACACACAACAAGTTTTATTAATTCCTTTGCAATTTACAAAACGAACTACTTAATGATCGGCTCAAGAACATACATAGATATATATCTGTAACTTGATTGGTCGTGCACTCTACCTTTAGATTTTGCTGTTAATTCATTGCTAATTTCTGTTTCATTCATAAATACACAATTAATACACTAGTATATGCTGAACGAGTTTATTTTTATCGAAGGGGTTTTTGAATCGATACAATGTATTTGCGCCCGAAAGTTTACATTTTGATTTAAAATATGATTGTTTATAGATTGAATAATCTTCTGTGCCAAAAAGGGGGTCATTAGAGTGTCCGTTGTCTGCTTTTTTAGTGCTTACATATTTCGCTTGCTTTGATTGTCTCTTCTGAAGAAGAAGCATCGTGTCAAGAAAAAGTGAGAAAGTTTTAGTTCTGAACTCATTTCGCAATGTTACACATCCACAGTCTTTCTTGATGGCTTTGTTCGTTTGTTTGTTGGTTTTGTTTGTTTGTTTGTTTGTTTGTTTGTTTGTTTGTTGTTGTTGTTTTTTTTTTTTGTTTTTTTTTGTCATACTTTGTCTTACCATATATTTAGGTTTCGATGATAAAATATAAATATTTGTTTTGTTATTTTATGGATTAAATAAATGTATAAAAAGTACATACAAAACTAAATGTTTATTTAATTTGAATCATCCACAAATACTTGGGATTATTCTGAGTGAGGCAGGCTTTCAAATTGTAAAAGAGCTGTGTTGTAATGAAAAAAATACATGCATGATCCATCCATTTATCTATCTAATATTGTCATGTATAAATAGCGATAACTTTCACAGAATTTTCGTCTGAATCACAATTAATAGACCACAATATAAAGTCAACTTTCTTAAAACACACATTAACCTTTATAAGTTTAAAAAAGAGGTTTTACTTTGATATTTTTCGTTCTTGGATATCATATACTGATAAACCAAATTCAAGGACACGAAACATTAAAGTAAACCCTTATAAATATGTTTTATGTTGCCTGCAATGTGTTACAAAGCAACATATATACATGATATTTGAGTTACTTGGACACTCGATATCTCCGTCGTCCTGCGTCGTCCAGCGGCGTCCAAAAATTTCCGTCACAGTTTTTCCGGCAACTGCATGTCGCAGTCTCTTGATAATTGGCACGTAGCTTCCTCCTATAGTACTTTATAGTGTTATGCGATTTTATGCTTAGAAATTTACTACTTCCTGTTTGCCGAGAACCTATGATTATAACTAAAGTGGAAAATTTTCGTCACTACCATATGGTCTAAAACGATTTTATGCCCGTTACTTATCTACTTCCTGTTTACCAAATATTTTGAGACGCAGGCAACATAAGTTTTCAATTGATTACAGTCGTTCTAGTTTAAAGTAATGCCTAATATGATTAAGGCCTTGCATTCTCACCGATCATCGAAATAATGACATGCATGTGACACAGCTCACATAACAAACGTATTCAAAAGAAAACCCACAAATGGACAACCGCCAGCAGCTGTCAACGAGGCCAGTATAGGCAATGCTCGCCATTCTGCGATCGATCCAAGGTCTAAATAAAATGCATATAATTCATTTGTTACCATATAGCTCATGCGAAATATTCATTATCAAGTGACCTGTTTTTTCCTGAAGAAAAAAGATACTCTAAGCTTTGATCTTTTTTTTGTTTCATTGTCGTATAAATTTTCCCATAGTATGAGCAACATTTTTATGAAAGAAGATGATCAGAAATATTTATGGTTTTCCCGTTTGCCATAAAATTTTCGAATTTCAATGACCATGCATGTTCAAGAAAACGGTTGGAAAAAACACATGTATCATGTTTCTAAACAGAAAAAAATGCTCAGCAAACTGACAAACATGTTGGCGATCATGAACAAAAAAATCTCAATTTTACTTATTTCATGTAAAAAAAAATATCTGTTAATTATCGCTATCAATCGAGCTATATAGTAGCAATATGAACTTTTACACACAACCTTTATTATGCGTATCAACAATGTTAAAGGAGACAACAATTTATCAGTTTACAGCACCTTCCAACAAGCAATCCAATTTGACATCTATTTTCCCGTCTTCTTTCACTGTTTCTATGCCCTTTACTGGTAGCATCTGTCTGCAGAATGGGGCTCTTCCGACAGCATGGACAAACGGTCCTGTAAGGATAAGATAATCAAATATATTATAGTTTCGGAATGACCGCTAAAAGTATAAGTTAAAGCACAATGAGAAAACATATACAAAAAAATATAGTAATTAGTATAAACTAATGTTATTTTTTGTTATTTATTCAAGAACCTTTAAAGATGTAGTTTGCTAAAGTATCTAGTATGCCTTTATGCAAATATATTTGTCAACTTTGTAAGAGCGAATCCTTAGCGGTGGATAGAAACCCTATGCTCATTTATATCAAAGGAATTTTCAACAGAAACTGTTCAATTCTACTTTTTTGAGCGATGAATTGAATCGAATGTATTGAAAATTGCGTTTGTTGCCTCCAAATGTTAAAAAAATAATGATTAAGGTTTTAAATCGCCAAGTAAGATTCGGCGTAAATGCTAAAAGCAAAGGCGTACCAATTGGTCAATCGAATGTAAAGCCAACATCGGTAGACAAAAATTATCAAAATAACAAAACCACACACATTCATTACAAGCATTACAACCGAATCACGACGTGAAAATCAAGACGAGAGGTGGACTCAAGTGCTCCAAAAGAGTAAGCAGTTCCTGCTATAGACACCAGTCACATCGATCAATGATCGATTTGATAATTTCAAAACAACATCTATGCTCATCCGAGTGATAAAAATCCTTTATATATCTACAAGCGCATGACTTCAGTAACAGATTTCGAGTGATCGGACAGCAACCGAAAATCTATCAGTATTGTGCTTCATTGCTTGACGTTTACATTATCATCTGTGAGATCATGAAGTTATTATCATGGTAAGATAGAAATCCCGTTTTTGTCTTCACGATGTCTTCCTGTATATATAGGCAAATTTCTATATTTGACCTTTTATATATCAGGAACAAGCTTGTGATAAGTTTATGATTTTTTTTATACAAGTGAAAGATTTCAATCACTTACAGGCGATCGGAAAACAATATTTTGTATATTTAAAAAAATAAACATAAAAACTTTATGAAATAGGTTCGCTGAAATAATTTTTTGTTCCACATAATTTATTTTTCTAATATTTACTCCTCCACAATTGCTTGCTTTAAACTTGTATCCTCCGCGTCAGGATTTTTCACAGGAATCTTTTAACTTTTGGAACGACATAATCTGTGTTTGGACGTCGTAAGAAAGAAAGGACGCGATAAAAGCTAAATGTGTAATGAAGAAATCGAAAATTTACTTCGATTGTGTTCTTATATTCTATATAAATAAGCTTCAAATAAATCAAAGGGAAAAATATATTAATAAATCAACCTCATGTTTTATGAAAGAAGCAGAGGTACCAATGGGGTATCCGAATGTCAGAAGTCCGAAAGGGCAGAGACAAAACCAGTAAACACCAACAAGAACGGGACAAAAACAGACAACATGTAAAACATTGAAACACAAAACAACTGAATATCAATCAACAACGCGAACTCCATTCGAACCAAGAGTGAACACATGTGCTCCGGAAGAGTAAGCAGTTCCTGCTTGCTATAGCACACCCGTCGCGTTGCCAACAGTATATTCACCTTGTCAAATCCGGTAAAGGAAGACAAAACAAAACTCTATGACAAACCAACATCTGCACTCATCTGAGAGATCGAAATCCTATTATTTGTCTATAAGTGTATGATGTCTTCCGTAAAATTTCTTGAGTGAAGACAGCAACCGAGGAGCAACATAACCCTGTGTGGGCAATTTTTGTGTCAGACGTGACGCCCTGCTAAAGAAATCGATGTAAGTCCCACACGCTATGGAGTAACGAATCAATTGAGATACGTAAACTCCATAGGCTGGAGCGGACGGAATGTTCCTACAGTTGACAATTGGAATTGAATGAATTAATTCTCATAAACTAGACATATTATACAGAGATGACAAATTAAACAGACATATAAGTTCAAATAAAATGATATACATTTATCGGAGCATACCATACTTAAATCGAGTAAGCAACCCTCCCCTTATTTCTCTAGTAGGAGGGTTCCAATTATAATTATAAAAGTTTCATTCAAACTTCCATCAACATTAAATTTAGCAAGACAACAAGTAGAAACAATGAACCACCGTATAGAGAGATTGAATGTTAAGGTTCATCTTTACACTTTGGAAAAAATGACTGATATTTCACGTTTTTTTTCAGTCTATGTGGAGCCTATAATACACATTCAATCGCTTAATAATGCGTAGCAGCGTCTAGATAAATATGTTTTGCATAAAGTTTTAGTATTTTGTAGGTGTAAATTTGATCTGTTTTGCCGGAGCATTTTCTTTGCGTTTTTCAGATTACCCAAATATAGCCAAATATCAACCTCGCCCTGTCAAATGGCCTCCACGTGCAAGGTTGTTCTATTATTTATGTTATTAAATCTACTCACAATCGATTTTATGGAAGGTTATTAAGGGGTAATTCATGCTTTATTTAAGGTACAATTTAAACGGAAAGAAAATGAATAGAGAAAACAACAAGATTTATCTTGTAAAATAGAAGGGAAAATGATCGGCGATTTTTATAGCTAGACGCTGCTACACTTTATTTTTTATTTCTATGCGTAGTTTAACTCGTACATAGACTAGAAAAAAAGGTCAAATAACTACCATTTTTTTCAAAGTGTAACCATGAACCTTAATGACACTTAAAACGTGTTTTGTCTTTCGCAGAACTTACCAAAATAGCTTCATTCGTATGTATTAATAAAAAAAAGTTATTATCAAAATAAGATTTTAATATTGTAAATGTAAATCCAACTAATACCTCTGATCTTTATAATTTAATTAAAATACTATCTCCTACAAATTTTCGGCAAACTCAGAGCCTTGCCTCCTTCATTAAACGGTCATCAGAACTGAGGATAGGAGTCTCATAGACTTTATTTTGTCGTTTATTTGTACTTTCTGTTTTATTTCTGTCACAAATCAAGTGTAATATGATTTATATGACAATAAAGTTATATCAAAATACTTATCTTTACAATTTTTGCGGCTAACATATTAATTTTGTTTATTGGCTAAAATGGAAGAGCAGAATAGAGTTCCATTTTAGATCGAGCCTTCAAGAAATCTCATTAAAGCATTGTCTCTAATATAAGAGAGAATGTACATACCTCGGCTGATAAGAATGCCCAGAACAAAACATAGCATCAGACTAACAGGTCCTCTCGGTGACATGGCTGCTACTGGTATAGGAGCCTTGAAACTGGTTGTATATTTATTACAAATTTAATGTATATTCGAAATTTTAATTATACAGATGGCGATGTAATATTAATGCGTATTCACCTTTGAAATTGTAATAAAGCATGTTATCTTCATCTAAATTGATGGTAACAACTGCAGGTCTGACACAAAGTATGAAATTATTCAATGAAATGTACTTTCTTTGTGTTTCATTATGCCCTTTTGTCTCAAATTTCCATTGAAATAGTCAACTTCATTCACACTGAATCTTACTTGGCGGTTAAATACCTTTTTCATATTTTTACAGTACATAAGATATGATGATAATTGTAACAATAATTAACACATTAATTGCCTTTGCGCAAGTGTTTTAGATACGATATATTTCATTTGCGGCATTTGATAATGTGCATTTCCGCCATTCTTAGAAGTAATACAAATGACAACAAAGTTCCAGACAATAAATAAAATATTGATTGAGATTTAAAAGAGGTCAGTTTTTGTTTTTGTTTTTTTTTTTATCCCCCTTTTTTTTAATTTTTGGTTGATCTTTCATACAGTTCTATTATTTTCAGCAAATCTTTCTTTCGGAAATGCAAAATATTTTTGACTCTTGGTTTAAATCTAATTTGTCAAAGAGTGTAAAACACATTCATGATTGAAATAATTTTGACACATTGATGACACATTGATGACATATGATGCAGTTACATGCATGTTTAATACAATTGTTTATTCATTTAATTTGCATTTTTATATATAGGGCGACTCCCTGACTCCCGTATGTATATAGTCTCTTAGGAGTCTTTATTTTTACGATGATCGAGACTACGCGTGTCGGATACGGGATGATCTATAGAATTGTTAGCCCGGGTGGTGTTCTCTGACCTTATTTTAGAGTGACCGAACGACTAAAGAAATACTTTTTAATAGGGAGTTTCTCGAAGTATTCTCAGTAACCTCTTATAACTTATGGTTTTCATTCTATTTAAACGGTATAGACTATGCATTTCTATCAATAGTCAAGTTTTTGTAATAACCAATTAAAACTGTAAGCCTATGAAGAAAAAGTAACGATTAAATTTAAAAAAAATATATAACCACAACATTTTTTAAGACAAAATGTATAAGTTTAACATTTCTTACACCATTTTTTTAATAATAAAAATCCTTTAATGGGTGTTTCTACCCTGATGTCATATCGTTTCAGCTATAAATTCATTAAAAAATAATTTATATATTATGATTCAGATTATGTTTATGGTTGAAATACGTTCGAAGCACCCTAAGTCAACTACCTTTGGATGTCCTAAAGTTAGGAGAAAAATTACGGTCTATCCCAAAGACCTTCGATAACATGGCTAAAGTTTAGAAGGGCTTGGGAAAGGTCCAAAAGAAAGGAATGCCTCGATAACACCACCCCATGTATTTTTAAAACAGTATAAAAAAATACGATAAATAAAAAAAAGTTGTTTTCTTACGAATAAATCTGTGAATAAATATTGGAGCCTCTTCCTTTTGGTCCGGATAGGTTAAAAGGACAATTAGTCGGTTTTAAAATTAAAATCGAAAATATAAAATAAAAAAATAGAATCGTTATGTATATTTTCCCTCCATCTCAAAAACTGCTTGATTCTTTTTGTGCTAAACATGGCCCACCTTTTATATGACTATTTATCGAAATTACTAAATTCATATATATAACTAAAAGTAAAAAATACCAATATTATTAAGACTTTTAAAAACTAATTCAGTTTTCGTTTTTCGGACGTAAATCGATACCGATTTTACTTTTAGGCATTGGGGAAATTAAAAACTACATTTGGTTTCCCGGCCAGTTTAAGTTCTATCAAAAAAGAAGTAGATCGTTCTATAAAACATTTTCTTTAAAATCATAATTGCAAATAAGTAATGACGTCTTCATACATATTTTTTTAAATATAATGATAAAACTGTGGATCAAACAAAACTGAATAAATATACTATTTATTACAAGAAAACAATTTATTTTTACCCAAATAATATCAATTTTGTGGTCGATCGCATATTTATCAATTTAAAATCATTAATTTCTTTTCTAACATAACATGTGAAAAATAAATTTAAAAAGCTGCTATGCTTCAAATTCATTTTAAATCCAACTTTTCTTTATTTTCGATTTGCTTGTCAAATAGATAATTTATTTTTATCCTTCACTGAACAAGGCCGTGACGTAAACCGCTGTGCATTATGGGATACAAACAACATTTAATTTAGCAAACATGTCGTAATAAATATGTTGTAATTGTAATATTCTGTGATTATAATGGATATCGATGAAATGGGGGAACGAGTTTTTGCAGCGGAACGAATTCTCAAAAAGAGGATTAGAAAGGTAGGCGAATTCCTTTGTTCCTTTGTGTTTATCGCGCGGTTCAAATCGACCCCGGTCATTCGCCCTACATTTATACGAAATATCCCATTTGTTTTTATTTTTTATTTTCAGTCGAAAGTGGAATATTTTGTCAAGTGGAAAGGCTGGTCACCCAAGTAAGTCAAAATTTAAATTATTATTTTACACATTGTCCACGTTCATCGTCAACCAATAATTAAGTTTTTTAAGATCTGTTATTTAATATTTATAATTTATGATCTGGCTGTGTATTTAATCTATTTATACTTGAAGTTGTGTGTATTGCAGATATAACACATGGGAGCCTGAAGAAAACATCTTGGATTCCAGGCTCATCGTAGCATTTAATTCCAGGTATGCACATGTTTTATGATTAATTTACACATGTAAACAAGCAATGACAAAAGTTAACAATGTTGTTAATTTTAAAACAATGTAATTATAATTTTTTTAATTTCTTTGACAAAATTTTATGTTTGAAAGTATATGGTAGTGAATTACTAAGAAACAGTCTATATTAATTTCAGTTTTTAGTTTTTATCAGTTTTCCATTTTTTAGCAACTAATTAATTATCTCATAAATTGTATTACATATTGTTAAAATAAACAAAAAATATGTATTCATTGACTTTTTGTAGCGAGGAATCACAACCAAAGAAAAGAGGACCAAAACCTAAAAAACAAAAACTGCAGGTAAATTTTTTGTTCATAATTTTTTATTGTATATATGATAATTTATTTAATGTTTAATGATGCCATTTACTCTGTTTACTAGGTAAGTTGAATAAATTAATTTTCAATTTTCAAACTGTCTTCATATCATTGTCTTTAGAAATGGTCCTAAATATGTATTCATTATAAAAAGTAAGAAAAAAGGTTTGAAATTATTAGTATAAATTGTAGTTCTTAAGAAGTTGATTATTAAGATATGATTAAATTAGCAACCAAGGAACAAAATTTACAGCTGTGTATGGTTAGCTTAGCTGGAGTTCTGCTGTTATGTAATAATATGTAAAATATTACTTATCTAAACTTTATTCCTGTTTTCCTTTTCTCCTTTTCTTGTTCTTCTTGTGTATTTATACTACATGACTGACTATCCTAAACAAGACACAGATGAGAAAATTATTTTTAAAATGTATATGCTTATAAAGGTCTTAAGTTAATGTTATTAAATGAAACAGAGCTTTCAATATTATATCACATTCTTCGATGTTGTCTGACAACTTGTTTTCAAAGGATTTTCAGTTGGTTTTTTTAATTTTTGATGGTAATAATATTTGTGCAATATTTTAAAATGAGATAATATAAGACAATACAGGAGGTTTGGGAGACCAAATTAAATAGTTTTTGTAGACAAATGGTTAAAATTTTGTGAAATAGATTATGAAATCTGAAGCAGAATTATTTCTTTCCATCAGTCTTTTTTGATAGTTTCAGCCAGAAATAAATCTTTATAAAAACTCATGAAATTTAAGGATCAATGTAAGCTGAATGCTCAGTCGTTTTTCATTTTTTAAAAGTCATAATTAGGGGTAATGAATTTTCATAGTTATATCACTTTTTGATTTGTTCAAGGCAAGTAAGAATGGAAATTTTATGTTGATCGACTTAATGTTCTTCTCGGGACGCTTTTCACTGTTTATGTTCTGTTAATGTAATACAAAAATGTTTGTATATTATTTTGACAAATACGTGCAAGATGGAGATATTTTGCAAGATTTATTGACTATAGAGAAAAGTAAAACTTTAATAATAACGCACACGTTTCACTGGTATGATGTGGGCAATTAAGAGCTCGTTTAGGGCAGTTATTGCAGCCATAAATGTGATTAATTTATGCATGCCGTCATTGACAAATCTGTAACCAGAGTTTATTCAAAGCACAAAAATATAAATTCTTGTTGTAATTACCAGAAAAAAAGTCCCAAATCGATTTGATTTTTTTTTATTTTGTGACAGGAAAATGAAAGTGCGGAAAAGGAAGAAACGTCAGACAGTGAATCGGAATCAGACGATGATAAAAACGACGACGAAGACAAGGAGTCGAGCGACGAATCAGCCGAATCAACCGACGATTCATTTAGTAAATCAGATGGAATGAATCGCAGACATGATACAAACGACGACAAATCAGAGGAAAACGACGATGTTAGATACGACAAACGAACGAAATCTGACGGTGATGCGACTGACGAAAATGATTATCCTCTTCCGCCAACTCTTCTACCCATGAACATTCGTAGACCACGTGGACGCGTAGGTCGACCAAGAGGCAGACCACGTGGACGACCAGCTTTACATCGTAGAGATATAGGACCACCTCCGTTGCAAGTTGTCTTGCGAGGCAGAGGACGCGGGCGAGGACGAAGCCGCGGGTCGGGAATTATGCGCGGATTAAGGGGTATGCGAAGAGGTCGTGGTCGTGGACCAGGACGACCATTTGGACGGGGTAGTGGTCGAGTTGGTAGACCACCATTAAATATAAGACCTACATTGACTCGTGGAAATATCCATTCCATTCGTAGAGGTGGCTTAAATATAATCAGTAGCTTAGAGAGAAAGAAACTTTTAAAAGAAAAAGCACAACGTATTAAAAATATGTTAAACATGAGCAAAGAAGCCCAGAACAAACACATGAACAATCATGAAAACTCTGATGACGAAAAGACTTGTACTCCTTCTTTTGAAAGAAGGAATCTGTTTAGTGAACGGACTTACAGACCAGTGGAAGTGAAAAACTATTGGACGCCTCCCTCGAACATTAAATGTGTTTTGGACCAAGTTAAAATAACAGACGTTACTACTTCGGACGCTACTATTACAATACGTGAGGCTTCCACGGAAGATGGATTTTTCAAAAACCGTGATGAGAGTATCGGGTCGCCGTCGTCGAAGGACAGCGATTAGCCCGGCTCTTTTGATTTTTGTGCTAAATGGTGCTAAAATGAGGATCGTGTATGTGTTGTGTGCTTTGGATTACTTGGGGAGACAGTATGCTTGGTCGATTCTACAATAAAAATGAAATGAATGTGTTCTTTTAAATCACATGGCCTAACTATAGCTTTGTCTTACAGTGGTGTATGTAGTGTATGTACACATGTAAATTGTGTAGGGAAAGATTTATGTAATACGAATAAGAAATACTAAACGGCATGACTAATGTCAGAATACTTGTACATGTACATGTATGTCACATTACTGTACATGGTTTTATTAAATAATGAAGGAAACAACAAAATTACTGAACATGGGACCAATAACAAATGTCCATGAGACATAAGAAAAAAGACCCAATAATTGGTAACTAAATGTACATGTGTATACACGGGAATTTATAATCGACTATGGTTAGCGCATAGAAATGACAGATATTTCCTATTTAAACATTTCATTGTTCTAGAAGTAAAGTCAAAGGGCAAAGGAAGTGGAGTAGCACCACCCTTGAATAGCCCGTGGTGAATCCTGAAATTAATCATTTTTCTTTACTCCTTACTTGAATTTACATATTTCTAATCACGAAATTTCTGATCAGTCCAAGTTTTCAATACATTTATCTATTGTGAGTCTAGATATATGTGTCATTTGTTTTCCAACTCATAACGCACCAGACCCTTGCGGGTTCCGGGTGGCGGATAGGCCCCCAGCAGCGCTAAGCGTGTCGGCAAAAGTCTAGTCACCAAAGAGCGCTCAGAAACCCGACATCGGGTCAGGCCGCTTAGCCAATTAAGTGACTGGGATGTGTGCCCCGGGTGGTTGAATTTGGTAGCCCTGTCATAATGAATGCCGGGTCGTCAGGTTATAATGTTGAAAACTCGACTGCAAACCATAGCGGAGCATCGTGATGGGGGAAAATGTCACGTTCCTCACAATTTGAAGAACCCTGCTGCAGGTCTCGGTAAGAGTAGGACCCGTAGGATCCCCATCACTACCCACCATTTCTTTTTCAAATGACAGTCGATTGGCCTTGTGTCCCCCTTTCCCACGTGCCCTTTCCTCCACTTCTTATTTTTTTCATGTTTATTGTATTACCTCTTGTTCATCTCACGGATAAAGCCGAAATCGCACTGCTTGGGCAGTTCTTGTTCCTCTGTGGGGATAATCAAAGAACCGAGGACGAAAGGGTGAGAGTTATAGGGGCACTGCCTCTTCCACTACTATACAGTACCTTTAACGATCCTATAAGTCGAAAAATTACTTCCCTTCATTTCAGATATTTAATTACTAAAAGCTTTAAAAATCACGAGGTAACATTTGGTTAAAAACTTTTCATTTACACTCTATCCGGATCTTGCTATCAAAAATTGGCTATTGATTAAAATTAGCATCGCTGTTCTAAATGCACATAGTAATGCAAATCATAACTAATAATAGCCATTACACTAGTAATATTTATTATAAATGTACCTGCAGTTACTTTCGTTTATGTTCAGACTAATAGTAACTCGTGTGCGTTGGTAATCAACCTCACGGTGTGAAACGCTTTTTGAAAAGCACAAAGTTGTGCTTGTCATTACTACAAAACTTGTTATACGGGAACATGTCAATGATGGTATCTAAGGATTTAGAGAAGTACAAATACAAATACAAAAGCTTTATTTAAAGTCGGTGCATATACATAACATAAAACACGAGCTCTAATGAGCTTTTAAAACCGACATAACATATAACAACACAGTACACATAAGACATATACAGTTACAATAAGACAAAACAGTTTCATGCAATACACACAGTTACATATAAAACATAAAACACAAATTAGATGTACATAAGACATCATACAATTGTATTAGTAGACATCTAAACATAAAACATGGAGTAATAAAAATATCTGAAAGACAGTCTTTGAACGGTCTTCAGATATGTTTTAGTCTAAGGAAAGGCCAATGAAAGGGTCCTAGTTTGAGATGCATCATATTAAATATGGCCAAAAGTTGAAATAACAATTAAGTAAACAATTCTAATGACATAGGACTTAATTATTCTAGGGTATTGAAATAAGGACATAAAAAATAAATATGTCTGATGCGGATATTTATCTTAGATGACGAGCGAATAACCATGATAACATCGGAAAAATAGATATTCAGAGAAAGATTGACTGACCTTATAAGAATTAAAGGTTACCAGACAATTCAAGATGCCTAACTGGCAAATGACCCTGCATATTTAGCGCTTAAGTCGTGGTAGCTATACGAATTAATGCTAATGGTACCTTTTCCAAATATCTTGTTAATTTTGGTACAGCTTAATTATTGCAAACTGTCCTATACTGACTATTTGTGGTGTGTTTGGAAAGCTTAGAAATTATATAATCTTAATTTTATTCTATGAGACTATGATAAAAGCAATTGACCTTCTGTTTCTGATAAAGTTGGAATCCTCTATAACTGGTTTCACTATAGATAAATTCCAGGCAATAAATTTTTCTTTGCTTGACGTGCGTTTCTTCTATTCTATTCAAAACTTGTAAGAGGCGCTCCGATCAAAAGGCAAAGGCACATAACAATAAAAACGAAATATGCCAAACTGGAACCAATAAATATCAACCTTTTCAATGTTGTTTTATAAATGTTGAAGAATATTGTGCCCTTTGATACACTGTAAAAATAGGTGTTTACATCCTAAACATAATCCTAAACACATTTTGTCCCCCTTTTTTTATGCCAAAAATTTCTATACATGTTGAATTTCTAAACGCGTTTAGGTTTTAAACACAATCCTAAACGCCTTTAGGGCTAAACATGTTTTAAAAATGTTTAAATTCTAAACGCCGTTTTTACAGTGTATGATATTATTGTTTAACAAAGTTGATTTAAGTTATGATTTGAGTAATGATATAATAATATCATGATAAACATTTTTGGTTTGGACTTTTTTCTATAGGTAAGCATTGGACTTTTTTCTATAGGTAAGCATCACCAATCAAACATTTTTGTTTGCCTTATCGATTAAATCTCCAAGGATGGCTTCGATATACACCATACCCAATATCTTTAGACAGTTCTAAGATCACCCTAAAGTAACTTCCAAACTCTTAGGACATATTGTAGGATAGCTTGATTGACGCGGGCCCAGTCCTCCGGACAAATAAAAAAAATGTAACCTGAATGTTACAAAAAATACTGATTAATTTCAAAGAGACAAACCTTGTTAAGTGTTACAAGAGACCAAATTACCAACGGGTTCACGTAAGGTTGATTTTCGTAAGCCATTTTAAATGGGATAAATTGTAAATTCATGTATAAAAAAAGAAACAAGTCCTACCAGAAATATATTTTAAGTGATCGTAACACAAATAATAACCCAAATATTTTCATGGTGAATTGTGGTAATGAATGAGCTCTTAGAAATAAAAAATAACTGTGTTTAAGTCAAAATAATTTCTTTTCTTCGCCGAAACGCGACGGAGGAACTTTGTAATGATCTTCGTCCGTGACTCTTTCGTGTCTTTCCATCACACGTTTGTAGACGCAACTCCTCTTTTGTGTGATATGTCGCCATGAATGTGTTGTTATCTTATCACAACGATTGTTTTATTCGACAAATTTCATAAATTATGGAACATAAAAGACTTTTTGCTTTAACGGTCATAAATTATGGAACATAAAAGACTTTTTGTTTTAACGGTCATAAATTATGGAACATAAAAGACTTTTTGCTTTAACGGTCATAGAAACGTTTTTATGCAATTTTTACAACCTTGAAGCAGCTGAACATACATGTATCTTTTGTTCACATTTTGGAGATTTTTACTTTGTTCCCATGCCATCTGCTACATTGTTGGGTTTTAATTTTAAAGCCGAAGGGAACATTGCCATTTGGGCGATGGCAACATAAATTCGTATATCAGATTAAAAAAATAGTTACATGTTACAATTATATTTATTCATGATTTTTATACTACGCATGTCAATATAAACTCATTTCTTTAACTCATAGAATCTATAAACAACTAAAACTGAATAGAGTAATCAATTAATTTGATTATTGAGATAATTTAACAGAAAAAAATCTTTAAAAAAACATGACAAAATTTAAGATTCTGAATTAGAAGGACCTTAAAACCTTTATCGTACACAATACCATCTGCCAATTTTGTCACTTTCTCACAAATACAATAGATACTAGAAAGTCTGTTTCATATTTTCATTTACAAAGTACACATGCATCAAAATGCAGACTTAATGAAGACGAATAATTTATATGACTTGAACTTTCACATTGTCAAATTTCCTGATATAGAAACAATCTCTGTTTTCATTTAAAACTTTTATTGATAAATACGAAAAAAAAACCAGCTATCATTGAATATAAAAAGTAAAACAGTTATTCATATATGAACGAGGTATACATTTATAGCTGTTCTTGTTGATCGTCCAAAAACTAACCACAGTTTTATGAATGTTCACATCGTAGTTTCAGCAGTTCCCTTTATTCTCTTTTCCAAAGTTTCGCTTTCACTTTTCAGTTGTGTGACTTTACGAGAAGCATTCTGTTGAGTGCGTTCCGCTACCGGATAAACACGTTGATGACGTTTCTTGCATAACAAGAAACCTGCAAAACTTTTGCGAAATTTTTCATTCATAAAAGCATAAACTATAGGATTGTAGCATCCGCTGCTCATAGCGAGGCACTGCAAGCAAACGCGAACCACATTCACTTCTGAAGATAGTTTCGTATGATTTTCATCTGTTATAATGTGAAATAGCTGAAGCGGTGACCAGCAAATAACAAATACAAGGATTACTGTTACCAACATTTTAATGGCGCGCCTTTTCTGTCGAAGTCTCAGACTGTCCGATCGATATACGTTAGCAGTAAAAGAAATGGCTCCTTTCCCCCATAGTCTTTGAATAATGATTCCATATAAAATCGCCATCACCATCAATGGAAAAACAAACAATATTCCAAAGCTCATCCAAAGTCGTAGAAATTGCTGTTGATGAGTTTCGTATTTCGGATATAAGCATTCCTGGATGGTTTCACAAGCAGAAGTAAACTCTATAAGTTCATAACTTGTTGCTTGTGGAATTCCAGACAGTGCAGAGAGAAACCAAACGGCAGAAAGAATCACCGCTATTTTATACCTCGACTGAAAAACCTGAAGTTTAAACGGAAAGACGATCGCATAGAAACGATCAAGAGCTATACAACATAAAGTCAACGAGCTGCAACCAACAGAAAACGTGGTCATAAACGGGACCAGTTTACAGGCAAACCTTCCGAACGTCCAGTGTATCGAGATGACTTGTCCGATATTAAAAGGCACGGTACTGACAAGCAGCAACATATCACTTCCGGCGAGGGAAACGATGAAAATATTTGTAGTTGATCTCATATTTCTGTTAAAGATAAACGTCAGGAGAACTAGAGAATTCCCGATCAGGGACACGGCAATGATAATGGCGTAGCACGTGACAAGTATCGTCTGCAAAGTTTTACTAAATTCACATTGATCCGGTAGTTTTAATATCGTAGGAAAATACATGGGAAATGTTTCACAAAAAGCATTTGTCTGTTTTGCAGAATGTCCATCTTCACAGCAATTCATCATTCTAAAGAGTCTTTGTATCGAAGCAATGTTGTTCGTGTGAGAAATTGTCGCCTCAGATGTTCCATTTCTAGCGATATGAGTTATGGTGTTACTCCAGTAGTGAGTGGTGTTTTCATAAACGATGGTAATGTCCGACGTGTCTGCGATAGTGGACCAAGACATTGGCGACATGGACGTGTCGATAGTGGTTTGCCAGCTCATTGCGAATCGAGTTAAATGATAGAATGACTGTTTAAACACGGTGAAAATGTTTTTCTTTTTTTTTGCGTAATAAGTTAACACGGCGAATCCATTCACGTTTTGTCCTTTAGGTAGTAATGAAATGGACTTTTCTACAGAGATTCCACGTCATTGCCTCTCAATGATTTCCGATTGGTCCAGATCAGAAAGATTGCAAAACAAACACAAGGGAATGACGAACCATATGGTATATTTATAGGCAAGATCCGGAATAGCAGGTTAGCCATGCTGATAGGAAATTTCATCTCTTTTTATCTCGGGATTTCTAAGAGGAGGAAGTTAATAGTTCGCTAATTCCAAACTGTATCAATCTCCATTGTTTACAAAAGAATCAAATTTGTGAAATTATTAAGATTTGATAGGGTAATTTGTTTGACATTCTTAAGATAGATATTCAAATAGGACTTTTATAAAAGAATCTGGTGAAGGGTTGATAGTAAACATTATAATCCCTAACTAAATGCTAGAAGTCTTTTGTGTTTTGATTTCAAAATTTCCACATATGCAACGCAGATAAATTTCAATTATACAGGGGTGTTAAGGTAGGAAAGAAACAAACTTGTGCTAATGGGGCATTTGAATGTCAAAAGCTAAGAGCAAAGAAAAAGCCAGTAAACATGAACAAAAACAGCGCGAAGATTCAGACACACACAACAAAAACCACCTGAAAAGCAATCAATAACGAACTGAGGTGCTCCGGAACACATGTATAGACAAGTTTTGTTGGACTTTATTTACAGGTTCTGAATAAGAAAAGAATATACATGAGTTGACATCTATATGATTGGTTCAAAATTGCAATTTATATAACCTGGCCTTAAGATTATGGCAAATGTTGTAATTATGTCGGTGCAACTATATATGTCGCATTGCAACACGTTGCAGGCGACATAATTGTATCATTCTAAATAATTTTAAAGCCAGATTATATTTCAATCAATTTTGACCCATGCAATCATATAGATTTCAACAGAACTAAGGGTTTAGAATAACACCAGAACGACAAGTAAACGATGATATTTATTTAGGCATGGACCATCAAGGATTTTACCTTGAGCCGTGATTTTTTTTTCAGCTTTCTGGTGGTCGGCAACGTTCCGTCTGCTCCTGCATGCTTGTGGAGTCTTCGTGTCACAATTGATTCGTTAAGTACTCCAGAGCTTGCGGGAATAACAGCGATTTCCTTGGCAGAGCGTCACGTTTGACACAGAAATTGCTGACACAAGGTTATGTTGCTTCATGGTTGCTGTCCACGCGCAAGAAATTTTACGTTAGACACCGTGCACTCGTAGAAAATATGGCATTTCTATCTCTCAAATGAGTGCAGATGTTGGTTTGTCATAGAGTTTTATTTTGTCTTCCTTTACCGGATTTGACACACTGAATTGGAAACTAGCGAAACAACGGTTGTGGTATAGCAGGCAGGAACCGCTTACTCTTCCGGAGCACCTTGGTTCACTCTTGTCACGACTTGAGTTAGCGTTGTTGATTTCCGTTCGGTTGATTTTGTGTTTTGTGTTTCATCGTGCTGATTTTGTTCTTGCTTTTCGTTTTTGTCGTTGCCTTTCGGACTTTTGACACTCGAATATTGGTGCCTCTTTGCTTCTTGCAAAAACAACCAGCATCTGAAGCATATATTGTATTTAGCAATCTTGGATGCAAATGTCATACCAATGTGGTTGACAATGCACTTTTAAGTAAGTAGGAATGGACTTTAAACATTCTTCTATAAGTGGTCATTCATGCAGAAATAGGTCATAGCCAGTATCAGAAGCATGAATTGTGTTAGCATCCTTAGATAAACTTATGATACCAATATCTGTGGCAGACCAAGAAATTTCAAAAAGGGGGTTCACTGACTTGCCCGTATCCCTTGGCCATGCAAGTGGAGGGTATTCATGTAGAAAATTGAGTTCAAGGTCATATGGGAGGTTTCTTAAGGCCATTTACTAATCAAAAGGTATCTGTGGTTCAAATAAATTCTAGGTATCAAAGTTACTGATGTATCATTTACATTTGATCAAACCATTTACCTTAATATAAGATTCCCACCCAACACATGCATTTCAAATGTGCTCCAAATATTTAGTGTAATTAGGGAAACAAAAACAAAATTATCAAACAGACCAAGTTTGATAAGAATTGGAATGAAACGTTGTTTTTTTTAAACAAGAGGCTCCAATGATTAGGCCATTCTATAGGCCAATTTGTCCTTTCTTCTTCAGTCGACTTTTTCTAGAGTGTTGAAAGACTCTTGCCCGGAAATACAGGAGGCCCCATCTAATGACATGTTAGAAAAGAAAATGATATTTACTATATACAGGTTAAAACTATTTAGATGGTCAAGTCCGGGTTGTTAGATGTGGATTGGTTTTGTCTTCCTTTACCTATTAACACACTGAATTAGAAATTAGCAGGCAGGAACCGCTGACTTTTCCGGAGCACCTGAGTTCATTCTTGTTACGACTTGAGTTCGCGTTGTAGATTTTTGTCTTATGTGTTTATTCGTGCTGTTCTTGTTTGTGTTTACCGATTTTGTCGTTGCCCTTTCGGACACTCGAATGTCCCATTGGTGCCTCTGCTTCTTGCTCCTGTCAAGGCTGTAGGCAGATGGGGGTACCGGCAGATGGTAATTGCAGCCTTGACGTCTTCCATTGAAGCAGCTGAGGTAGTGGTTTCTTGTAGTGAGTGTTTAACGCCCGTGCAACGCTATATAGGTTATTTACAGGCGATGGTTTCTTGTAAGGTGTTCCATTACCTGGTGGATCTTGGGAAGAAAGAGTACCGGTATTGGTCTTTAATGGTACGCTGCTGTCTTACACGTTTTCCCACTCTGATTCGGGTATCTCCTTTAAAGGGCCTTAACCCCTATATGTGGGTAATCTGACAACTTTTGACCCAATGGAGAAATTTTAGAGCCAAATCAGCTGAAGGTTTTGCAAGCAATAGCTTTTCTTTATCTGCAATAGTTTTCATTCTTAAGGGCAAAAAAAGCCACAAGAGGCTCTCAGGAGCCTGAATCGCTCACCTGGTCCTTAGGGCCATAAGGGTCTCTTCTACAGGGGTCATCTGAGAATTTTATCTAACAGAGACTAATGTAGAGTTTAAAATAAGCTGAAGGTTTAAGCAAGTCACAGCTTTTCTCTATCTGCAATAGGTTTCATTCTGTAGGGGAAAACCAGTGAAAAATGTTGCTTTTAAAAGGACCATACCCCTAGAAGGGTTCATTTGACAACTATGACCCAATGAAGACAGTTGTAGAGCTTTTGATTCTAAAGAGCTTAGGATCCTTTTATATTCTTTGTTATAGTTTCTGAGTTATAAGCCATTTTAAGTTATTTTACCCTATATTCTGTTGCCATGTTTTTATTGAATCTTTTTAAAATGATGATCATTTGTTGCCAGCATGTCATTTATAATTCCTGCAAAGTTTGAGTTCAGTGGTTTCAGAAGAGAAGATTTTTAAAATTGTTTATGGACAATGACAAGGCATAGCGATGGCATAAGGTCACATGGCTTTTTTGCTATACTTCACCTCTAAAGGGATATAAGGGGCCATCTGACAACTCTGACTAAAAGAAACTTCTGTAGAGCTTTTCATGCTGAAGATGGAAGGCTGCTTCAGATATTCTCAATCCGATATACATTTTGATTTGTAAGCCCACAACTTAGGTCCAACCCCCTGATCTATTTTTAGCAATGGCAGTCATGTTTTTCAGCCAGCAGTCATAAATTTTGCAATCTTGGTAAAGGGCATTCCTTAGATGATGTGTGCAAAGTTTTAAAGTAATCCCTTGTTATTCCCTTCAGTAGTTTAAGAGGAGAAGATTCTTAAAGACAAGAGTTGACACTAAAGTATGTCTCGCCTGTCGGCACCATCACAGAACTCATTGAAGGTCTAGCTGGGCCTTCAGAAAAGTTAAGGACAAGGTCATGTGACAGATGACAGAATTCCATTTAACCATCACAAAAATGTCTGAAGTGTGTTCTAGATACCAGTGTTATTGAGAAACAATGAAAAAGAACAACATTCACTAAGTCATTCAACCATGAAAATGGGGTCAAGGTCACATTACATGGTGACATCAATTGCATATACCATAATGCCCAAACATCAGATGCCTAACTATAATATTATACTTTTTACTTAACTCATTTTCCACTCAAAAATCATCAAAGTTCACAAAGTCACTGAAACATGAAAATGGGATCAGGGTCACACAACATGGTGTCATTTGTGTAGACCAAAACCCCAAATGTCTGTATACCAAATATCAGAATTTATTTTCCACAAACCAAAAATCATCTAATTTCACAGAGTCGCTGAACCATAAAATTGGGGTCAGGGTCAAACGGCATGGTGCCAGTTGCGTAGACCATAACCCCAACTGTCTGTATACCAAATATCAGATGCCTAGCTATTATACTTTTCCTGTAATTCATTTTCCACAAAAGTCTTACAAAGGGGTCTTTTGGTCCGAAAAAACATCTAAGTTCACAGAGTCGCTGAACCATTAAATTGGGGTCAGGGTCAAACGGCATGGTGCCAGTTGCGTAGACCATAACCCCAACTGTCTGTATACCAAATATCAGATGCCTAGCTATTATACTTTTCCTGTTATTCATTTTCCACAAAAGTCTTACAAAGGGGTCTTTTGGTCTGAAAAAACATCTAAGTTCACAGAGTCGCTGAACCATGAAATTGGGGTCAGGGTCAAACGGCATGGTGCCATTTGCGTAGAACATAACCCCAACTGTCTGTATACCAAATATCAGATGCCTAGCTATAATACTTTTCTTGTAATTCATTTTCCACAAAAGTCTTACAAAAAAGTTTACGCCGTCGTTGCCGCCGCCGCCGGAAAGTAATACTTAAATCTCGCCTTCAGCGACTAAAGTCGCAGGCGAGACAAAAAATTAATGACAACAAATGAAGACGGAAAACAAGTGATGGCAATAGCTCACATGACCCTTCAGGTCAGGTGGGCTAAAATACTTGGAATTGGTAGGCTAATTCACAAATAGGACATGTATGTTTTTGGATATTTTATTATTACATAAATATCATAACTGTATCTAGAATGACATCAATAAAGTCTTATATAGAACTAGGAATGTGATGTGATGAACTCTTATTTTTAGTGGACAGTAAATACGGATAGCGTCTTTTTCAAAATATAAAGGAGGAAATTTAAAAAGAGGTTTTATTCATATTTTGTTCGTATTTTTTGCATGAAAATTATAAATTACAAAAAAGAAGATTATTCTAAAAATGTTGAGTAAAATGTAAATTATTTGGTCCTTAATATTACGTTTACAGTAAGTTTGATATGATTTTATTAAGCTATCAAAGCATAAAACAATATGAAGAAGCAATTGGGGAAAATGATGAACTGAAAAATAATTTTCTTTTTTTAAATTTCAAGGTATGCAGATTACTTACATGTAAAATGATATATATTATACATGTATTTGCTATAAATATTTAACCTGAACTTACATTTTACTACCCATATAAATGTTTAAAAGTATAAAACATGTTAAACAATCCTTAAAGCTTACACTTATGATGAATAGGAAAAAAGTGTCTACTACAAAAATAAATGAAAGCATAGACTGAACATCAAGATTTGTTATGCTAAACGGAAAAACAAGAGGCTCCCAAGAGCCTGAATCGCTCACCTGAACTACACAGATACATATATTTGTAGATATCATTGTGCTTAACCATATGCGATTTTAATTTATGAAATATCTTGGTTAATTTTCAAGATATAAGGCTTAATAAGTGCAAATTTGGCAAAAATTAGGAAAAAGAACAATAACTCCCACATCAGCAGTCAGATTTTTTCCGAAATTTCAGGTTAGGTAGATCTTAATATGCTGATCACTTTTGATTCTTGCACAATTTTGATATCTGAAACCAGTTTTGATTTATTAGCAAAAAAATGAAATTTGCCCCTATGTTCTATTTTTAGCCATGGTGGCATTGTTTTTTTACCAATCAAAAATCTGAATGATAGAGTTGTAGCATATAAGCTATCAAACAGTGTGCCATGTTAAGATGCAGTTGGTCTTACGGTTTCAGACAAGTCAGGGGAAAAGTAATGAGCAATGGTAAATATTGACGCTTTAAGGGCCATAACTCCTAAAAGAAATGGTTCTACAGCTTTGACCTAATTACATGGTAGATCTTGATGTGCTTAATCATATGAAATTTGAATTTTTGAAATATCTTATCATATAGTTCTCAAGATATAGGGCTAAATAAGTGAAAAATGTTTAAAAAATCCAGAAAAAGGGCAATAACTCCTATGTCATTTGTTGGATCTTCTTGAAAATTTCAGAGCAGGTAGATCTTGAGATGCTAATGACTTTTGTCTCCCATCAGAATTTTGATATCTGTTACCGTTTTTGAGTTATTTCCAAAAAACTGTAATTTGACCCCTATGTTCTATTTTAAGCCATGGAGGCCATATTTTTTGACGAATCAAAAATCCGAACAATAGAATTGTAGCTTTAATGCTATTAAACAACTGTGCCATGTTTGGTTGAAGTTAGATGTATGGTGTCAGACAAGTTAATCTTTGAAATTCAGGGGAAAAGAAATGAAAAATGGTAAATTCTGACGTTTTAAGGGCCATAACTCCTAAAAGGAATGGTTTTACAGCTTTGACCTAATTACATGAAATGTAAATCTTGATGTGCTTAATCATATGCAATTTGAATTTTTGAAATATCTTGTATAGTTTTCAAGATATAGGGCTAAATAAGTGCAAATTTTGAAAAAATCCAGAAAAAAGGCAATAACTCCTACATCGGTTGTTGGATCTTCTTGAAAATTTCTGGGCAGGTAGATCTTGAGGTGCTGATCACTTTTACCCTCGCCAGAATTTTGATATCTGTGACTGTTTTTGAGTTATTTGCAAAAAACTGTATTTTGACCCCCCTGTTCTATTTTTAGCCATGGCCGCCATGTTTTTTTACGAATCAAAAATCCGAACAATAGTTTTGTACACATAATGCCACAAAACAACTATACCAAGTTTGGTTGCAATTGGTGTCGGACAAGTTAACGTTTGAAAAATTGTTTACAGACAACGACGACAACGACGGACGCCAAGTGATGGTAAAAGCTCACATGGACCTTTGGTCCAGGTGAGCTAAAAAACAGAAATCAATTTATGAATTTGTTCATTCCATACAGAATGTAAAAATGTTTAAAAAAAGATATAAATAAAACAATGTTGTAAAAATGTAACAGGCAATCTAAAAAATAAAACAAAGGATTTCACAACCTGAATTTAAATTAATTATCTGTTGACAGGGGGGAGTTCACTTTACACTGCTACAAATTATTTGAAATGGGGGGGTGTTAGGTGTGTCAAAATGGCAGATTCTTGGAGATCACAAGGTTTCTGATGACTTTGGAATTTCCTGACAAATAAATTGAAACCAGTTAAATAACTGAGAAATAACCCCTTCTTGAAAGATTGTAAGAGACCTCAATGTTCAAATAAGGAAAGATGCCATTAAGTATCTGTTTGTTGAATTTGTTTTTACCTTCCAGGTAATTTCACCATTGAAATAAACCATCTTATCCCTCCAAATAGAACATTTCTTTATATTTTGAAAGCTTTTTATAAATGAATACATGTATTTTAATTCTTAAAACACTTTTTTGTTTACATTTTACAATATGTAAAATATAAAAGTTTTTCAAAGTTTTTTCTAAACTATTTTCACATGCAGAATACATACATGTATTTCATATAATATAACATATAAGTCAATTTTAATACTATTGTCATACATGTATGTACATATGGACCTATAAAAAGTTGCTAAAATACTTGCTGTAAAGTTTTATAATTGCTAAAAGTATGTGTTAAAAATAAATAACGCTGGACGGTACAAATAAAAACACAGATCTGACTTAGATGTACGATAAATATCACAACAGAAATAAAGCACCTTAATGATACAGACTTTGCTGAGTAGACGATTTATGGCAAAGAGGAAATAAGAATAATCTATCTCAAGAATAACAAAACAAAACCGACAAAGATGTCAAATAATTTCTTTTTAAGAGTTTATTCAATATTTGAAGAAAACCAGGTACAAAATCTATCATGGGGAATTTCTTTTTACCAAAATATTTTTTTTTAACATTGCATCAAAGTATAGAATCATTGTTTTTCAAAATTTCAAAGACTTCAATTTCAGATAATGTTTACAGCACATATGAAGTTTAAAACATCTTAGAAATCAACATTCATTTTCGTGTATGCTTTTTTTTAAAAAGCAGAATGATACATTCCGGAGATAAAATTGTTCTATTAAGTATAACAGTAAAGAAAGACTAAACAACTACTAATAAATATATTGCACATGACATTATACTTTAAATGCTAAAACTACAGTTTATATGATCAATAAATTAAAAAATCATGATAAAAAAAGCAGAAAGCACAAAAATTGCAAATCAGAAAAATTCCCACTTCACTACAATGCTTGCATGTTTTTTTGGCAGGTTTTTATTTAAAAACTAGTAAAAATTGCATATATAATTAGCTAATTTGCATAATTCATATTATAAGTTAATAATATTTACATATGTTTAACAACTAACAACAATAAACAAATAAATATAACAATGTTTATTCAATCATGAGTTTAAAAAAATAAAAAACGAGTGGCACTAAGAAAGCAACAAGAATTAAAACTATAAAAGCATTAATTAAACAAACTAAATAAAAATTATGCACTGCATTTGTATTCAGGGACAAAAATGTGTCAGACAGATAGATACTAAATGATAAATAAATACAAAAAAATACATAAAAGAAAATCTGTATACATGGATTTCAGACCTCTAGGGAGATGAGACATTTTATTAATCAAGGGACGGAAAACATGCAGAATTATGGAAGAATTCAAAGAGTCCTAATGCCCAAAATGAGGGTCTTTGTTGATGTAAACTTCTAGGTTAATACCTTAACATTTATATATTAATATCATATCACAATAACTGACTAGGTTCTAGAATATGGTTAGGATATATGTTGTTTACATATTACAGCAATCTTTGGCGTAGTCCATCCGCCTGCCTTCTACAGTAGCTTACACCTATATCAATGCAAGATTGGAGTCTTTAATTAACAGCACTCTTCATGGCTGCTATACAGGCCTCATAACATAACAAATATTGGTCCTGAAAAATAAAGAAAATGTGTCTTACAAATTGATACGAGTTTGTGTCAAAATATTTTGTTTTTAAGTCATGTAAGTATTAATGCATTTATTTAGTCTGTTAAAATATTGAGCAAGATTTATTCCCTTGCAACCCTATACAGGTAACTTAATTAAGGGCAACTCAAAATATTTAACTATAAGTAAACTGTCAGTTATTGGAACCTTACTAGCATAACTGGTACTTCAAAAGCTTGTTCCTAAAGTGATTTACAATGTTTAATTGGTATGTACATGTATTAAATTAAACAGGTTCATGAAATCTCAAATTGTCAAAGTTTTCATTTCAGTAAAATGCCAGAAATTGTAAGATCTAAATCGACTGTTGGCAACATGTCGATGTGAGATGCCTCTGATTGCAGTTTTTGTGTGTTTTTAGTGTTTTCAGTGTGTTGATGTCTTTTGTGTAAATTAATTTTGTCTGTCCTTCCAGTTTACTAACATTTGTTTGCAACTAAAAAGGAACATAAACATTAGGGCATACAATTTTTTATGCTGTCTGTCTACATTTTGACTCATCAGTGACACTCTGACCAAAAGATTACACCACTTACTTTGGTTTGGATCATGCCCTGTCTCTGTCGTCTTAAGTCTTTCACAATATCAAAGATGTCACACTAAAATAAATAAACAGGATGAAAAAAAATGGACCCAAGTGAAGGGTATTCATGGAAAATAAGATTGACTTTGCATAAAAGACACAATACGAGACAATCAGGTACCTCATAAATAAGACAACAACTTTTTGTATAAGCAACTGTTTAAAGAAAATGTAATTTTTTACAAAGTCCCCAAGTTAAATAAAGAAAACATGCATAGAAGTCATTTTCTTATTGTGTTTGGATAAATGTACAAGATCTTTCGAAAAAAAAATCTCTAATAAAATAATTAATTTACTAGGCTATTTCTTAAAGAATTTTTGTGACAACATATTAAATCATTACATACCTTGCCTTCGACTTCTAGCCTTCCCAAGGCAATATCTATAGTGATAAGGGCACCTGTTCTCCCTATCCCAGCACTACAATGGACAACCAATGGACCATTGGTCTGGTACACATGGCCAAGTTGTAAGTACTGTAAAAGATAGTAATGAGGCATTGAATTAAAAATATCTAATGTCAGTTAACTTTTAGAACCTATATGTAGAAGATAACGAGATGTAGAATATGTGTATGTGACTCAACCATCATAAACAAGTGGTAGTAGGCACTGCTCGCTGTTTTGCAATAGGCCCAAGGTCAAAATAAAATGCATATTTGTGAAATCCAGTAATGAAATAGTCAAATAATGACCCCCTTGTTAAACAAGGAATGGATAGCCTTGTTGTAATAATTTTTTTGTAATAAAATGTTTTTTATTATTAAAATCAGAAACACCACAGCAGATCTGAGCATATCTTACTAACTGTGAAATCAATAAACTGTCTTACTTAACATAAGGCAGACAACTTACATATAACAAGTTTGGGTTAGCATTTCTCTTGAAATATTCATATTCAATCACAAGGTGAAATGCTGCAGTTCACTTTTCTTGTCACAATCTTAATTTAATGTTCAATTTGGAAAGATTGGTTTGCTGGCCATGTAGTATAGTTCTTACCTGAAGTAAGGGAAGGTGAGACAGGTACACCATGGTCTGGCCAGGTAGTATAGTTCTTACCTGAAGTAAGGGTACAGGTGAGACAGGTACACCATGGTCTGGCCAGGTAGTATAGTTCTTTCCTGAAGTAAAGGTACAGGTGAGACAGGTACACCATGGTCTGGCCAGGTAGTATAGTTCTTACCTGAAGTAAGGGTACAGGTGACACAGGTACACCATGGTCTGGCCAGGTAGTATAGTTCTTACCTGAAGTAAGGGTACAGGTGAGACAGGTACACCATGGTCTGGCCAGGTAGTATAGTTCTTACCTGAAGTAAGGGAAGGTGACACAGGTACACCATGGTCTGGTCAGGTAGTATAGTTCTTACCTGAAGCAAGGGTACAGGTGACACAGGTACACCATGGTCTGGCCAGGTAGTATAGTTCTTACCTGAAGTAAGGGAACAGGTGAGACAGGTACACCATGGTCTGGCCAGGTAGTATAGTTCTTACCTGAAGTAAGGGAACAGGTGAGACAGGTACACCATGGTCTGGCCAGGTAGTATAGTTCTTACCTGAAGTAAGGGAACAAGTGAGACAGTTACACCATGGTCTGGCCAGGTAGTATAGTTCTTACCTGAAGTAAGGGTACAGGTGAGACAGGTACACCATGGTCTGGCCAGGTAGTATAGTTCTTACCTGAAGTAAGGGTACAGGTGAGACAGGCACACCATGGTCTGGCCAGGTAGTATAGTTCTTACCTGAAGTAAGGGTACAGGTGAGACAGGTACACCATGGTCTAGTCAGGTAGTATAGTTCTTACCTGAAGTAAGGGTACAGGTGACACAGGTACACCATGGTCTGGCCAGGTAGTATAGTTCTTACCTGAAGCAAGGGAACAGGTGAGACAGGTACACCATGGTCTGGCCAGGTAGTATAGTTCTTACCTGAAGTAAGGGTACAGGTGACACAGGTACACCATGGTCTGGCCAGGTAGTATAGTTCTTACCTGAAGTAAGGGTACAGGTGAGACAGGCACACCATGGTCTGGCCAGGTAGTATAGTTCTTACCTGAAGTAAGGGAACAGGTGAGACAGGTACACCATGGTCTGACCAGGTAGTATAGTTCTTACCTGAAGTAAGGGAACAGGTGAGACAGGTACACCATGGTCTGGTCAGGTAGTATAGTTCTAACCTGAAGTAAGGGTACAGGTGACACAGGTACACCATGGTCTGGCCAGGTAGTATAGTTCTTACCTGAAGTAAGGGTACAGGTGAGACAGGTACACCATGGTCTGGCCAGGTAGTATAGTTCTTACCTGAAGTAAGGGTACAGGTGAGACAGGTACACCATGGTCTGGTCAGGTAGTATAGTTCTTACCTGAAGTAAGGGTACAGGTGACACAGGTACACCATGGTCTGGCCAGGTAGTATAGTTCTTACCTGAAGCAAGGGAACAGGTGACACAGGTACACCATGGTCTGGCCAGGTAGTATAGTTCTTACCTGAAGTAAGGGTACAGGTGAGACAGGTACACCATGGTCTGGCCAGGTAGTATAGTTCTTACCTGAAGTAAGGGAACAGGTGAGACAGGTACACCATGGTCTGGCCAGGTAGTATAGTTCTTACCTGAAGCAAGGGTACAGGTGAGACAGGTACACCATGGTCTGGCCAGGTAGTATAGTTCTTACCTGAAGTAAGGGTACAGGTGAGACAGGTACACCATGGTCTGGCCAGGTAGTATAGTTCTTACCTGAAGTAAGGGTACAGGTGACACAGGTACACCATGGTCTGGCCAGGTAGTATAGTTCTTACCTGAAGTAAGGGTACAGGTGAGACAGGTACACCATGGTCTGGCCAGGTACTATAGTTCTTACCTGAAGTAAGGGTACAGGTGACACAGGTACACCATGGTCTGGCCAGGTAGTATAGTTCTTACCTGAAGTAAAGGAACAGGTGAGACAGGTACACCATGGTCTGACCAGGTAGTATAGTTCTTACCTGAAGTAAGGGTACAGGTGAGACAGGTACACCATGGTCTGGCCAGGTAGTATAGTTCTTACCTGAAGTAATGGAACAGGTGAGACAGGTACACCATGGTCTGGCCAGGTAGTATAGTTCTTACCTGAAGTAAGGGTACAGGTGAGACCGGTACACCATGGTCTGGCCAGGTAGTATAGTTCTTACCTGAAGTAAGTGTACAGGTGAGACAGGTACACCATGGTCTGGCCAGGTAGTATAGTTCTTACCTGAAGTAAGGGTACAGGTGAGACAGGTACACCATGGTCTGGCCAGGTAGTATAGTTCTTACCTGAAGTAAGGGTACAGGTGAGACAGGTACACCATGGTCTGGCCAGGTAGTATAGTTCTAACCTGAAGTAAGGGAACAGGTGACACAGGTACACCATGGTCTGGCCAGGTAGTATAGTTCTTACCTGAAGTAAGGGTACAGGTGAGACAGGTACACCATGGTCTGGCCAGGTAGTATAGTTCTTACCTGAAGTAAGGGTACAGGTGAGACAGGTACACCATGGTCTGGCCAGGTAGTATAGTTCTTACCTGAAGTAATGGAACAGGTGAGACAGGTACACCATGGTCTGACCAGGTAGTATAGTTCTTACCTGAAGTAAGGGTACAGGTGACACAGGTACACCATGGTCTGACCAGGTAGTATAGTTCTTACCTGAAGTAAGGGTACAGGTGAGACAGGTACACCATGGTCTGGCCAGGTAGTATAGTTCTTACCTGAAGTAAGGGAACAGGTGAGACAGGTACACCATGGTCTGGCCAGGTAGTATAGTTCTTACCTGAAGTAAGGGAACAGGTGAGACAGGTACACCATGGTCTGGCCAGGTAGTATAGTTCTTACCTGAAGTAAGGGTACAGGTGAGACAGGTACACCATGGTCTGGCCAGGTAGTATAGTTCTTACCTGAAGTAAGGGAACAGGTGAGACAGGTACACCATGGTCTGGTCAGGTAGTATAGTTCTTACCTGAAGTAAGGGAACATGTGAGACAGGTACACCATGGTCTGACCAGGTAGTATAGTTCTTACCTGAAGTAAGGGAACAGGTGAGACAGGTACACCATGGTCTGGCCAGGTAGTATAGTTCTTACCTGAAGTAAGGGTACAGGTGAGACAGGTACACCATGGTCTGGCCAGGTAGTATAGTAGTATAGTTCTTACCTGAAGTAAGGGAACAGATGAGACAGGTACACCATGGTCTGGCCAGGTAGTATAGTTCTTACCTGAAGTAAGGGAACAGGTGACACAGGTACACCATGGTCTGGTCAGGTGGTATAGTTCTTACCTGAAGTAAGGGTACAGGTGACACAGGTACACCATGGTCTGGCCAGGTAGTATAGTTCTTACCTGAAGTAAGGGAACAGGTGAGACAGGTACACCATGGTCTGGCCAGGTAGTATAGTTCTTACCTGAAGTAAGGGTACAGGTGAGACAGGCACACCATGGTCTGGCCAGGTAGTATAGTTCTTACCTGAAGTAAGGGTACAGGTGACACAGGTACACCATGGTCTGGCCAGGTAGTATAGTTCTTACCTGAAGCAAGGGTACAGGTGACACAGGTACACCATGGTCTGGTCAGGTAGTATAGTTCTTACCTGAAGTAAGGGTACAGGTGAGACAGGTACACCATGGTCTGGTCAGGTAGTATAGTTCTTACCTGAAGTAAGGGTACAGGTGAGACAGGTACACCATGGTCTGGCCAGGTAGTATAGTTCTTACCTGAAGTAAGGTAACAGGTGAGACAGGTACACCATGGTCTGGCCAGGTAGTATAGTTCTTACCTGAAGTAAGGTAACAGGTGACACAGGTACACCATGGTCTGGTCAGGTAGTATAGTTCTTACCTGAAGCAAGGGTACAGGTGAGACAGGTACACCATGGTCTGGCCAGGTAGTATAGTTCTTACCTGAAGTAAGGGTACAGGTGAGACAGGTACACCATGGTCTGGTCAGGTAGTATAGTTCTTACCTGAAGTAAGGGAACAGGTGAGACAGGTACACCATGGTCTGGCCAGGTAGTATAGTTCTTACCTGAAGTAAGGGTACAGGTGAGACAGGTACACCATGGTCTGGCCAGGTAGTATAGTTCTTACCTGAAGTAAGGGAACAGGTGAGACAGGTACACCATGGTCTGGCCAGGTAGTATAGTTCTTACCTGAAGTAAAGGAACAGGTGACACAGGTACACCATGGTCTGGCCAGGTAGTATAGTTCTTACCTGAAGTAAGGGTACAGGTGACACAGGTACACCATGGTCTGGCCAGGTAGTATAGTTCTTACCTGAAGTAAGGGTACAGGTGAGACAGGTACACCATGGTCTGGCCAGGTAGTATAGTTCTTACCTGAAGTAATGGAACAGGTGAGACAGGTACACCATGGTCTGACCAGGTAGTATAGTTCTTACCTGAAGTAAGGGTACAGGTGACACAGGTACACCATGGTCTGACCAGGTAGTATAGTTCTTACCTGAAGTAAGGGTACAGGTGAGACAGGTACACCATGGTCTGGCCAGGTAGTATAGTTCTTACCTGAAGTAAGGGAACAGGTGAGACAGGTACACCATGGTCTGGCCAGGTAGTATAGTTCTTACCTGAAGTAAGGGAACAGGTGAGACAGGTACACCATGGTCTGGCCAGGTAGTATAGTTCTTACCTGAAGTAAGGGTACAGGTGAGACAGGTACACCATGGTCTGGCCAGGTAGTATAGTTCTTACCTGAAGTAAGGGAACAGGTGAGACAGGTACACCATGGTCTGGTCAGGTAGTATAGTTCTTACCTGAAGTAAGGGAACATGTGAGACAGGTACACCATGGTCTGACCAGGTAGTATAGTTCTTACCTGAAGTAAGGGAACAGGTGAGACAGGTACACCATGGTCTGGCCAGGTAGTATAGTTCTTACCTGAAGTAAGGGTACAGGTGAGACAGGTACACCATGGTCTGGCCAGGTAGTATAGTAGTATAGTTCTTACCTGAAGTAAGGGAACAGATGAGACAGGTACACCATGGTCTGGCCAGGTAGTATAGTTCTTACCTGAAGTAAGGGAACAGGTGACACAGGTACACCATGGTCTGGTCAGGTGGTATAGTTCTTACCTGAAGTAAGGGTACAGGTGACACAGGTACACCATGGTCTGGCCAGGTAGTATAGTTCTTACCTGAAGTAAGGGAACAGGTGAGACAGGTACACCATGGTCTGGCCAGGTAGTATAGTTCTTACCTGAAGTAAGGGTACAGGTGAGACAGGCACACCATGGTCTGGCCAGGTAGTATAGTTCTTACCTGAAGTAAGGGTACAGGTGACACAGGTACACCATGGTCTGGCCAGGTAGTATAGTTCTTACCTGAAGCAAGGGTACAGGTGACACAGGTACACCATGGTCTGGTCAGGTAGTATAGTTCTTACCTGAAGTAAGGGTACAGGTGAGACAGGTACACCATGGTCTGGTCAGGTAGTATAGTTCTTACCTGAAGTAAGGGTACAGGTGAGACAGGTACACCATGGTCTGGCCAGGTAGTATAGTTCTTACCTGAAGTAAGGTAACAGGTGAGACAGGTACACCATGGTCTGGCCAGGTAGTATAGTTCTTACCTGAAGTAAGGTAACAGGTGACACAGGTACACCATGGTCTGGTCAGGTAGTATAGTTCTTACCTGAAGCAAGGGTACAGGTGAGACAGGTACACCATGGTCTGGCCAGGTAGTATAGTTCTTACCTGAAGTAAGGGTACAGGTGAGACAGGTACACCATGGTCTGGTCAGGTAGTATAGTTCTTACCTGAAGTAAGGGAACAGGTGAGACAGGTACACCATGGTCTGGCCAGGTAGTATAGTTCTTACCTGAAGTAAGGGTACAGGTGAGACAGGTACACCATGGTCTGGCCAGGTAGTATAGTTCTTACCTGAAGTAAGGGAACAGGTGAGACAGGTACACCATGGTCTGGCCAGGTAGTATAGTTCTTACCTGAAGTAAAGGAACAGGTGACACAGGTACACCATGGTCTGGCCAGGTAGTATAGTTCTTACCTGAAGTAAGGGTACAGGTGACACAGGTACACCATGGTCTGGCCAGGTAGTATAGTTCTTACCTGAAGTAAGGGTACAGGTGAGACAGGTACACCATGGTCTGGCCAGGTAGTATAGTTCTTACCTGAAGTAAGGGAACAGGTGAGACAGGTACACCATGGTCTGACCAGGTAGTATAGTTCTTACCTGAAGTAAGGTAACAGGTGACACAGGTACACCATGGTCTGGCCAGGTAGTATAGTTCTTACCTGAAGTAAGGGAACAGGTGAGACAGGTACACCATGGTCTGGTCAGGTAGTATAGTTCTTACCTGAAGTAAGGTAACAGGTGACACAGGTACACCATGGTCTGGCCAGGTAGTATAGTTCTTACCTGAAGTAAGGTAACAGGTGACACAGGTACACCATGGTCTGGCCAGGTAGTATAGTTCTTACCTGAAGTAAGGGAACAGGTGAGACAGGTACACCATTGTCTGGCCAGGTAGTATAGTTCTTACCTGAAGTAAGGGAACAGGTGAGACAGGTACACCATGGTCTGGCCAGGTAGTATAGTTCTTACCTGAAGTAAGGGAACAGGTGAGACAGGTACACCATGGTCTGGTCAGGTAGTATAGTTCTTACCTGAAGTAAGGGTACAGGTGAGACAGGTACACCATGGTCTGGTCAGGTAGTATAGTTCTTACCTGAAGTAAGGGAACAGGTGAGACAGGTACACCATGGTCTGGTCAGGTAGTATAGTTCTTACCTGAAGTAAGGGAAGGTGAGACAGGTACACCATGGTCTGGTCAGGTAGTATAGTTCTTACCTGAAGTAAGGAAACAGGTGAGACAGGTACACCATGGTCTGGTCAGGTAGTATAGTTCTTACCTGAAGTAAGGGAACAGGTGAGACAGGTACACCATGGTCTGACCAGGTAGTATAGTTCTTACCTGAAGTAAGGGAACAGGTGAGACAGGTACACCATGGTCTGGTCAGGTAGTATAGTTCTTACCTGAAGTAAGGGTACAGGTGAGACAGGTACACCATGGTCTGGCCAGGTAGTATAGTTCTTACCTGAAGTAAGGGAACAGGTGAGACAGGTACACCATGGTCTGGCCAGGTAGTATAGTTCTTACCTGAAGTAAAGGAACAGGTGAGACAGGTACACCATGGTCTGGCCAGGTAGTATAGTTCTTACCTGAAGTAAGGGTACAGGTGAGACAGGCACACCATGGTCTGGCCAGGTAGTATAGTTCTTACGTGAAGCAAGGGTACAGGTGACACAGGTACACCATGGTCTGGTCAGGTAGTATAGTTCTTACCTGAAGTAAGGGTACAGGTGAGAGAGGTACACCATGGTCTGGTCAGGTAGTATAGTTCTTACCTGAAGTAAGGGTACAGGTGAGACAGGTACACCATGGTCTGGCCAGGTAGTATAGTTCTTACCTGAAGTAAGGTAACAGGTGAGACAGGTACACCATGGTCTGGCCAGGTAGTATAGTTCTTACCTGAAGTAAGGTAACAGGTGACACAGGTACACCATGGTCTGGTCAGGTAGTATAGTTCTTACCTGAAGCAAGGGTACAGGTGAGACAGGTACACCATGGTCTGGCCAGGTAGTATAGTTCTTACCTGAAGTAAGGGTACAGGTGAGACAGGTACACCATGGTCTGGTCAGGTAGTATAGTTCTTACCTGAAGTAAGGGAACAGGTGAGACAGGTACACCATGGTCTGGCCAGGTAGTATAGTTCTTACCTGAAGTAAGGGAACAGGTGAGACAGGTACACCATGGTCTGGCCAGGTAGTATAGTTCTTACCTGAAGTAAGGGTACAGGTGAGACAGGTACACCATGGTCTGGCCAGGTAGTATAGTTCTTTCCTGAAGTAAGGGAACAGGTGAGACAGGTACACCATGGTCTGGCCAGGTAGTATAGTTCTTACCTGAAGTAAGGGAACAGGTGAGACAGGTACACCATTGTCTGGCCAGGTAGTATAGTTCTAACCTGAAGTAAGGGAACAGGTGAGACAGGTACACCATGGTCTGGTCAGGTAGTATAGTTCTTACCTGAAGTAAGGGAACAGGTGAGACAGGTACACCATGGTCTGGCCAGGTAGTATAGTTCTAACCTGAAGTAAGGGAACAGGTGAGACAGGTACACCATGGTCTGGCCAGGTAGTATAGTTCTAACCTGAAGTAAGGGAACAGGTGAGACAGGTACACCATGGTCTGGCCAGGTAGTATAGTTCTTACCTGAAGTAAGGGTACAGGTGAGACAGGTACACCATGGTCTGGCCAGGTAGTATAGTTCTAACCTGAAGTAAGGGAACAGGTGAGACAGGTACACCATGGTCTGGCCAGGTAGTATAGTTCTTACCTGAAGTAAGGGTACAGGTGAGACAGGTACACCATGGTCTGGCCAGGTAGTATAGTTCTTACCTGAAGTAAGGGAACAGGTGAGACAGGTACACCATGGTCTGGCCAGGTAGTATAGTTCTTACCTGAAGTAAGGGTACAGGTGAGACAGGCACACCATGGTCTGGCCAGGTAGTATAGTTCTTACCTGAAGTAAGGGTACAGGTGAGACAGGTACACCATGGTCTGGCCAGGTAGTATAGTTCTTACCTGAAGTAAGGGTACAGGTGAGACAGGTACACCATGGTCTGGCCAGGTAGTATAGTTCTTACCTGAAGTAAGGGAACAGGTGAGACAGGTACACCATGGTCTGGCCAGGTAGTATAGTTCTTACCTGAAGTAAGGGTACAGGTGAGACAGGTACACCATGGTCTGGTCAGGTAGTATAGTTCTTACCTGAAGTAAGGGAACAGGTGACACAGGTACACCATGGTCTGGTCAGGTAGTATAGTTCTTACCTGAAGTAAGGGAACAGGTGAGACAGGTACACCATGGTCTGGCCAGGTAGTATAGTTCTTACCTGAAGTAAGGTAACAGGTGACACAGGTACACCATGGTCTGGTCAGGTAGTATAGTTCTTACCTGAAGCAAGGGTACAGGTGAGACAGGTACACCATGGTCTGGCCAGGTAGTATAGTTCTTACCTGAAGTAAGGGTACAGGTGAGACAGGTACACCATGGTCTGGTCAGGTAGTATAGTTCTTACCTGAAGTAAGGGAACAGGTGAGACAGGTACACCATGGTCTGGCCAGGTAGTATAGTTCTTACCTGAAGTAAGGGTACAGGTGAGACAGGTACACCATGGTCTGGCCAGGTAGTATAGTTCTTACCTGAAGTAAGGGAACAGGTGAGACAGGTACACCATGGTCTGGCCAGGTAGTATAGTTCTTACCTGAAGTAAAGGAACAGGTGACACAGGTACACCATGGTCTGGCCAGGTAGTATAGTTCTTACCTGAAGTAAGGGTACAGGTGACACAGGTACACCATGGTCTGGCCAGGTAGTATAGTTCTTACCTGAAGTAAGGGTACAGGTGAGACAGGTACACCATGGTCTGGCCAGGTAGTATAGTTCTTACCTGAAGTAAGGGAACAGGTGAGACAGGTACACCATGGTCTGACCAGGTAGTATAGTTCTTACCTGAAGTAAGGTAACAGGTGACACAGGTACACCATGGTCTGGCCAGGTAGTATAGTTCTTACCTGAAGTAAGGGAACAGGTGAGACAGGTACACCATGGTCTGGTCAGGTAGTATAGTTCTTACCTGAAGTAAGGTAACAGGTGACACAGGTACACCATGGTCTGGCCAGGTAGTATAGTTCTTACCTGAAGTAAGGTAACAGGTGACACAGGTACACCATGGTCTGGCCAGGTAGTATAGTTCTTACCTGAAGTAAGGGAACAGGTGAGACAGGTACACCATTGTCTGGCCAGGTAGTATAGTTCTTACCTGAAGTAAGGGAACAGGTGAGACAGGTACACCATGGTCTGGCCAGGTAGTATAGTTCTTACCTGAAGTAAGGGAACAGGTGAGACAGGTACACCATGGTCTGGTCAGGTAGTATAGTTCTTACCTGAAGTAAGGGTACAGGTGAGACAGGTACACCATGGTCTGGTCAGGTAGTATAGTTCTTACCTGAAGTAAGGGAACAGGTGAGACAGGTACACCATGGTCTGGTCAGGTAGTATAGTTCTTACCTGAAGTAAGGGAAGGTGAGACAGGTACACCATGGTCTGGTCAGGTAGTATAGTTCTTACCTGAAGTAAGGAAACAGGTGAGACAGGTACACCATGGTCTGGTCAGGTAGTATAGTTCTTACCTGAAGTAAGGGAACAGGTGAGACAGGTACACCATGGTCTGACCAGGTAGTATAGTTCTTACCTGAAGTAAGGGAACAGGTGAGACAGGTACACCATGGTCTGGTCAGGTAGTATAGTTCTTACCTGAAGTAAGGGTACAGGTGAGACAGGTACACCATGGTCTGGCCAGGTAGTATAGTTCTTACCTGAAGTAAGGGAACAGGTGAGACAGGTACACCATGGTCTGGCCAGGTAGTATAGTTCTTACCTGAAGTAAAGGAACAGGTGAGACAGGTACACCATGGTCTGGCCAGGTAGTATAGTTCTTACCTGAAGTAAGGGTACAGGTGAGACAGGCACACCATGGTCTGGCCAGGTAGTATAGTTCTTACCTGAAGCAAGGGTACAGGTGACACAGGTACACCATGGTCTGGTCAGGTAGTATAGTTCTTACCTGAAGTAAGGGTACAGGTGAGACAGGTACACCATGGTCTGGTCAGGTAGTATAGTTCTTACCTGAAGTAAGGGTACAGGTGAGACAGGTACACCATGGTCTGGCCAGGTAGTATAGTTCTTACCTGAAGTAAGGTAACAGGTGAGACAGGTACACCATGGTCTGGCCAGGTAGTATAGTTCTTACCTGAAGTAAGGTAACAGGTGACACAGGTACACCATGGTCTGGTCAGGTAGTATAGTTCTTACCTGAAGCAAGGGTACAGGTGAGACAGGTACACCATGGTCTGGCCAGGTAGTATAGTTCTTACCTGAAGTAAGGGTACAGGTGAGACAGGTACACCATGGTCTGGTCAGGTAGTATAGTTCTTACCTGAAGTAAGGGAACAGGTGAGACAGGTACACCATGGTCTGGCCAGGTAGTATAGTTCTTACCTGAAGTAAGGGTACAGGTGAGACAGGTACACCATGGTCTGGCCAGGTAGTATAGTTCTTACCTGAAGTAAGGGTACAGGTGACACAGGTACACCATGGTCTGGCCAGGTAGTATAGTTCTTACCTGAAGCAAGGGTACAGGTGAGACAGGTACACCATGGTCTGGCCAGGTAGTATAGTTCTTACCTGAAGCAAGGGTACAGGTGAGACAGGTACACCATGGTCTTGCCAGGTAGTATAGTTCTTACCTGAAGTAAGGGTACAGGTGAGACAGGTACACCATGGTCTGGCCAGGTAGTATAGTTCTTACCTGAAGTAAGGGAACAGGTGAGACAGGTACACCATGGTCTGGTCAGGTAGTATAGTTCTTACCTGAAGCAAGGGTACAGGTGAGACAGGTACACCATGGTCTGGCCAGGTAGTATAGTTCTTACCTGAAGTAATGGAACAGGTGAGACAGGTACACCATGGTCTGGCCAGGTAGTATAGTTCTTACCTGAAGTAAGGGTACAGGTGAGACAGGTACACCATGGTCTGGCCAGGTAGTATAGTTCTTACCTGAAGTAAGGGTACAGGTGACACAGGTACACCATGGTCTGGCCAGGTAGTATAGTTCTTACCTGAAGCAAGGGTACAGGTGAGACAGGTACACCATGGTCTGGCCAGGTAGTATAGTTCTTACCTGAAGTAAGGGTACAGGTGACACAGGTACACCATTGTCTGGCCAGGTAGTATAGTTCTTACCTGAAGTAAGGGTACAGGTGAGACAGGTACACCATGGTCTAGTCAGGTAGTATAGTTCTTACCTGAAGTAAGGGAACAGGTGAGACAGGTACACCATGGTCTGGCCAGGTAGTATAGTTCTTACCTGAAGCAAGGGTACAGGTGAGACAGGTACACCATGGTCTGGCCAGGTAGTATAGTTCTTACCTGAAGTAAGGGTACAGGTGACACAGGTACACCATGGTCTGACCAGGTAGTATAGTTCTTACCTGAAGTAAGGGTACAGGTGAGACAGGTACACCATGGTCTGGCCAGGTAGTATAGTTCTTACCTGAAGTAAGGGAACAGGTGAGACAGGTACACCATGGTCTGGCCAGGTAGTATAGTTCTTACCTGAAGTAAGGGAACAGGTGACACAGGTACACCATGGTCTGGCCAGGTAGTATAGTTCTTACCTGAAGTAAGGGTACAGGTGACACAGGTACACCATGGTCTGGCCAGGTAGTATAGTTCTTACCTGAAGTAAGGGTACAGGTGAGACAGGTACACCATGGTCTGGCCAGGTAGTATAGTTCTTACCTGAAGTAAGGGAACAGGTGAGACAGGTACACCATGGTCTGACCAGGTAGTATAGTTCTTACCTGAAGTAAGGTAACAGGTGACACAGGTACACCATGGTCTGGCCAGGTAGTATAGTTCTTACCTGAAGTAAGGGAACAGGTGAGACAGGTACACCATGGTCTGGTCAGGTAGTATAGTTCTTACCTGAAGTAAGGTAACAGGTGACACAGGTACACCATGGTCTGGCCAGGTAGTATAGTTCTTACCTGAAGTAAGGTAACAGGTGACACAGGTACACCATGGTCTGGCCAGGTAGTATAGTTCTTACCTGAAGTAAGGGAACAGGTGAGACAGGTACACCATTGTCTGGCCAGGTAGTATAGTTCTTACCTGAAGTAAGGGAACAGGTGAGACAGGTACACCATGGTCTGGCCAGGTAGTATAGTTCTTACCTGAAGTAAGGGAACAGGTGAGACAGGTACACCATGGTCTGGTCAGGTAGTATAGTTCTTACCTGAAGTAAGGGTACAGGTGAGACAGGTACACCATGGTCTGGTCAGGTAGTATAGTTCTTACCTGAAGTAAGGGAACAGGTGAGACAGGTACACCATGGTCTGGTCAGGTAGTATAGTTCTTACCTGAAGTAAGGGAAGGTGAGACAGGTACACCATGGTCTGGTCAGGTAGTATAGTTCTTACCTGAAGTAAGGAAACAGGTGAGACAGGTACACCATGGTCTGGTCAGGTAGTATAGTTCTTACCTGAAGTAAGGGAACAGGTGAGACAGGTACACCATGGTCTGACCAGGTAGTATAGTTCTTACCTGAAGTAAGGGAACAGGTGAGACAGGTACACCATGGTCTGGTCAGGTAGTATAGTTCTTACCTGAAGTAAGGGTACAGGTGAGACAGGTACACCATGGTCTGGCCAGGTAGTATAGTTCTTACCTGAAGTAAGGGAACAGGTGAGACAGGTACACCATGGTCTGGCCAGGTAGTATAGTTCTTACCTGAAGTAAAGGAACAGGTGAGACAGGTACACCATGGTCTGGCCAGGTAGTATAGTTCTTACCTGAAGTAAGGGTACAGGTGAGACAGGCACACCATGGTCTGGCCAGGTAGTATAGTTCTTACCTGAAGCAAGGGTACAGGTGACACAGGTACACCATGGTCTGGTCAGGTAGTATAGTTCTTACCTGAAGTAAGGGTACAGGTGAGACAGGTACACCATGGTCTGGTCAGGTAGTATAGTTCTTACCTGAAGTAAGGGTACAGGTGAGACAGGTACACCATGGTCTGGCCAGGTAGTATAGTTCTTACCTGAAGTAAGGTAACAGGTGAGACAGGTACACCATGGTCTGGCCAGGTAGTATAGTTCTTACCTGAAGTAAGGTAACAGGTGACACAGGTACACCATGGTCTGGTCAGGTAGTATAGTTCTTACCTGAAGCAAGGGTACAGGTGAGACAGGTACACCATGGTCTGGCCAGGTAGTATAGTTCTTACCTGAAGTAAGGGTACAGGTGAGACAGGTACACCATGGTCTGGTCAGGTAGTATAGTTCTTACCTGAAGTAAGGGAACAGGTGAGACAGGTACACCATGGTCTGGCCAGGTAGTATAGTTCTTACCTGAAGTAAGGGTACAGGTGAGACAGGTACACCATGGTCTGGCCAGGTAGTATAGTTCTTACCTGAAGTAAGGGTACAGGTGACACAGGTACACCATGGTCTGGCCAGGTAGTATAGTTCTTACCTGAAGCAAGGGTACAGGTGAGACAGGTACACCATGGTCTGGCCAGGTAGTATAGTTCTTACCTGAAGCAAGGGTACAGGTGAGACAGGTACACCATGGTCTTGCCAGGTAGTATAGTTCTTACCTGAAGTAAGGGTACAGGTGAGACAGGTACACCATGGTCTGGCCAGGTAGTATAGTTCTTACCTGAAGTAAGGGAACAGGTGAGACAGGTACACCATGGTCTGGTCAGGTAGTATAGTTCTTACCTGAAGCAAGGGTACAGGTGAGACAGGTACACCATGGTCTGGCCAGGTAGTATAGTTCTTACCTGAAGTAATGGAACAGGTGAGACAGGTACACCATGGTCTGGCCAGGTAGTATAGTTCTTACCTGAAGTAAGGGTACAGGTGAGACAGGTACACCATGGTCTGGCCAGGTAGTATAGTTCTTACCTGAAGTAAGGGTACAGGTGACACAGGTACACCATGGTCTGGCCAGGTAGTATAGTTCTTACCTGAAGCAAGGGTACAGGTGAGACAGGTACACCATGGTCTGGCCAGGTAGTATAGTTCTTACCTGAAGTAAGGGTACAGGTGACACAGGTACACCATTGTCTGGCCAGGTAGTATAGTTCTTACCTGAAGTAAGGGTACAGGTGAGACAGGTACACCATGGTCTAGTCAGGTAGTATAGTTCTTACCTGAAGTAAGGGAACAGGTGAGACAGGTACACCATGGTCTGGCCAGGTAGTATAGTTCTTACCTGAAGCAAGGGTACAGGTGAGACAGGTACACCATGGTCTGGCCAGGTAGTATAGTTCTTACCTGAAGTAAGGGTACAGGTGACACAGGTACACCATGGTCTGACCAGGTAGTATAGTTCTTACCTGAAGTAAGGGTACAGGTGAGACAGGTACACCATGGTCTGGTCAGGTAGTATAGTTCTTACCTGAAGTAAGGGTACAGGTGAGACAGGTACACCATGGTCTGGCCAGGTAGTATAGTTCTTACCTGAAGTAAGGGAACAGGTGAGACAGGTACACCATGGTCTGGCCAGGTAGTATAGTTCTTACCTGAAGTAAGGGAACAGGTGAGACAGGTACACCATGGTCTGGCCAGGTAGTATAGTTCTTACCTGAAGTAAGGGTACAGGTGAGACAGGTACACCATGGTCTGGCCAGGTAGTATAGTTCTTTCCTGAAGTAAGGGAACAGGTGAGACAGGTACACCATGGTCTGGCCAGGTAGTATAGTTCTTACCTGAAGTAAGGGAACAGGTGAGACAGGTACACCATTGTCTGGCCAGGTAGTATAGTTCTAACCTGAAGTAAGGGAACAGGTGAGACAGGTACACCATGGTCTGGTCAGGTAGTATAGTTCTTACCTGAAGTAAGGGAACAGGTGAGACAGGTACACCATGGTCTGGCCAGGTAGTATAGTTCTAACCTGAAGTAAGGGAACAGGTGAGACAGGTACACCATGGTCTGGCCAGGTAGTATAGTTCTAACCTGAAGTAAGGGAACAGGTGAGACAGGTACACCATGGTCTGGCCAGGTAGTATAGTTCTTACCTGAAGTAAGGGTACAGGTGAGACAGGTACACCATGGTCTGGCCAGGTAGTATAGTTCTAACCTGAAGTAAGGGAACAGGTGAGACAGGTACACCATGGTCTGGCCAGGTAGTATAGTTCTTACCTGAAGTAAGGGTACAGGTGAGACAGGTACACCATGGTCTGGCCAGGTAGTATAGTTCTAACCTGAAGTAAGGGAACAGGTGAGACAGGTACACCATGGTCTGGCCAGGTAGTATAGTTCTTACCTGAAGTAAGGGTACAGGTGAGACAGGCACACCATGGTCTGGCCAGGTAGTATAGTTCTTACCTGAAGTAAGGGAACAGGTGAGACAGGTACACCATGGTCTGGCCAGGTAGTATAGTTCTTACCTGAAGTAAGGGTACAGGTGAGACAGGCACACCATGGTCTGGCCAGGTAGTATAGTTCTTACCTGAAGTAAGGGTACAGGTGAGACAGGTACACCATGGTCTGGCCAGGTAGTATAGTTCTTACCTGAAGTAAGGGTACAGGTGAGACAGGTACACCATGGTCTGGCCAGGTAGTATAGTTCTTACCTGAAGTAAGGGAACAGGTGAGACAGGTACACCATGGTCTGGCCAGGTAGTATAGTTCTTACCTGAAGTAAGGGTACAGGTGAGACAGGTACACCATGGTCTGGTCAGGTAGTATAGTTCTTACCTGAAGTAAGGGAACAGGTGACACAGGTACACCATGGTCTGGTCAGGTAGTATAGTTCTTACCTGAAGTAAGGGAACAGGTGACACAGGTACACCATGGTCTGGTCAGGTAGTATAGTTCTTACCTGAAGTAAGGGAACAGGTGACACAGGTACACCATGGTCTGGTCAGGTAGTATAGTTCTTACCTGAAGCAAGGGTACAGGTGAGACAGGTACACCATGGTCTGGCCAGGTAGTATAGTTCTTACCTGAAGTAAAGGAACAGGTGAGACAGGTACACCATGGTCTGGCCAGGTAGTATAGTTCTTACCTGAAGTAAGGGAACAGGTGAGACAGGTACACCATGGTCTGGTCAGGTAGTATAGTTCTTACCTGAAGTAAGGGTACAGGTGAGACAGGTACACCATGGTCTGGTCAGGTAGTATAGTTCTTACCTGAAGTAAGGGTACAGGTGAGACAGGTACACCATGGTCTGGCCAGGTAGTATAGTTCTTACCTGAAGCAAGGGTACAGGTGACACAGGTGAACCATGGTCTGGCCAGGTAGTATAGTTCTTACCTGAAGTAAGGGTACAGGTGACACAGGTACACCATGGTCTGGCCAGGTAGTATAGTTCTTACCTGAAGTAAGGGAACCGTTGAGACAGGTACACCATGGTCTGGCCAGGTAGTATAGTTCTTACCTGAAGTAAGGGAACAGGTGACACAGGTACACCATGGTCTGGCCAGGTAGTATAGTTCTTACCTGAAGTAAGGGAACCGTTGAGACAGGTACACCATGGTCTGGCCAGGTAGTATAGTTCTTACCTGAAGCAAGGGTACAGGTGAGACAGGTACACCATGGTCTGGCCAGGTAGTATAGTTCTTACCTGAAGTAAGGGTACAGGTGAGACAGGTACACCATGGTCTGGCCAGGTAGTATAGTTCTTACCTGAAGTAAGGGTACAGGTGACACAGGTACACCATGGTCTGGCCAGGTAGTATAGTTCTTACCTGAAGTAAGGGTACAGGTGAGACAGGTACACCATGGTCTGGCCAGGTACTATAGTTCTTACCTGAAGTAAGGGTACAGGTGACACAGGTACACCATGGTCTGGCCAGGTAGTATAGTTCTTACCTGAAGTAAAGGAACAGGTGAGACAGGTACACCATGGTCTGACCAGGTAGTATAGTTCTTACCTGAAGTAAGGGTACAGGTGAGACAGGTACACCATGGTCTGGCCAGGTAGTATAGTTCTTACCTGAAGTAATGGAACAGGTGAGACAGGTACACCATGGTCTGGCCAGGTAGTATAGTTCTTACCTGAAGTAAGGGTACAGGTGAGACCGGTACACCATGGTCTGGCCAGGTAGTATAGTTCTTACCTGAAGTAAGTGTACAGGTGAGACAGGTACACCATGGTCTGGCCAGGTAGTATAGTTCTTACCTGAAGTAAGGGTACAGGTGAGACAGGTACACCATGGTCTGGCCAGGTAGTATAGTTCTTACCTGAAGTAAGGGTACAGGTGAGACAGGTACACCATGGTCTGGCCAGGTAGTATAGTTCTAACCTGAAGTAAGGGAACAGGTGACACAGGTACACCATGGTCTGGCCAGGTAGTATAGTTCTTACCTGAAGTAAGGGTACAGGTGAGACAGGTACACCATGGTCTGGCCAGGTAGTATAGTTCTTACCTGAAGTAAGGGTACAGGTGAGACAGGTACACCATGGTCTGGCCAGGTAGTATAGTTCTTACCTGAAGTAATGGAACAGGTGAGACAGGTACACCATGGTCTGACCAGGTAGTATAGTTCTTACCTGAAGTAAGGGTACAGGTGACACAGGTACACCATGGTCTGACCAGGTAGTATAGTTCTTACCTGAAGTAAGGGTACAGGTGAGACAGGTACACCATGGTCTGGCCAGGTAGTATAGTTCTTACCTGAAGTAAGGGAACAGGTGAGACAGGTACACCATGGTCTGGCCAGGTAGTATAGTTCTTACCTGAAGTAAGGGAACAGGTGAGACAGGTACACCATGGTCTGGCCAGGTAGTATAGTTCTTACCTGAAGTAAGGGTACAGGTGAGACAGGTACACCATGGTCTGGCCAGGTAGTATAGTTCTTACCTGAAGTAAGGGAACAGGTGAGACAGGTACACCATGGTCTGGTCAGGTAGTATAGTTCTTACCTGAAGTAAGGGAACAGGTGAGACAGGTACACCATGGTCTGACCAGGTAGTATAGTTCTTACCTGAAGTAAGGGAACAGGTGAGACAGGTACACCATGGTCTGGCCAGGTAGTATAGTTCTTACCTGAAGTAAGGGTACAGGTGAGACAGGTACACCATGGTCTGGCCAGGTAGTATAGTAGTATAGTTCTTACCTGAAGTAAGGGAACAGATGAGACAGGTACACCATGGTCTGGCCAGGTAGTATAGTTCTTACCTGAAGTAAGGGAACAGGTGACACAGGTACACCATGGTCTGGTCAGGTGGTATAGTTCTTACCTGAAGTAAGGGTACAGGTGACACAGGTACACCATGGTCTGGCCAGGTAGTATAGTTCTTACCTGAAGTAAGGGAACAGGTGAGACAGGTACACCATGGTCTGGCCAGGTAGTATAGTTCTTACCTGAAGTAAGGGTACAGGTGAGACAGGCACACCATGGTCTGGCCAGGTAGTATAGTTCTTACCTGAAGTAAGGGTACAGGTGACACAGGTACACCATGGTCTGGCCAGGTAGTATAGTTCTTACCTGAAGCAAGGGTACAGGTGACACAGGTACACCATGGTCTGGTCAGGTAGTATAGTTCTTACCTGAAGTAAGGGTACAGGTGAGACAGGTACACCATGGTCTGGTCAGGTAGTATAGTTCTTACCTGAAGTAAGGGTACAGGTGAGACAGGTACACCATGGTCTGGCCAGGTAGTATAGTTCTTACCTGAAGTAAGGTAACAGGTGAGACAGGTACACCATGGTCTGGCCAGGTAGTATAGTTCTTACCTGAAGTAAGGTAACAGGTGACACAGGTACACCATGGTCTGGTCAGGTAGTATAGTTCTTACCTGAAGCAAGGGTACAGGTGAGACAGGTACACCATGGTCTGGCCAGGTAGTATAGTTCTTACCTGAAGTAAGGGTACAGGTGAGACAGGTACACCATGGTCTGGTCAGGTAGTATAGTTCTTACCTGAAGTAAGGGAACAGGTGAGACAGGTACACCATGGTCTGGCCAGGTAGTATAGTTCTTACCTGAAGTAAGGGTACAGGTGAGACAGGTACACCATGGTCTGGCCAGGTAGTATAGTTCTTACCTGAAGTAAGGGAACAGGTGAGACAGGTACACCATGGTCTGGCCAGGTAGTATAGTTCTTACCTGAAGTAAAGGAACAGGTGACACAGGTACACCATGGTCTGGCCAGGTAGTATAGTTCTTACCTGAAGTAAGGGTACAGGTGACACAGGTACACCATGGTCTGGCCAGGTAGTATAGTTCTTACCTGAAGTAAGGGTACAGGTGAGACAGGTACACCATGGTCTGGCCAGGTAGTATAGTTCTTACCTGAAGTAAGGGAACAGGTGAGACAGGTACACCATGGTCTGACCAGGTAGTATAGTTCTTACCTGAAGTAAGGTAACAGGTGACACAGGTACACCATGGTCTGGCCAGGTAGTATAGTTCTTACCTGAAGTAAGGGAACAGGTGAGACAGGTACACCATGGTCTGGTCAGGTAGTATAGTTCTTACCTGAAGTAAGGTAACAGGTGACACAGGTACACCATGGTCTGGCCAGGTAGTATAGTTCTTACCTGAAGTAAGGTAACAGGTGACACAGGTACACCATGGTCTGGCCAGGTAGTATAGTTCTTACCTGAAGTAAGGGAACAGGTGAGACAGGTACACCATTGTCTGGCCAGGTAGTATAGTTCTTACCTGAAGTAAGGGAACAGGTGAGACAGGTACACCATGGTCTGGCCAGGTAGTATAGTTCTTACCTGAAGTAAGGGAACAGGTGAGACAGGTACACCATGGTCTGGTCAGGTAGTATAGTTCTTACCTGAAGTAAGGGTACAGGTGAGACAGGTACACCATGGTCTGGTCAGGTAGTATAGTTCTTACCTGAAGTAAGGGAACAGGTGAGACAGGTACACCATGGTCTGGTCAGGTAGTATAGTTCTTACCTGAAGTAAGGGAAGGTGAGACAGGTACACCATGGTCTGGTCAGGTAGTATAGTTCTTACCTGAAGTAAGGAAACAGGTGAGACAGGTACACCATGGTCTGGTCAGGTAGTATAGTTCTTACCTGAAGTAAGGGAACAGGTGAGACAGGTACACCATGGTCTGACCAGGTAGTATAGTTCTTACCTGAAGTAAGGGAACAGGTGAGACAGGTACACCATGGTCTGGTCAGGTAGTATAGTTCTTACCTGAAGTAAGGGTACAGGTGAGACAGGTACACCATGGTCTGGCAAGGTAGTATAGTTCTTACCTGAAGTAAGGGAACAGGTGAGACAGGTACACCATGGTCTGGCCAGGTAGTATAGTTCTTACCTGAAGTAAAGGAACAGGTGAGACAGGTACACCATGGTCTGGCCAGGTAGTATAGTTCTTACCTGAAGTAAGGGTACAGGTGAGACAGGCACACCATGGTCTGGCCAGGTAGTATAGTTCTTACCTGAAGTAAGGGAACAGGTGAGACAGGTACACCATGGTCTGACCAGGTAGTATAGTTCTTACCTGAAGTAAGGTAACAGGTGACACAGGTACACCATGGTCTGGCCAGGTAGTATAGTTCTTACCTGAAGTAAGGGAACAGGTGAGACAGGTACACCATGGTCTGGTCAGGTAGTATAGTTCTTACCTGAAGTAAGGTAACAGGTGACACAGGTACACCATGGTCTGGCCAGGTAGTATAGTTCTTACCTGAAGTAAGGTAACAGGTGACACAGGTACACCATGGTCTGGCCAGGTAGTATAGTTCTTACCTGAAGTAAGGGAACAGGTGAGACAGGTACACCATTGTCTGGCCAGGTAGTATAGTTCTTACCTGAAGTAAGGGAACAGGTGAGACAGGTACACCATGGTCTGGCCAGGTAGTATAGTTCTTACCTGAAGTAAGGGAACAGGTGAGACAGGTACACCATGGTCTGGTCAGGTAGTATAGTTCTTACCTGAAGTAAGGGTACAGGTGAGACAGGTACACCATGGTCTGGTCAGGTAGTATAGTTCTTACCTGAAGTAAGGGAACAGGTGAGACAGGTACACCATGGTCTGGTCAGGTAGTATAGTTCTTACCTGAAGTAAGGGAAGGTGAGACAGGTACACCATGGTCTGGTCAGGTAGTATAGTTCTTACCTGAAGTAAGGAAACAGGTGAGACAGGTACACCATGGTCTGGTCAGGTAGTATAGTTCTTACCTGAAGTAAGGGAACAGGTGAGACAGGTACACCATGGTCTGACCAGGTAGTATAGTTCTTACCTGAAGTAAGGGAACAGGTGAGACAGGTACACCATGGTCTGGTCAGGTAGTATAGTTCTTACCTGAAGTAAGGGTACAGGTGAGACAGGTACACCATGGTCTGGCAAGGTAGTATAGTTCTTACCTGAAGTAAGGGAACAGGTGAGACAGGTACACCATGGTCTGGCCAGGTAGTATAGTTCTTACCTGAAGTAAAGGAACAGGTGAGACAGGTACACCATGGTCTGGCCAGGTAGTATAGTTCTTACCTGAAGTAAGGGTACAGGTGAGACAGGCACACCATGGTCTGGCCAGGTAGTATAGTTCTTACCTGAAGCAAGGGTACAGGTGACACAGGTACACCATGGTCTGGTCAGGTAGTATAGTTCTTACCTGAAGTAAGGGTACAGGTGAGACAGGTACACCATGGTCTGGTCAGGTAGTATAGTTCTTACCTGAAGTAAGGGTACAGGTGAGACAGGTACACCATGGTCTGGCCAGGTAGTATAGTTCTTACCTGAAGTAAGGTAACAGGTGAGACAGGTACACCATGGTCTGGCCAGGTAGTATAGTTCTTACCTGAAGTAAGGTAACAGGTGACACAGGTACACCATGGTCTGGTCAGGTAGTATAGTTCTTACCTGAAGCAAGGGTACAGGTGAGACAGGTACACCATGGTCTGGCCAGGTAGTATAGTTCTTACCTGAAGTAAGGGTACAGGTGAGACAGGTACACCATGGTCTGGTCAGGTAGTATAGTTCTTACCTGAAGTAAGGGAACAGGTGAGACAGGTACACCATGGTCTGGCCAGGTAGTATAGTTCTTACCTGAAGTAAGGGTACAGGTGAGACAGGTACACCATGGTCTGGCCAGGTAGTATAGTTCTTACCTGAAGTAAGGGTACAGGTGACACAGGTACACCATGGTCTGGCCAGGTAGTATAGTTCTTACCTGAAGCAAGGGTACAGGTGAGACAGGTACACCATGGTCTGGCCAGGTAGTATAGTTCTTACCTGAAGCAAGGGTACAGGTGAGACAGGTACACCATGGTCTTGCCAGGTAGTATAGTTCTTACCTGAAGTAAGGGTACAGGTGAGACAGGTACACCATGGTCTGGCCAGGTAGTATAGTTCTTACCTGAAGTAAGGGAACAGGTGAGACAGGTACACCATGGTCTGGTCAGGTAGTATAGTTCTTACCTGAAGCAAGGGTACAGGTGAGACAGGTACACCATGGTCTGGCCAGGTAGTATAGTTCTTACCTGAAGTAATGGAACAGGTGAGACAGGTACACCATGGTCTGGCCAGGTAGTATAGTTCTTACCTGAAGTAAGGGTACAGGTGAGACAGGTACACCATGGTCTGGCCAGGTAGTATAGTTCTTACCTGAAGTAAGGGTACAGGTGACACAGGTACACCATGGTCTGGCCAGGTAGTATAGTTCTTACCTGAAGCAAGGGTACAGGTGAGACAGGTACACCATGGTCTGGCCAGGTAGTATAGTTCTTACCTGAAGTAAGGGTACAGGTGACACAGGTACACCATTGTCTGGCCAGGTAGTATAGTTCTTACCTGAAGTAAGGGTACAGGTGAGACAGGTACACCATGGTCTAGTCAGGTAGTATAGTTCTTACCTGAAGTAAGGGAACAGGTGAGACAGGTACACCATGGTCTGGCCAGGTAGTATAGTTCTTACCTGAAGCAAGGGTACAGGTGAGACAGGTACACCATGGTCTGGCCAGGTAGTATAGTTCTTACCTGAAGTAAGGGTACAGGTGACACAGGTACACCATGGTCTGACCAGGTAGTATAGTTCTTACCTGAAGTAAGGGTACAGGTGAGACAGGTACACCATGGTCTGGTCAGGTAGTATAGTTCTTACCTGAAGTAAGGGTACAGGTGAGACAGGTACACCATGGTCTGGCCAGGTAGTATAGTTCTTACCTGAAGTAAGGGAACAGGTGAGACAGGTACACCATGGTCTGGCCAGGTAGTATAGTTCTTACCTGAAGTAAGGGAACAGGTGAGACAGGTACACCATGGTCTGGCCAGGTAGTATAGTTCTTACCTGAAGTAAGGGTACAGGTGAGACAGGTACACCATGGTCTTGCCAGGTAGTATAGTTCTTTCCTGAAGTAAGGGAACAGGTGAGACAGGTACACCATGGTCTGGCCAGGTAGTATAGTTCTTACCTGAAGTAAGGGAACAGGTGAGACAGGTACACCATTGTCTGGCCAGGTAGTATAGTTCTAACCTGAAGTAAGGGAACAGGTGAGACAGGTACACCATGGTCTGGCCAGGTAGTATAGTTCTAACCTGAAGTAAGGGAACAGGTGAGACAGGTACACCATGGTCTGGCCAGGTAGTATAGTTCTTACCTGAAGTAAGGGTACAGGTGAGACAGGTACACCATGGTCTGGCCAGGTAGTATAGTTCTAACCTGAAGTAAGGGAACAGGTGAGACAGGTACACCATGGTCTGGCCAGGTAGTATAGTTCTTACCTGAAGTAAGGGTACAGGTGAGACAGGTACACCATGGTCTGGCCAGGTAGTATAGTTCTAACCTGAAGTAAGGGAACAGGTGAGACAGGTACACCATGGTCTGGCCAGGTAGTATAGTTCTTACCTGAAGTAAGGGTACAGGTGAGACAGGCACACCATGGTCTGGCCAGGTAGTATAGTTCTTACCTGAAGTAAGGGAACAGGTGAGACAGGTACACCATGGTCTGGCCAGGTAGTATAGTTCTTACCTGAAGTAAGGGTACAGGTGAGACAGGCACACCATGGTCTGGCCAGGTAGTATAGTTCTTACCTGAAGTAAGGGTACAGGTGAGACAGGTACACCATGGTCTGGCCAGGTAGTATAGTTCTTACCTGAAGTAAGGGTACAGGTGAGACAGGTACACCATGGTCTGGCCAGGTAGTATAGTTCTTACCTGAAGTAAGGGAACAGGTGAGACAGGTACACCATGGTCTGGCCAGGTAGTATAGTTCTTACCTGAAGTAAGGGTACAGGTGAGACAGGTACACCATGGTCTGGCCAGGTAGTATAGTTCTTACCTGAAGTAAAGGAACAGGTGACACAGGTACACCATGGTCTGGCCAGGTAGTATAGTTCTTACCTGAAGTAAGGGTACAGGTGACACAGGTACACCATGGTCTGGCCAGGTAGTATAGTTCTTACCTGAAGTAAGGGTACAGGTGAGACAGGTACACCATGGTCTGGCCAGGTAGTATAGTTCTTACCTGAAGTAAGGGAACAGGTGAGACAGGTACACCATGGTCTGACCAGGTAGTATAGTTCTTACCTGAAGTAAGGTAACAGGTGACACAGGTACACCATGGTCTGGCCAGGTAGTATAGTTCTTACCTGAAGTAAGGGAACAGGTGAGACAGGTACACCATGGTCTGGTCAGGTAGTATAGTTCTTACCTGAAGTAAGGTAACAGGTGACACAGGTACACCATGGTCTGGCCAGGTAGTATAGTTCTTACCTGAAGTAAGGTAACAGGTGACACAGGTACACCATGGTCTGGCCAGGTAGTATAGTTCTTACCTGAAGTAAGGGAACAGGTGAGACAGGTACACCATTGTCTGGCCAGGTAGTATAGTTCTTACCTGAAGTAAGGGAACAGGTGAGACAGGTACACCATGGTCTGGCCAGGTAGTATAGTTCTTACCTGAAGTAAGGGAACAGGTGAGACAGGTACACCATGGTCTGGTCAGGTAGTATAGTTCTTACCTGAAGTAAGGGTACAGGTGAGACAGGTACACCATGGTCTGGTCAGGTAGTATAGTTCTTACCTGAAGTAAGGGAACAGGTGAGACAGGTACACCATGGTCTGGTCAGGTAGTATAGTTCTTACCTGAAGTAAGGGAAGGTGAGACAGGTACACCATGGTCTGGTCAGGTAGTATAGTTCTTACCTGAAGTAAGGAAACAGGTGAGACAGGTACACCATGGTCTGGTCAGGTAGTATAGTTCTTACCTGAAGTAAGGGAACAGGTGAGACAGGTACACCATGGTCTGACCAGGTAGTATAGTTCTTACCTGAAGTAAGGGAACAGGTGAGACAGGTACACCATGGTCTGGTCAGGTAGTATAGTTCTTACCTGAAGTAAGGGTACAGGTGAGACAGGTACACCATGGTCTGGCCAGGTAGTATAGTTCTTACCTGAAGTAAGGGAACAGGTGAGACAGGTACACCATGGTCTGGCCAGGTAGTATAGTTCTTACCTGAAGTAAAGGAACAGGTGAGACAGGTACACCATGGTCTGGCCAGGTAGTATAGTTCTTACCTGAAGTAAGGGTACAGGTGAGACAGGCACACCATGGTCTGGCCAGGTAGTATAGTTCTTACCTGAAGCAAGGGTACAGGTGACACAGGTACACCATGGTCTGGTCAGGTAGTATAGTTCTTACCTGAAGTAAGGGTACAGGTGAGACAGGTACACCATGGTCTGGTCAGGTAGTATAGTTCTTACCTGAAGTAAGGGTACAGGTGAGACAGGTACACCATGGTCTGGCCAGGTAGTATAGTTCTTACCTGAAGTAAGGTAACAGGTGAGACAGGTACACCATGGTCTGGCCAGGTAGTATAGTTCTTACCTGAAGTAAGGTAACAGGTGACACAGGTACACCATGGTCTGGTCAGGTAGTATAGTTCTTACCTGAAGCAAGGGTACAGGTGAGACAGGTACACCATGGTCTGGCCAGGTAGTATAGTTCTTACCTGAAGTAAGGGTACAGGTGAGACAGGTACACCATGGTCTGGTCAGGTAGTATAGTTCTTACCTGAAGTAAGGGAACAGGTGAGACAGGTACACCATGGTCTGGCCAGGTAGTATAGTTCTTACCTGAAGTAAGGGTACAGGTGAGACAGGTACACCATGGTCTGGCCAGGTAGTATAGTTCTTACCTGAAGTAAGGGTACAGGTGACACAGGTACACCATGGTCTGGCCAGGTAGTATAGTTCTTACCTGAAGCAAGGGTACAGGTGAGACAGGTACACCATGGTCTGGCCAGGTAGTATAGTTCTTACCTGAAGCAAGGGTACAGGTGAGACAGGTACACCATGGTCTTGCCAGGTAGTATAGTTCTTACCTGAAGTAAGGGTACAGGTGAGACAGGTACACCATGGTCTGGCCAGGTAGTATAGTTCTTACCTGAAGTAAGGGAACAGGTGAGACAGGTACACCATGGTCTGGTCAGGTAGTATAGTTCTTACCTGAAGCAAGGGTACAGGTGAGACAGGTACACCATGGTCTGGCCAGGTAGTATAGTTCTTACCTGAAGTAATGGAACAGGTGAGACAGGTACACCATGGTCTGGCCAGGTAGTATAGTTCTTACCTGAAGTAAGGGTACAGGTGAGACAGGTACACCATGGTCTGGCCAGGTAGTATAGTTCTTACCTGAAGTAAGGGTACAGGTGACACAGGTACACCATGGTCTGGCCAGGTAGTATAGTTCTTACCTGAAGCAAGGGTACAGGTGAGACAGGTACACCATGGTCTGGCCAGGTAGTATAGTTCTTACCTGAAGTAAGGGTACAGGTGACACAGGTACACCATTGTTTGGCCAGGTAGTATAGTTCTTACCTGAAGTAAGGGTACAGGTGAGACAGGTACACCATGGTCTAGTCAGGTAGTATAGTTCTTACCTGAAGTAAGGGAACAGGTGAGACAGGTACACCATGGTCTGGCCAGGTAGTATAGTTCTTACCTGAAGCAAGGGTACAGGTGAGACAGGTACACCATGGTCTGGCCAGGTAGTATAGTTCTTACCTGAAGTAAGGGTACAGGTGACACAGGTACACCATGGTCTGACCAGGTAGTATAGTTCTTACCTGAAGTAAGGGTACAGGTGAGACAGGTACACCATGGTCTGGTCAGGTAGTATAGTTCTTACCTGAAGTAAGGGTACAGGTGAGACAGGTACACCATGGTCTGGCCAGGTAGTATAGTTCTTACCTGAAGTAAGGGAACAGGTGAGACAGGTACACCATGGTCTGGCCAGGTAGTATAGTTCTTACCTGAAGTAAGGGAACAGGTGAGACAGGTACACCATGGTCTGGCCAGGTAGTATAGTTCTTACCTGAAGTAAGGGTACAGGTGAGACAGGTACACCATGGTCTGGCCAGGTAGTATAGTTCTTTCCTGAAGTAAGGGAACAGGTGAGACAGGTACACCATGGTCTGGCCAGGTAGTATAGTTCTTACCTGAAGTAAGGGAACAGGTGAGACAGGTACACCATTGTCTGGCCAGGTAGTATAGTTCTAACCTGAAGTAAGGGAACAGGTGAGACAGGTACACCATGGTCTGGTCAGGTAGTATAGTTCTTACCTGAAGTAAGGGAACAGGTGTGACAGGTACACCATGGTCTGGCCAGGTAGTATAGTTCTAACCTGAAGTAAGGGAACAGGTGAGACAGGTACACCATGGTCTGGCCAGGTAGTATAGTTCTAACCTGAAGTAAGGGAACAGGTGAGACAGGTACACCATGGTCTGGCCAGGTAGTATAGTTCTTACCTGAAGTAAGGGTACAGGTGAGACAGGTACACCATGGTCTGGCCAGGTAGTATAGTTCTAACCTGAAGTAAGGGAACAGGTGAGACAGGTACACCATGGTCTGGCCAGGTAGTATAGTTCTTACCTGAAGTAAGGGTACAGGTGAGACAGGTACACCATGGTCTGGCCAGGTAGTATAGTTCTAACCTGAAGTAAGGGAACAGGTGAGACAGGTACACCATGGTCTGGCCAGGTAGTATAGTTCTTACCTGAAGTAAGGGTACAGGTGAGACAGGCACACCATGGTCTGGCCAGGTAGTATAGTTCTTACCTGAAGTAAGGGAACAGGTGAGACAGGTACACCATGGTCTGGCCAGGTAGTATAGTTCTTACCTGAAGTAAGGGTACAGGTGAGACAGGCACACCATGGTCTGGCCAGGTAGTATAGTTCTTACCTGAAGTAAGGGTACAGGTGAGACAGGTACACCATGGTCTGGCCAGGTAGTATAGTTCTTACCTGAAGTAAGGGTACAGGTGAGACAGGTACACCATGGTCTGGCCAGGTAGTATAGTTCTTACCTGAAGTAAGGGAACAGGTGAGACAGGTACACCATGGTCTGGCCAGGTAGTATAGTTCTTACCTGAAGTAAGGGTACAGGTGAGACAGGTACACCATGGTCTGGTCAGGTAGTATAGTTCTTACCTGAAGTAAGGGAACAGGTGACACAGGTACACCATGGTCTGGTCAGGTAGTATAGTTCTTACCTGAAGTAAGGGAACAGGTGAGACAGGTACACCATGGTCTGGCCAGGTAGTATAGTTCTTACCTGAAGTAAGGTAACAGGTGACACAGGTACACCATGGTCTGGTCAGGTAGTATAGTTCTTACCTGAAGCAAGGGTACAGGTGAGACAGGTACACCATGGTCTGGCCAGGTAGTATAGTTCTTACCTGAAGTAAGGGTACAGGTGAGACAGGTACACCATGGTCTGGTCAGGTAGTATAGTTCTTACCTGAAGTAAGGGAACAGGTGAGACAGGTACACCATGGTCTGGCCAGGTAGTATAGTTCTTACCTGAAGTAAGGGTACAGGTGAGACAGGTACACCATGGTCTGGCCAGGTAGTATAGTTCTTACCTGAAGTAAGGGAACAGGTGAGACAGGTACACCATGGTCTGGCCAGGTAGTATAGTTCTTACCTGAAGTAAAGGAACAGGTGACACAGGTACACCATGGTCTGGCCAGGTAGTATAGTTCTTACCTGAAGTAAGGGTACAGGTGACACAGGTACACCATGGTCTGGCCAGGTAGTATAGTTCTTACCTGAAGTAAGGGTACAGGTGAGACAGGTACACCATGGTCTGGCCAGGTAGTATAGTTCTTACCTGAAGTAAGGGAACAGGTGAGACAGGTACACCATGGTCTGACCAGGTAGTATAGTTCTTACCTGAAGTAAGGTAACAGGTGACACAGGTACACCATGGTCTGGCCAGGTAGTATAGTTCTTACCTGAAGTAAGGGAACAGGTGAGACAGGTACACCATGGTCTGGTCAGGTAGTATAGTTCTTACCTGAAGTAAGGTAACAGGTGACACAGGTACACCATGGTCTGGCCAGGTAGTATAGTTCTTACCTGAAGTAAGGTAACAGGTGACACAGGTACACCATGGTCTGGCCAGGTAGTATAGTTCTTACCTGAAGTAAGGGAACAGGTGAGACAGGTACACCATTGTCTGGCCAGGTAGTATAGTTCTTACCTGAAGTAAGGGAACAGGTGAGACAGGTACACCATGGTCTGGCCAGGTAGTATAGTTCTTACCTGAAGTAAGGGAACAGGTGAGACAGGTACACCATGGTCTGGTCAGGTAGTATAGTTCTTACCTGAAGTAAGGGTACAGGTGAGACAGGTACACCATGGTCTGGTCAGGTAGTATAGTTCTTACCTGAAGTAAGGGAACAGGTGAGACAGGTACACCATGGTCTGACCAGGTAGTATAGTTCTTACCTGAAGTAAGGGAACAGGTGAGACAGGTACACCATGGTCTGGTCAGGTAGTATAGTTCTTACCTGAAGTAAGGGTACAGGTGAGACAGGTACACCATGGTCTGGCCAGGTAGTATAGTTCTTACCTGAAGTAAGGGAACAGGTGAGACAGGTACACCATGGTCTGGCCAGGTAGTATAGTTCTTACCTGAAGTAAAGGAACAGGTGAGACAGGTACACCATGGTCTGGCCAGGTAGTATAGTTCTTACCTGAAGTAAGGGTACAGGTGAGACAGGCACACCATGGTCTGGCCAGGTAGTATAGTTCTTACCTGAAGCAAGGGTACAGGTGACACAGGTACACCATGGTCTGGTCAGGTAGTATAGTTCTTACCTGAAGTAAGGGTACAGGTGAGACAGGTACACCATGGTCTGGTCAGGTAGTATAGTTCTTACCTGAAGTAAGGGTACAGGTGAGACAGGTACACCATGGTCTGGCCAGGTAGTATAGTTCTTACCTGAAGTAAGGTAACAGGTGAGACAGGTACACCATGGTCTGGCCAGGTAGTATAGTTCTTACCTGAAGTAAGGTAACAGGTGACACAGGTACACCATGGTCTGGTCAGGTAGTATAGTTCTTACCTGAAGCAAGGGTACAGGTGAGACAGGTACACCATGGTCTGGCCAGGTAGTATAGTTCTTACCTGAAGTAAGGGTACAGGTGAGACAGGTACACCATGGTCTGGTCAGGTAGTATAGTTCTTACCTGAAGTAAGGGAACAGGTGAGACAGGTACACCATGGTCTGGCCAGGTAGTATAGTTCTTACCTGAAGTAAGGGTACAGGTGAGACAGGTACACCATGGTCTGGCCAGGTAGTATAGTTCTTACCTGAAGTAAGGGTACAGGTGACACAGGTACACCATGGTCTGGCCAGGTAGTATAGTTCTTACCTGAAGCAAGGGTACAGGTGAGACAGGTACACCATGGTCTGGCCAGGTAGTATAGTTCTTACCTGAAGCAAGGGTACAGGTGAGACAGGTACACCATGGTCTTGCCAGGTAGTATAGTTCTTACCTGAAGTAAGGGTACAGGTGAGACAGGTACACCATGGTCTGGCCAGGTAGTATAGTTCTTACCTGAAGTAAGGGAACAGGTGAGACAGGTACACCATGGTCTGGTCAGGTAGTATAGTTCTTACCTGAAGCAAGGGTACAGGTGAGACAGGTACACCATGGTCTGGCCAGGTAGTATAGTTCTTACCTGAAGTAATGGAACAGGTGAGACAGGTACACCATGGTCTGGCCAGGTAGTATAGTTCTTACCTGAAGTAAGGGTACAGGTGAGACAGGTACACCATGGTCTGGCCAGGTAGTATAGTTCTTACCTGAAGTAAGGGTACAGGTGACACAGGTACACCATGGTCTGGCCAGGTAGTATAGTTCTTACCTGAAGCAAGGGTACAGGTGAGACAGGTACACCATGGTCTGGCCAGGTAGTATAGTTCTTACCTGAAGTAAGGGTACAGGTGACACAGGTACACCATTGTCTGGCCAGGTAGTATAGTTCTTACCTGAAGTAAGGGTACAGGTGAGACAGGTACACCATGGTCTAGTCAGGTAGTATAGTTCTTACCTGAAGTAAGGGAACAGGTGAGACAGGTACACCATGGTCTGGCCAGGTAGTATAGTTCTTACCTGAAGCAAGGGTACAGGTGAGACAGGTACACCATGGTCTGGCCAGGTAGTATAGTTCTTACCTGAAGTAAGGGTACAGGTGACACAGGTACACCATGGTCTGACCAGGTAGTATAGTTCTTACCTGAAGTAAGGGTACAGGTGAGACAGGTACACCATGGTCTGGTCAGGTAGTATAGTTCTTACCTGAAGTAAGGGTACAGGTGAGACAGGTACACCATGGTCTGGCCAGGTAGTATAGTTCTTACCTGAAGTAAGGGAACAGGTGAGACAGGTACACCATGGTCTGGCCAGGTAGTATAGTTCTTACCTGAAGTAAGGGAACAGGTGAGACAGGTACACCATGGTCTGGCCAGGTAGTATAGTTCTTACCTGAAGTAAGGGTACAGGTGAGACAGGTTCACCATGGTCTGGCCAGGTAGTATAGTTCTTTCCTGAAGTAAGGGAACAGGTGAGACAGGTACACCATGGTCTGGCCAGGTAGTATAGTTCTTACCTGAAGTAAGGGAACAGGTGAGACAGGTACACCATTGTCTGGCCAGGTAGTATAGTTCTAACCTGAAGTAAGGGAACAGGTGAGACAGGTACACCATGGTCTGGTCAGGTAGTATAGTTCTTACCTGAAGTAAGGGAACAGGTGAGACAGGTACACCATGGTCTGGCCAGGTAGTATAGTTCTAACCTGAAGTAAGGGAACAGGTGAGACAGGTACACCATGGTCTGGCCAGGTAGTATAGTTCTAACCTGAAGTAAGGGAACAGGTGAGACAGGTACACCATGGTCTGGCCAGGTAGTATAGTTCTTACCTGAAGTAAGGGTACAGGTGAGACAGGTACACCATGGTCTGGCCAGGTAGTATAGTTCTAACCTGAAGTAAGGGAACAGGTGAGACAGGTACACCATGGTCTGGCCAGGTAGTATAGTTCTTACCTGAAGTAAGGGTACAGGTGAGACAGGTACACCATGGTCTGGCCAGGTAGTATAGTTCTAACCTGAAGTAAGGGAACAGGTGAGACAGGTACACCATGGTCTGGCCAGGTAGTATAGTTCTTACCTGAAGTAAGGGTACAGGTGAGACAGGCACACCATGGTCTGGCCAGGTAGTATAGTTCTTACCTGAAGTAAGGGAACAGGTGAGACAGGTACACCATGGTCTGGCCAGGTAGTATAGTTCTTACCTGAAGTAAGGGTACAGGTGAGACAGGCACACCATGGTCTGGCCAGGTAGTATAGTTCTTACCTGAAGTAAGGGTACAGGTGAGACAGGTACACCATGGTCTGGCCAGGTAGTAGTTCTTACCTGAAGTAAGGGTACAGGTGAGACAGGTACACCATGGTCTGGCCAGGTAGTATAGTTCTTACCTGAAGTAAGGGAACAGGTGAGACAGGTACACCATGGTCTGGCCAGGTAGTATAGTTCTTACCTGAAGTAAGGGTACAGGTGAGACAGGTACACCATGGTCTGGTCAGGTAGTATAGTTCTTACCTGAAGTAAGGGAACAGGTGACACAGGTACACCATGGTCTGGTCAGGTAGTATAGTTCTTACCTGAAGTAAGGGAACAGGTGACACAGGTACACCATGGTCTGGTCAGGTAGTATAGTTCTTACCTGAAGTAAGGGAACAGGTGACACAGGTACACCATGGGCTGGTCAGGTAGTATAGTTCTTACCTGAAGCAAGGGTACAGGTGAGACAGGTACACCATGGTCTGGCCAGGTAGTATAGTTCTTACCTGAAGTAAAGGAACAGGTGAGACAGGTACACCATGGTCTGGCCAGGTAGTATAGTTCTTACCTGAAGTAAGGGAACAGGTGAGACAGGTACACCATGGTCTGGTCAGGTAGTATAGTTCTTACCTGAAGTAAGGGTACAGGTGAGACAGGTACACCATGGTCTGGTCAGGTAGTATAGTTCTTACCTGAAGTAAGGGTACAGGTGAGACAGGTACACCATGGTCTGGCCAGGTAGTATAGTTCTTACCTGAAGCAAGGGTACAGGTGACACAGGTGAACCATGGTCTGGCCAGGTAGTATAGTTCTTACCTGAAGTAAGGGTACAGGTGACACAGGTACACCATGGTCTGGCCAGGTAGTATAGTTCTTACCTGAAGTAAGGGAACCGTTGAGACAGGTACACCATGGTCTGGCCAGGTAGTATAGTTCTTACCTGAAGTAAGGGAACAGGTGACACAGGTACACCATGGTCTGGCCAGGTAGTATAGTTCTTACCTGAAGTAAGGGAACCGTTGAGACAGGTACACCATGGTCTGGCCAGGTAGTATAGTTCTTACCTGAAGTAAGTGTACAGGTGAGACAGGTACACCATGGTCTGGTCAGGTAGTATAGTTCTTACCTGGAGTAAGGGTACAGGTGAGACAGGTACACCATGGTCTGGCCAGGTAGTATAGTTCTTACCTGAAGTAAGGGAACAGGTGACACAGGTACACCATGGTCTGGTCAGGTAGTATAGTTCTTACCTGAAGTAAGGGAACAGGTGAGACAGGTACACCATGGTCTGGCCAGGTAGTATAGTTCTTACCTGAAGTAAGGGTACAGGTGACACAGGTACACCATTGTCTGGCCAGGTAGTATAGTTCTTACCTGAAGTAAGGGTACAGGTGAGACAGGTACACCATGGTCTGACAAGGTAGTATAGTTCTTACCTGAAGTAAGGGAACAGGTGACACAGGTACACCATGGTCTGGCCAGGTAGTATAGTTCTTACCTGAAGTAAGGGTACAGGTGACACAGGTACACCATGGTCTGGCCAGGTAGTATAGTTCTTACCTGAAGTAAGGGAACCGTTGAGACAGGTACACCATGGTCTGGCCAGGTAGTATAGTTCTTACCTGAAGTAAGTGTACAGGTGAGACAGGTACACCATGGTCTGGTCAGGTAGTATAGTTCTTACCTGAAGTAAGGGTACAGGTGAGACAGGTACACCATGGTCTGGTCAGGTAGTATAGTTCTTACCTGAAGTAAGGGAAGGTGACACAGGTACACCATGGTCTGGTCAGGTAGTATAGTTCTTACCTGAAGCAAGGGTACAGGTGAGACAGGTACACCATGGTCTGGCCAGGTAGTATAGTTTTTACCTGAAGTAAAGGAACAGGTGACACAGGTGAACCATGGTCTGGCCAGGTAGTATAGTTCTTACCTGAAGCAAGGGTACAGGTGAGACAGGTACACCATGGTCTGGCCAGGTAGTATAGTTCTTACCTGAAGTAAGGGTACAGGTGAGACAGGTACACCATGGTCTGGCCAGGTAGTATAGTTCTTACCTGAAGCAAGGGTACAGGTGAGACAGGTACACCATGGTCTGGTCAGGTAGTATAGTTCTTACCTGAAGTAAGGGTACAGGTGAGACAGGTACACCATGGTCTGGCCAGGTAGTATAGTTCTTACCTGAAGTAAGGGTACAGGTGAGACAGGTACACCATGGTCTGGTCAGGTAGTATAGTTCTTACCTGAAGTAAGGGAACAGGTGAGACAGGTACACCATGGTCTGGTCAGGTAGTATAGTTCTTACCTGAAGCAAGGGTACAGGTGAGACAGGTACACCATGGTCTGACCAGGTAGTATAGTTCTTACCTGAAGTAAGGGTACAGGTGAGACAGGTACACCATGGTCTGGCCAGGTAGTATAGTTCTTACCTGAAGTAAGGGTACAGGTGAGACAGGTACACCATGGTCTGGCCAGGTAGTATAGTTCTTTCCTGAAGTAAAGGAACAGGTGACACAGGTACACCATGGTCTGGCCAGGTAGTATAGTTCTTACCTGAAGTAAGGGAACAGGTGAGACAGGTACACCATGGTCTGGCCAGGTAGTATAGTTCTTACCTGAAGTAAGGGTACAGGTGAGACAGGTACACCATGGTCTGGCCAGGTAGTATAGTTCTTACCTGAAGTAAGGGAACAGGTGAGACAGGTACACCATGGTCTGGCCAGGTAGTATAGTTCTTACCTGAAGTAAGGGTACAGGTGAGACAGGTACACCATGGTCTGGCCAGGTAGTATAGTTCTTTCCTGAAGTAAAGGAACAGGTGACACAGGTACACCATGGTCTGGCCAGGTAGTATAGTTCTTACCTGAAGTAAGGGTACAGGTGAGACAGGTACACCATGGTCTGGCCAGGTAGTATAGTTCTAACCTGAAGTAAGGGAACAGGTGACACAGGTACACCATGGTCTGGTCAGGTAGTATAGTTCTTACCTGAAGTAAGGGTACAGGTGAGACAGGTACACCATGGTCTGGCCAGGTAGTATAGTTCTTACCTGAAGTAAGGGTACAGGTGAGACAGGTACACCATGGTCTGGCCAGGTAGTATAGTTCTTACCTGAAGTAAAGGTACAGGTGAGACAGGTACACCATGGTCTGGCCAGGTAGTATAGTTCTTACCTGAAGTAAAGGTACAGGTGAGACAGGTACACCATGGTCTGGCCAGGTAGTATAGTTCTTACCTGAAGTAAAGGTACAGGTGAGACAGGTACACCATGGTCTGGTCAGGTAGTATAGTTCTTACCTGAAGTAAGGGAACAAGTGAGACAGTTACACCATGGTCTGGCCAGGTAGTATAGTTCTTACCTGAAGTAAGGGTACAGGTGAGACAGGTACACCATGGTCTGGCCAGGTAGTATAGTTCTTACCTGAAGTAAGGGTACAGGTGAGACAGGTACACCATGGTCTGGCCAGGTAGTATAGTTCTTACCTGAAGTAAGGGTACAGGTGAGACAGGTACACCATGGTCTGGCCAGGTAGTATAGTTCTTACCTGAAGTAAGGGAACAGGTGAGACAGGTACACCATGGTCTGGCCAGGTAGTATAGTTCTTACCTGAAGCAAGGGTACAGGTGAGACAGGTACACCATGGTCTGGCCAGGTAGTATAGTTCTTACCTGAAGTAAGGTAACAGGTGACACAGGTACACCATGGTCTGGTCAGGTAGTATAGTTCTTACCTGAAGCAAGGGTACAGGTGAGACAGGTACACCATGGTCTGGCCAGGTAGTATAGTTCTTACCTGAAGTAAGGGTACAGGTGAGACAGGTACACCATGGTCTGGTCAGGTAGTATAGTTCTTACCTGAAGTAAGGGAACAGGTGAGACAGGTACACCATGGTCTGGCCAGGTAGTATAGTTCTTACCTGAAGTAAGGGTACAGGTGAGACAGGTACACCATGGTCTGGCCAGGTAGTATAGTTCTTACCTGAAGTAAGGGTACAGGTGACACAGGTACACCATGGTCTGGCCAGGTAGTATAGTTCTTACCTGAAGCAAGGGTACAGGTGAGACAGGTACACCATGGTCTGGCCAGGTAGTATAGTTCTTACCTGAAGCAAGGGTACAGGTGAGACAGGTACACCATGGTCTTGCCAGGTAGTATAGTTCTTACCTGAAGTAAGGTAACAGGTGAGACAGGTACACCATGGTCTGGCCAGGTAGTATAGTTCTTACCTGAAGTAAGGTAACAGGTGACACAGGTACACCATGGTCTGGTCAGGTAGTATAGTTCTTACCTGAAGCAAGGGTACAGGTGAGACAGGTACACCATGGTCTGGCCAGGTAGTATAGTTCTTACCTGAAGTAAGGGTACAGGTGAGACAGGTACACCATGGTCTGGTCAGGTAGTATAGTTCTTACCTGAAGTAAGGGAACAGGTGAGACAGGTACACCATGGTCTGGCCAGGTAGTATAGTTCTTACCTGAAGTAAGGGTACAGGTGAGACAGGTACACCATGGTCTGGCCAGGTAGTATAGTTCTTACCTGAAGTAAGGGAACAGGTGAGACAGGTACACCATGGTCTGGCCAGGTAGTATAGTTCTTACCTGAAGTAAAGGAACAGGTGACACAGGTACACCATGGTCTGGCCAGGTAGTATAGTTCTTACCTGAAGTAAGGGTACAGGTGACACAGGTACACCATGGTCTGGCCAGGTAGTATAGTTCTTACCTGAAGTAAGGGTACAGGTGAGACAGGTACACCATGGTCTGGCCAGGTAGTATAGTTCTTACCTGAAGTAAGGGAACAGGTGAGACAGGTACACCATGGTCTGACCAGGTAGTATAGTTCTTACCTGAAGTAAGGTAACAGGTGACACAGGTACACCATGGTCTGGCCAGGTAGTATAGTTCTTACCTGAAGTAAGGGAACAGGTGAGACAGGTACACCATGGTCTGGTCAGGTAGTATAGTTCTTACCTGAAGTAAGGTAACAGGTGACACAGGTACACCATGGTCTGGCCAGGTAGTATAGTTCTTACCTGAAGTAAGGTAACAGGTGACACAGGTACACCATGGTCTGGCCAGGTAGTATAGTTCTTACCTGAAGTAAGGGAACAGGTGAGACAGGTACACCATTGTCTGGCCAGGTAGTATAGTTCTTACCTGAAGTAAGGGAACAGGTGAGACAGGTACACCATGGTCTGGCCAGGTAGTATAGTTCTTACCTGAAGTAAGGGAACAGGTGAGACAGGTACACCATGGTCTGGTCAGGTAGTATAGTTCTTACCTGAAGTAAGGGTACAGGTGAGACAGGTACACCATGGTCTGGTCAGGTAGTATAGTTCTTACCTGAAGTAAGGGAACAGGTGAGACAGGTACACCATGGTCTGGTCAGGTAGTATAGTTCTTACCTGAAGTAAGGGAAGGTGAGACAGGTACACCATGGTCTGGTCAGCTAGTATAGTTCTTACCTGAAGTAAGGAAACAGGTGAGACAGGTACACCATGGTCTGGTCAGGTAGTATAGTTCTTACCTGAAGTAAGGGAACAGGTGAGACAGGTACACCATGGTCTGACCAGGTAGTATAGTTCTTACCTGAAGTAAGGGAACAGGTGAGACAGGTACACCATGGTCTGGTCAGGTAGTATAGTTCTTACCTGAAGTAAGGGTACAGGTGAGACAGGTACACCATGGTCTGGCCAGGTAGTATAGTTCTTACCTGAAGTAAGGGAACAGGTGAGACAGGTACACCATGGTCTGGCCAGGTAGTATAGTTCTTACCTGAAGTAAAGGAACAGGTGAGACAGGTACACCATGGTCTGGCCAGGTAGTATAGTTCTTACCTGAAGTAAGGGTACAGGTGAGACAGGCACACCATGGTCTGGCCAGGTAGTATAGTTCTTACCTGAAGCAAGGGTACAGGTGACACAGGTACACCATGGTCTGGTCAGGTAGTATAGTTCTTACCTGAAGTAAGGGTACAGGTGAGACAGGTACACCATGGTCTGGTCAGGTAGTATAGTTCTTACCTGAAGTAAGGGTACAGGTGAGACAGGTACACCATGGTCTGGCCAGGTAGTATAGTTCTTACCTGAAGTAAGGTAACAGGTGAGACAGGTACACCATGGTCTGGCCAGGTAGTATAGTTCTTACCTGAAGTAAGGTAACAGGTGACACAGGTACACCATGGTCTGGTCAGGTAGTATAGTTCTTACCTGAAGCAAGGGTACAGGTGAGACAGGTACACCATGGTCTGGCCAGGTAGTATAGTTCTTACCTGAAGTAAGGGTACAGGTGAGACAGGTACACCATGGTCTGGTCAGGTAGTATAGTTCTTACCTGAAGTAAGGGAACAGGTGAGACAGGTACACCATGGTCTGGCCAGGTAGTATAGTTCTTACCTGAAGTAAGGGTACAGGTGAGACAGGTACACCATGGTCTGGCCAGGTAGTATAGTTCTTACCTGAAGTAAGGGTACAGGTGACACAGGTACACCATGGTCTGGCCAGGTAGTATAGTTCTTACCTGAAGCAAGGGTACAGGTGAGACAGGTACACCATGGTCTGGCCAGGTAGTATAGTTCTTACCTGAAGCAAGGGTACAGGTGAGACAGGTACACCATGGTCTTGCCAGGTAGTATAGTTCTTACCTGAAGTAAGGGTACAGGTGAGACAGGTACACCATGGTCTGGCCAGGTAGTATAGTTCTTACCTGAAGTAAGGGAACAGGTGAGACAGGTACACCATGGTCTGGTCAGGTAGTATAGTTCTTACCTGAAGCAAGGGTACAGGTGAGACAGGTACACCATGGTCTGGCCAGGTAGTATAGTTCTTACCTGAAGTAATGGAACAGGTGAGACAGGTACACCATGGTCTGGCCAGGTAGTATAGTTCTTACCTGAAGTAAGGGTACAGGTGAGACAGGTACACCATGGTCTGGCCAGGTAGTATAGTTCTTACCTGAAGTAAGGGTACAGGTGAGACAGGTACACCATGGTCTAGTCAGGTAGTATAGTTCTTACCTGAAGTAAGGGAACAGGTGAGACAGGTACACCATGGTCTGGCCAGGTAGTATAGTTCTTACCTGAAGCAAGGGTACAGGTGAGACAGGTACACCATGGTCTGGCCAGGTAGTATAGTTCTTACCTGAAGTAAGGGTACAGGTGACACAGGTACACCATGGTCTGACCAGGTAGTATAGTTCTTACCTGAAGTAAGGGTACAGGTGAGACAGGTACACCATGGTCTGGTCAGGTAGTATAGTTCTTACCTGAAGTAAGGGTACAGGTGAGACAGGTACACCATGGTCTGGCCAGGTAGTATAGTTCTTACCTGAAGCAAGGGTACAGGTGAGACAGGTACACCATGGTCTGGCCAGGTAGTATAGTTCTTACCTGAAGTAAGGGTACAGGTGACACAGGTACACCATTGTCTGGCCAGGTAGTATAGTTCTTACCTGAAGTAAGGGTACAGGTGAGACAGGTACACCATGGTCTAGTCAGGTAGTATAGTTCTTACCTGAAGTAAGGGAACAGGTGAGACAGGTACACCATGGTCTGGCCAGGTAGTATAGTTCTTACCTGAAGCAAGGGTACAGGTGAGACAGGTACACCATGGTCTGGCCAGGTAGTATAGTTCTTACCTGAAGTAAGGGTACAGGTGACACAGGTACACCATGGTCTGACCAGGTAGTATAGTTCTTACCTGAAGTAAGGGTACAGGTGAGACAGGTACACCATGGTCTGGTCAGGTAGTATAGTTCTTACCTGAAGTAAGGGTACAGGTGAGACAGGTACACCATGGTCTGGCCAGGTAGTATAGTTCTTACCTGAAGTAAGGGAACAGGTGAGACAGGTACACCATGGTCTGGCCAGGTAGTATAGTTCTTACCTGAAGTAAGGGAACAGGTGAGACAGGTACACCATGGTCTGGCCAGGTAGTATAGTTCTTACCTGAAGTAAGGGTACAGGTGAGACAGGTACACCATGGTCTGGCCAGGTAGTATAGTTCTTTCCTGAAGTAAGGGAACAGGTGAGACAGGTACACCATGGTCTGGCCAGGTAGTATAGTTCTTACCTGAAGTAAGGGAACAGGTGAGACAGGTACACCATGGTCTGGCCAGGTAGTATAGTTCTAACCTGAAGTAAGGGAACAGGTGAGACAGGTACACCATGGTCTGGTCAGGTAGTATAGTTCTTACCTGAAGTAAGGGAACAGGTGAGACAGGTACACCATGGTCTGGCCAGGTAGTATAGTTCTAACCTGAAGTAAGGGAACAGGTGAGACAGGTACACCATGGTCTGGCCAGGTAGTATAGTTCTAACCTGAAGTAAGGGAACAGGTGAGACAGGTACAACATGGTCTGGCCAGGTAGTATAGTTCTTACCTGAAGTAAGGGTACAGGTGAGACAGGTACACCATGGTCTGGCCAGGTAGTATAGTTCTAACCTGAAGTAAGGGAACAGGTGAGACAGGTACACCATGGTCTGGCCAGGTAGTATAGTTCTTACCTGAAGTAAGGGTACAGGTGAGACAGGTACACCATGGTCTGGCCAGGTAGTATAGTTCTAACCTGAAGTAAGGGAACAGGTGAGACAGGTACACCATGGTCTGGCCAGGTAGTATAGTTCTTACCTGAAGTAAGGGTACAGGTGAGACAGGCACACCATGGTCTGGCCAGGTAGTATAGTTCTTACCTGAAGTAAGGGAACAGGTGAGACAGGTACACCATGGTCTGGCCAGGTAGTATAGTTCTTACCTGAAGTAAGGGTACAGGTGAGACAGGCACACCATGGTCTGGCCAGGTAGTATAGTTCTTACCTGAAGTAAGGGTACAGGTGAGACAGGTACACCATGGTCTGGCCAGGTAGTATAGTTCTTACCTGAAGTAAGGGTACAGGTGAGACAGGTACACCATGGTCTGGCCAGGTAGTATAGTTCTTACCTGAAGTAAGGGAACAGGTGAGACAGGTACACCATGGTCTGGCCAGGTAGTATAGTTCTTACCTGAAGTAAGGGTACAGGTGAGACAGGTACACCATGGTCTGGTCAGGTAGTATAGTTCTTACCTGAAGTAAGGGAACAGGTGACACAGGTACACCATGGTCTGGTCAGGTAGTATAGTTCTTACCTGAAGTAAGGGAACAGGTGACACAGGTACACCATGGTCTGGTCAGGTAGTATAGTTCTTACCTGAAGTAAGGGAACAGGTGACACAGGTACACCATGGTCTGGTCAGGTAGTATAGTTCTTACCTGAAGCAAGGGTACAGGTGAGACAGGTACACCATGGTCTGGCCAGGTAGTATAGTTCTTACCTGAAGTAAAGGAACAGGTGAGACAGGTACACCATGGTCTGGCCAGGTAGTATAGTTCTTACCTGAAGTAAGGGAACAGGTGAGACAGGTACACCATGGTCTGGTCAGGTAGTATAGTTCTTACCTGAAGTAAGGGTACAGGTGAGACAGGTACACCATGGTCTGGTCAGGTAGTATAGTTCTTACCTGAAGTAAGGGTACAGGTGAGACAGGTACACCATGGTCTGGCCAGGTAGTATAGTTCTTACCTGAAGCAAGGGTACAGGTGACACAGGTGAACCATGGTCTGGCCAGGTAGTATAGTTCTTACCTGAAGTAAGGGTACAGGTGACACAGGTACACCATGGTCTGGCCAGGTAGTATAGTTCTTACCTGAAGTAAGGGAACCGTTGAGACAGGTACACCATGGTCTGGCCAGGTAGTATAGTTCTTACCTGAAGTAAGGGAACAGGTGAGACAGGTACACCATGGTCTGGTCAGGTAGTATAGTTCTTACCTGAAGTAAGGGAACAGGTGAGACAGGTACACCATGGTCTGGCCAGGTAGTATAGTTCTTACCTGAAGTAAGGGTACAGGTGACACAGGTACACCATTGTCTGGCCAGGTAGTATAGTTCTTACCTGAAGTAAGGGTACAGGTGAGACAGGTACACCATGGTCTGACAAGGTAGTATAGTTCTTACCTGAAGTAAGGGAACAGGTGACACAGGTACACCATGGTCTGGCCAGGTAGTATAGTTCTTACCTGAAGTAAGGGTACAGGTGACACAGGTACACCATGGTCTGGCCAGGTAGTATAGTTCTTACCTGAAGTAAGGGAACCGTTGAGACAGGTACACCATGGTCTGGCCAGGTAGTATAGTTCTTACCTGAAGTAAGTGTACAGGTGAGACAGGTACACCATGGTCTGGTCAGGTAGTATAGTTCTTACCTGAAGTAAGGGTACAGGTGAGACAGGTACACCATGGTCTGGTCAGGTAGTATAGTTCTTACCTGAAGTAAGGGAAGGTGACACAGGTACACCATGGTCTGGTCAGGTAGTATAGTTCTTACCTGAAGCAAGGGTACAGGTGAGACAGGTACACCATGGTCTGGCCAGGTAGTATAGTTTTTACCTGAAGTAAAGGAACAGGTGACACAGGTGAACCATGGTCTGGCCAGGTAGTATAGTTCTTACCTGAAGCAAGGGTACAGGTGAGACAGGTACACCATGGTCTGGCCAGGTAGTATAGTTCTTACCTGAAGTAAGGGTACAGGTGAGACAGGTACACCATGGTCTGGCCAGGTAGTATAGTTCTTTCCTGAAGTAAGGGAACAGGTGAGACAGGTACACCATGGTCTGGCCAGGTAGTATAGTTCTTACCTGAAGTAAGGGAACAGGTGAGACAGGTACACCATGGTCTGGCCAGGTAGTATAGTTCTAACCTGAAGTAAGGGAACAGGTGAGACAGGTACACCATGGTCTGGTCAGGTAGTATAGTTCTTACCTGAAGTAAGGGAACAGGTGAGACAGGTACACCATGGTCTGGCCAGGTAGTATAGTTCTAACCTGAAGTAAGGGAACAGGTGAGACAGGTACACCATGGTCTGGCCAGGTAGTATAGTTCTAACCTGAAGTAAGGGAACAGGTGAGACAGGTACAACATGGTCTGGCCAGGTAGTATAGTTCTTACCTGAAGTAAGGGTACAGGTGAGACAGGTACACCATGGTCTGGCCAGGTAGTATAGTTCTAACCTGAAGTAAGGGAACAGGTGAGACAGGTACACCATGGTCTGGCCAGGTAGTATAGTTCTTACCTGAAGTAAGGGTACAGGTGAGACAGGTACACCATGGTCTGGCCAGGTAGTATAGTTCTAACCTGAAGTAAGGGAACAGGTGAGACAGGTACACCATGGTCTGGCCAGGTAGTATAGTTCTTACCTGAAGTAAGGGTACAGGTGAGACAGGCACACCATGGTCTGGCCAGGTAGTATAGTTCTTACCTGAAGTAAGGGAACAGGTGAGACAGGTACACCATGGTCTGGCCAGGTAGTATAGTTCTTACCTGAAGTAAGGGTACAGGTGAGACAGGCACACCATGGTCTGGCCAGGTAGTATAGTTCTTACCTGAAGTAAGGGTACAGGTGAGACAGGTACACCATGGTCTGGCCAGGTAGTATAGTTCTTACCTGAAGTAAGGGTACAGGTGAGACAGGTACACCATGGTCTGGCCAGGTAGTATAGTTCTTACCTGAAGTAAGGGAACAGGTGAGACAGGTACACCATGGTCTGGCCAGGTAGTATAGTTCTTACCTGAAGTAAGGGTACAGGTGAGACAGGTACACCATGGTCTGGTCAGGTAGTATAGTTCTTACCTGAAGTAAGGGAACAGGTGACACAGGTACACCATGGTCTGGTCAGGTAGTATAGTTCTTACCTGAAGTAAGGGAACAGGTGACACAGGTACACCATGGTCTGGTCAGGTAGTATAGTTCTTACCTGAAGTAAGGGAACAGGTGACACAGGTACACCATGGTCTGGTCAGGTAGTATAGTTCTTACCTGAAGCAAGGGTACAGGTGAGACAGGTACACCATGGTCTGGCCAGGTAGTATAGTTCTTACCTGAAGTAAAGGAACAGGTGAGACAGGTACACCATGGTCTGGCCAGGTAGTATAGTTCTTACCTGAAGTAAGGGAACAGGTGAGACAGGTACACCATGGTCTGGTCAGGTAGTATAGTTCTTACCTGAAGTAAGGGTACAGGTGAGACAGGTACACCATGGTCTGGTCAGGTAGTATAGTTCTTACCTGAAGTAAGGGTACAGGTGAGACAGGTACACCATGGTCTGGCCAGGTAGTATAGTTCTTACCTGAAGCAAGGGTACAGGTGACACAGGTGAACCATGGTCTGGCCAGGTAGTATAGTTCTTACCTGAAGTAAGGGTACAGGTGACACAGGTACACCATGGTCTGGCCAGGTAGTATAGTTCTTACCTGAAGTAAGGGAACCGTTGAGACAGGTACACCATGGTCTGGCCAGGTAGTATAGTTCTTACCTGAAGTAAGGGAACAGGTGAGACAGGTACACCATGGTCTGGTCAGGTAGTATAGTTCTTACCTGAAGTAAGGGAACAGGTGAGACAGGTACACCATGGTCTGGCCAGGTAGTATAGTTCTTACCTGAAGTAAGGGTACAGGTGACACAGGTACACCATTGTCTGGCCAGGTAGTATAGTTCTTACCTGAAGTAAGGGTACAGGTGAGACAGGTACACCATGGTCTGACAAGGTAGTATAGTTCTTACCTGAAGTAAGGGAACAGGTGACACAGGTACACCATGGTCTGGCCAGGTAGTATAGTTCTTACCTGAAGTAAGGGTACAGGTGACACAGGTACACCATGGTCTGGCCAGGTAGTATAGTTCTTACCTGAAGTAAGGGAACCGTTGAGACAGGTACACCATGGTCTGGCCAGGTAGTATAGTTCTTACCTGAAGTAAGTGTACAGGTGAGACAGGTACACCATGGTCTGGTCAGGTAGTATAGTTCTTACCTGAAGTAAGGGTACAGGTGAGACAGGTACACCATGGTCTGGTCAGGTAGTATAGTTCTTACCTGAAGTAAGGGAAGGTGACACAGGTACACCATGGTCTGGTCAGGTAGTATAGTTCTTACCTGAAGCAAGGGTACAGGTGAGACAGGTACACCATGGTCTGGCCAGGTAGTATAGTTTTTACCTGAAGTAAAGGAACAGGTGACACAGGTGAACCATGGTCTGGCCAGGTAGTATAGTTCTTACCTGAAGCAAGGGTACAGGTGAGACAGGTACACCATGGTCTGGCCAGGTAGTATAGTTCTTACCTGAAGTAAGGGTACAGGTGAGACAGGTACACCATGGTCTGGCCAGGTAGTATAGTTCTTACCTGAAGCAAGGGTACAGGTGAGACAGGTACACCATGGTCTGGTCAGGTAGTATAGTTCTTACCTGAAGTAAGGGTACAGGTGAGACAGGTACACCATGGTCTGGCCAGGTAGTATAGTTCTTACCTGAAGTAAGGGTACAGGTGAGACAGGTACACCATGGTCTGGTCAGGTAGTATAGTTCTTACCTGAAGTAAGGGAACAGGTGAGACAGGTACACCATGGTCTGGTCAGGTAGTATAGTTCTTACCTGAAGCAAGGGTACAGGTGAGACAGGTACACCATGGTCTGACCAGGTAGTATAGTTCTTACCTGAAGTAAGGGTACAGGTGAGACAGGTACACCATGGTCTGGCCAGGTAGTATAGTTCTTTCCTGAAGTAAAGGAACAGGTGACACAGGTACACCATGGTCTGGCCAGGTAGTATAGTTCTTACCTGAAGTAAGGGAACAGGTGAGACAGGTACACCATGGTCTGGCCAGGTAGTATAGTTCTTACCTGAAGTAAGGGTACAGGTGAGACAGGTACACCATGGTCTGGCCAGGTAGTATAGTTCTTACCTGAAGTAAGGGAACAGGTGAGACAGGTACACCATGGTCTGGCCAGGTAGTATAGTTCTTACCTGAAGTAAGGGTACAGGTGAGACAGGTACACCATGGTCTGGCCAGGTAGTATAGTTCTTTCCTGAAGTAAAGGAACAGGTGACACAGGTACACCATGGTCTGGCCAGGTAGTATAGTTCTTACCTGAAGTAAGGGTACAGGTGAGACAGGTACACCATGGTCTGGCCAGGTAGTATAGTTCTAACCTGAAGTAAGGGAACAGGTGACACAGGTACACCATGGTCTGGTCAGGTAGTATAGTTCTTACCTGAAGTAAGGGTACAGGTGAGACAGGTACACCATGGTCTGGCCAGGTAGTATAGTTCTTACCTGAAGTAAGGGTACAGGTGAGACAGGTACACCATGGTCTGGCCAGGTAGTATAGTTCTTACCTGAAGTAAAGGTACAGGTGAGACAGGTACACCATGGTCTGGCCAGGTAGTATAGTTCTTACCTGAAGTAAAGGTACAGGTGAGACAGGTACACCATGGTCTGGCCAGGTAGTATAGTTCTTACCTGAAGTAAAGGTACAGGTGAGACAGGTACACCATGGTCTGGTCAGGTAGTATAGTTCTTACCTGAAGTAAGGGAACAAGTGAGACAGTTACACCATGGTCTGGCCAGGTAGTATAGTTCTTACCTGAAGTAAGGGTACAGGTGAGACAGGTACACCATGGTCTGGCCAGGTAGTATAGTTCTTACCTGAAGTAAGGGTACAGGTGAGACAGGTACACCATGGTCTGGCCAGGTAGTATAGTTCTTACCTGAAGTAAGGGTACAGGTGAGACAGGTACACCATGGTCTGGCCAGGTAGTATAGTTCTTACCTGAAGTAAGGGAACAGGTGAGACAGGTACACCATGGTCTGGCCAGGTAGTATAGTTCTTACCTGAAGCAAGGGTACAGGTGAGACAGGTACACCATGGTCTTGCCAGGTAGTATAGTTCTTACCTGAAGTAAGGGTACAGGTGAGACAGGTACACCATGGTCTGGTCAGGTAGTATAGTTCTTACCTGAAGTAAGGGAACAAGTGAGACAGTTACACCATGGTCTGGCCAGGTAGTATAGTTCTTACCTGAAGTAAGGGTACAGGTGAGACAGGTACACCATGGTCTGGTCAGGTAGTATAGTTCTTACCTGAAGTAAGTGTAGAGGTGAGACAGGTACACCATGGTCTGGCCAGGTAGTATAGTTCTTACCTGAAGTAAGTGTACAGGTGAGACAGGTACACCATGGTCTGGTCAGGTAGTATAGTTCTTACCTGAAGTAAGGGTACAGGTGAGACAGGTACACCATGGTCTGGCCAGGTAGTATAGTTCTTACCTGAAGTAAGGGAACAGGTGAGACAGGTACACCATGGTCTGGTCAGGTAGTATAGTTCTTACCTGAAGTAAGGGAACAGGTGAGACAGGTACACCATGGTCTGGCCAGGTAGTATAGTTCTTACCTGAAGTAAGGGTACAGGTGACACAGGTACACCATTGTCTGGCCAGGTAGTATAGTTCTTACCTGAAGTAAGGGTACAGGTGAGACAGGTACACCATGGTCTGACAAGGTAGTATAGTTCTTACCTGAAGTAAGGGAACAGGTGACACAGGTACACCATGGTCTGGCCAGGTAGTATAGTTCTTACCTGAAGTAAGGGTACAGGTGACACAGGTACACCATGGTCTGGCCAGGTAGTATAGTTCTTACCTGAAGTAAGGGAACCGTTGAGACAGGTACACCATGGTCTGGCCAGGTAGTATAGTTCTTACCTGAAGTAAGTGTACAGGTGAGACAGGTACACCATGGTCTGGTCAGGTAGTATAGTTCTTACCTGAAGTAAGGGTACAGGTGAGACAGGTACACCATGGTCTGGTCAGGTAGTATAGTTCTTACCTGAAGTAAGGGAAGGTGACACAGGTACACCATGGTCTGGTCAGGTAGTATAGTTCTTACCTGAAGCAAGGGTACAGGTGAGACAGGTACACCATGGTCTGGCCAGGTAGTATAGTTTTTACCTGAAGTAAAGGAACAGGTGACACAGGTGAACCATGGTCTGGCCAGGTAGTATAGTTCTTACCTGAAGCAAGGGTACAGGTGAGACAGGTACACCATGGTCTGGCCAGGTAGTATAGTTCTTACCTGAAGTAAGGGTACAGGTGAGACAGGTACACCATGGTCTGGCCAGGTAGTATAGTTCTTACCTGAAGCAAGGGTACAGGTGAGACAGGTACACCATGGTCTGGTCAGGTAGTATAGTTCTTACCTGAAGTAAGGGTACAGGTGAGACAGGTACACCATGGTCTGGCCAGGTAGTATAGTTCTTACCTGAAGTAAGGGTACAGGTGAGACAGGTACACCATGGTCTGGTCAGGTAGTATAGTTCTTACCTGAAGTAAGGGAACAGGTGAGACAGGTACACCATGGTCTGGTCAGGTAGTATAGTTCTTACCTGAAGCAAGGGTACAGGTGAGACAGGTACACCATGGTCTGACCAGGTAGTATAGTTCTTACCTGAAGTAAGGGTACAGGTGAGACAGGTACACCATGGTCTGGCCAGGTAGTATAGTTCTTACCTGAAGTAAGGGTACAGGTGAGACAGGTACACCATGGTCTGGCCAGGTAGTATAGTTCTTTCCTGAAGTAAAGGAACAGGTGACACAGGTACACCATGGTCTGGCCAGGTAGTATAGTTCTTACCTGAAGTAAGGGAACAGGTGAGACAGGTACACCATGGTCTGGCCAGGTAGTATAGTTCTTACCTGAAGTAAGGGTACAGGTGAGACAGGTACACCATGGTCTGGCCAGGTAGTATAGTTCTTACCTGAAGTAAGGGAACAGGTGAGACAGGTACACCATGGTCTGGCCAGGTAGTATAGTTCTTACCTGAAGTAAGGGTACAGGTGAGACAGGTACACCATGGTCTGGCCAGGTAGTATAGTTCTTTCCTGAAGTAAAGGAACAGGTGACACAGGTACACCATGGTCTGGCCAGGTAGTATAGTTCTTACCTGAAGTAAGGGTACAGGTGAGACAGGTACACCATGGTCTGGCCAGGTAGTATAGTTCTAACCTGAAGTAAGGGAACAGGTGACACAGGTACACCATGGTCTGGTCAGGTAGTATAGTTCTTACCTGAAGTAAGGGTACAGGTGAGACAGGTACACCATGGTCTGGCCAGGTAGTATAGTTCTTACCTGAAGTAAGGGTACAGGTGAGACAGGTACACCATGGTCTGGCCAGGTAGTATAGTTCTTACCTGAAGTAAAGGTACAGGTGAGACAGGTACACCATGGTCTGGCCAGGTAGTATAGTTCTTACCTGAAGTAAAGGTACAGGTGAGACAGGTACACCATGGTCTGGCCAGGTAGTATAGTTCTTACCTGAAGTAAAGGTACAGGTGAGACAGGTACACCATGGTCTGGTCAGGTAGTATAGTTCTTACCTGAAGTAAGGGAACAAGTGAGACAGTTACACCATGGTCTGGCCAGGTAGTATAGTTCTTACCTGAAGTAAGGGTACAGGTGAGACAGGTACACCATGGTCTGGCCAGGTAGTATAGTTCTTACCTGAAGTAAGGGTACAGGTGAGACAGGTACACCATGGTCTGGCCAGGTAGTATAGTTCTTACCTGAAGTAAGGGTACAGGTGAGACAGGTACACCATGGTCTGGCCAGGTAGTATAGTTCTTACCTGAAGTAAGGGAACAGGTGAGACAGGTACACCATGGTCTGGCCAGGTAGTATAGTTCTTACCTGAAGCAAGGGTACAGGTGAGACAGGTACACCATGGTCTTGCCAGGTAGTATAGTTCTTACCTGAAGTAAGGGTACAGGTGAGACAGGTACACCATGGTCTGGTCAGGTAGTATAGTTCTTACCTGAAGTAAGGGAACAAGTGAGACAGTTACACCATGGTCTGGCCAGGTAGTATAGTTCTTACCTGAAGTAAGGGTACAGGTGAGACAGGTACACCATGGTCTGGTCAGGTAGTATAGTTCTTACCTGAAGTAAGTGTACAGGTGAGACAGGTACACCATGGTCTGGCCAGGTAGTATAGTTCTTACCTGAAGTAAGGGTACAGGTGAGACAGGTACACCATGGTCTGACCAGGTAGTATAGTTCTTACCTGAAGTAAGGGAACAGGTGAGACAGGTACACCATGGTCTGGCCAGGTAGTATAGTTCTTACCTGAAGCAAGGGTACAGGTGAGACAGGTACACCATGGTCTGACCAGGTAGTATAGTTCTTACCTGAAGTAAGGGAACAGGTGAGACAGGTACACCATGGTCTGGCCAGGTAGTATAGTTCTTACCTGAAGCAAGGGTACAGGTGAGACAGGTACACCATGGTCTGGCCAGGTAGTATAGTTCTTACCTGAAGCAAGGGTACAGGTGAGACAGGTACACCATGGTCTGGTCAGGTAGTATAGTTCTTACCTGAAGCAAGGGTACAGGTGAGACAGGTACACCATGGTCTGGCCAGGTAGTATAGTTCTTACCTGAAGCAAGGGTACAGGTGAGACAGGTACACCATGGTCTGGCCAGGTAGTATAGTTCTTACCTGAAGCAAGGGTACAGGTGAGACAGGTACACCATGGTCTGGTCAGGTAGTATAGTTCTTACCTGAAGCAAGGGTACAGGTGAGACAGGTACACCATGGTCTGGCCAGGTAGTATAGTTCTTACCTGAAGTAAGGGAACAGGTGAGACAGGTACACCATGGTCTGGCCAGGTAGTATAGTTCTTACCTGAAGTAAGGGAACAGGTGAGACAGGTACACCATGGTCTGGTCAGGTAGTATAGTTCTTACCTGAAGCAAGGGTACAGGTGAGACAGGTACACCATGGTCTGGCCAGGTAGTATAGTTCTTACCTGAAGTAAGGGAACAGGTGAGACAGGTACACCATGGTCTGGCCAGGTAGTATAGTTCTTACCTGAAGTAAGGGTACAGGTGAGACAGGTACACCATGGTCTGGCCAGGTAGTATAGTTCTTACCTGAAGTAAGGGAACAGGTGAGACAGGTACACCATGGTCTGGCCAGGTAGTATAGTTCTTACCTGAAGTAAAGGAACAGGTGAGACAGGTACACCATGGTCTGGCCAGGTAGTATAGTTCTTACCTGAAGTAAGGGTACAGGTGAGACAGGCACACCATGGTCTGGCCAGGTAGTATAGTTCTTACCTGAAGCAAGGGTACAGGTGACACAGGTACACCATGGTCTGGTCAGGTAGTATAGTTCTTACCTGAAGTAAGGGTACAGGTGAGACAGGTACACCATGGTCTGGTCAGGTAGTATAGTTCTTACCTGAAGTAAGGGTACAGGTGAGACAGGTACACCATGGTCTGGCCAGGTAGTATAGTTCTTACCTGAAGTAAGGTAACAGGTGAGACAGGTACACCATGGTCTGGCCAGGTAGTATAGTTCTTACCTGAAGTAAGGTAACAGGTGACACAGGTACACCATGGTCTGGTCAGGTAGTATAGTTCTTACCTGAAGCAAGGGTACAGGTGAGACAGGTACACCATGGTCTGGCCAGGTAGTATAGTTCTTACCTGAAGTAAGGGTACAGGTGAGACAGGTACACCATGGTCTGGTCAGGTAGTATAGTTCTTACCTGAAGTAAGGGAACAGGTGAGACAGGTACACCATGGTCTGGCCAGGTAGTATAGTTCTTACCTGAAGTAAGGGTACAGGTGAGACAGGTACACCATGGTCTGGCCAGGTAGTATAGTTCTTACCTGAAGTAAGGGTACAGGTGACACAGGTACACCATGGTCTGGCCAGGTAGTATAGTTCTTACCTGAAGCAAGGGTACAGGTGAGACAGGTACACCATGGTCTGGCCAGGTAGTATAGTTCTTACCTGAAGCAAGGGTACAGGTGAGACAGGTACACCATGGTCTTGCCAGGTAGTATAGTTCTTACCTGAAGTAAGGGTACAGGTGAGACAGGTACACCATGGTCTGGCCAGGTAGTATAGTTCTTACCTGAAGTAAGGGAACAGGTGAGACAGGTACACCATGGTCTGGTCAGGTAGTATAGTTCTTACCTGAAGCAAGGGTACAGGTGAGACAGGTACACCATGGTCTGGCCAGGTAGTATAGTTCTTACCTGAAGTAATGGAACAGGTGAGACAGGTACACCATGGTCTGGCCAGGTAGTAAAGTTCTTACCTGAAGTAAGGGTACAGGTGAGACAGGTACACCATGGTCTGGCCAGGTAGTATAGTTCTTACCTGAAGTAAGGGTACAGGTGACACAGGTACACCATGGTCTGGCCAGGTAGTATAGTTCTTACCTGAAGCAAGGGTACAGGTGAGACAGGTACACCATGGTCTGGCCAGGTAGTATAGTTCTTACCTGAAGTAAGGGTACAGGTGACACAGGTACACCATTGTCTGGCCAGGTAGTATAGTTCTTACCTGAAGTAAGGGTACAGGTGAGACAGGTACACCATGGTCTAGTCAGGTAGTATAGTTCTTACCTGAAGTAAGGGAACAGGTGAGACAGGTACACCATGGTCTGGCCAGGTAGTATAGTTCTTACCTGAAGCAAGGGTACAGGTGAGACAGGTACACCATGGTCTGGCCAGGTAGTATAGTTCTTACCTGAAGTAAGGGTACAGGTGACACAGGTACACCATGGTCTGACCAGGTAGTATAGTTCTTACCTGAAGTAAGGGTACAGGTGAGACAGGTACACCATGGTCTGGTCAGGTAGTATAGTTCTTACCTGAAGTAAGGGTACAGGTGAGACAGGTACACCATGGTCTGGCCAGGTAGTATAGTTCTTACCTGAAGTAAGGGAACAGGTGAGACAGGTACACCATGGTCTGGCCAGGTAGTATAGTTCTTACCTGAAGTAAGGGAACAGGTGAGACAGGTACACCATGGTCTGGCCAGGTAGTATAGTTCTTACCTGAAGTAAGGGTACAGGTGAGACAGGTACACCATGGTCTGGCCAGGTAGTATAGTTCTTTCCTGAAGTAAGGGAACAGGTGAGACAGGTACACCATGGTCTGGCCAGGTAGTATAGTTCTTACCTGAAGTAAGGGAACAGGTGAGACAGGTACACCATTGTCTGGCCAGGTAGTATAGTTCTAACCTGAAGTAAGGGAACAGGTGAGACAGGTACACCATGGTCTGGTCAGGTAGTATAGTTCTTACCTGAAGTAAGGGAACAGGTGAGACAGGTACACCATGGTCTGGCCAGGTAGTATAGTTCTAACCTGAAGTAAGGGAACAGGTGAGACAGGTACACCATGGTCTGGCCAGGTAGTATAGTTCTAACCTGAAGTAAGGGAACAGGTGAGACAGGTACACCATGGTCTGGCCAGGTAGTATAGTTCTTACCTGAAGTAAGGGTACAGGTGAGACAGGTACACCATGGTCTGGCCAGGTAGTATAGTTCTAACCTGAAGTAAGGGAACAGGTGAGACAGGTACACCATGGTCTGGCCAGGTAGTATAGTTCTAACCTGAAGTAAGGGAACAGGTGAGACAGGTACACCATGGTCTGGCCAGGTAGTATAGTTCTTACCTGAAGTAAGGGTACAGGTGAGACAGGTACACCATGGTCTGGCCAGGTAGTATAGTTCTAACCTGAAGTAAGGGAACAGGTGAGACAGGTACACCATGGTCTGGTCAGGTAGTATAGTTCTTACCTGAAGTAAGGGTACAGGTGAGACAGGCACACCATGGTCTGGCCAGGTAGTATAGTTCTTACCTGAAGTAAGGGAACAGGTGAGACAGGTACACCATGGTCTGGCCAGGTAGTATAGTTCTTACCTGAAGTAAGGGTACAGGTGAGACAGGCACACCATGGTCTGGCCAGGTAGTATAGTTCTTACCTGAAGTAAGGGTACAGGTGAGACAGGTACACCATGGTCTGGCCAGGTAGTATAGTTCTTACCTGAAGTAAGGGTACAGGTGAGACAGGTACACCATGGTCTGGCCAGGTAGTATAGTTCTTACCTGAAGTAAGGGAACAGGTGAGACAGGTACACCATGGTCTGGCCAGGTAGTATAGTTCTTACCTGAAGTAAGGGTACAGGTGAGACAGGTACACCATGGTCTGGTCAGGTAGTAGTTCTTACCTGAAGTAAGGGTACAGGTGACACAGGTACACCATGGTCTGGTCAGGTAGTATAGTTCTTACCTGAAGTAAGGGAACAGGTGAGACAGGTACACCATGGTCTGGTCAGGTAGTATAGTTCTTACCTGAAGTAAGGGAACAGGTGAGACAGGTACACCATGGTCTGGCCAGGTAGTATAGTTCTTACCTGAAGTAAGGGTACAGGTGAGACAGGTACACCATGGTCTGGCCAGGTAGTATAGTTCTTACCTGAAGTAAGGGAACAGGTGACACAGGTACACCATGGTCTGGCCAGGTAGTATAGTTCTTACCTGAAGTAAGGGTACAGGTGAGACAGGTACACCATGGTCTGACCAGGTAGTATAGTTCTTACCTGAAGTAAGGGTACAGGTGAGACAGGTACACCATGGTCTGACCAGGTAGTATAGTTCTTACCTGAAGCAAGGGTACAGGTGAGACAGGTACACCATGGTCTGGCCAGGTAGTATAGTTCTTACCTGAAGTAAGGGTACAGGTGAGACAGGTACACCATGGTCTGGACAGGTAGTATAGTTCTTACCTGAAGTAAGGGTACAGGTGAGACAGGTACACCATGGTCTGGCCAGGTAGTATAGTTCTTACCTGAAGTAAGGGTACAGGTGAGACAGGTACACCATGGTCTGGCCAGGTAGTATAGTTCTTATCTGAAGTAAGGGAACAGGTGACACAGGTACACCATGGTCTGGCCAGGTAGTATAGTTCTTACCTGAAGTAAGGGAACAGGTGACACAGGTACACCATGGTCTGGCTAGGTAGTATAGTTCTTACCTGAAGTAAGGGTACAGGTGAGACAGGTACACCATGGTCTGGCTAGGTAGTATAGTTCTTACCTGAAGTAAGGGTACAGGTGAGACAGGTACACCATGGTCTGACCAGGTAGTATAGTTCTTACCTGAAGTAAGGGTACAGGTGAGACAGGTACACCATGGTCTGGCCAGGTAGTATAGTTCTTACCTGAAGTAAGGGTACAGGTGACACAGGTACACCATGGTCTGGCCAGGTAGTATAGTTCTTACCTGAAGTAAGGGTACAGGTGAGACAGGTACACCATGGTCTGGCCAGGTAGTATAGTTCTTACCTGAAGTAAGGGAACAGGTGACACAGGTACACCATGGTCTGGTCAGGTAGTATAGTTCTTACCTGAAGTAAGGGAACAGGTGACACAGGTACACCATGGTCTGGTCAGGTAGTATAGTTCTTACCTGAAGTAAGGGAACAGGTGACACAGGTACACCATGGTCTGGTCAGGTAGTATAGTTCTTACCTGAAGCAAGGGTACAGGTGAGACAGGTACACCATGGTCTGGCCAGGTAGTATAGTTCTTACCTGAAGTAAAGGAACAGGTGAGACAGGTACACCATGGTCTGGCCAGGTAGTATAGTTCTTACCTGAAGTAAGGGAACAGGTGAGACAGGTACACCATGGTCTGGTCAGGTAGTATAGTTCTTACCTGAAGTAAGGGTACAGGTGAGACAGGTACACCATGGTCTGGTCAGGTAGTATAGTTCTTACCTGAAGTAAGGGTACAGGTGAGACAGGTACACCATGGTCTGGCCAGGTAGTATAGTTCTTACCTGAAGCAAGGGTACAGGTGACACAGGTGAACCATGGTCTGGCCAGGTAGTATAGTTCTTACCTGAAGTAAGGGTACAGGTGACACAGGTACACCATGGTCTGGCCAGGTAGTATAGTTCTTACCTGAAGTAAGGGAACCGTTGAGACAGGTACACCATGGTCTGGCCAGGTAGTATAGTTCTTACCTGAAGTAAGGGAAAAGGTGACACAGGTACACCATGGTCTGGCCAGGTAGTATAGTTCTTACCTGAAGTAAGGGAACCGTTGAGACAGGTACACCATGGTCTGGCCAGGTAGTATAGTTCTTACCTGAAGTAAGTGTACAGGTGAGACAGGTACACCATGGTCTGGTCAGGTAGTATAGTTCTTACCTGAAGTAAGGGTACAGGTGAGACAGGTACACCATGGTCTGGCCAGGTAGTATAGTTCTTACCTGAAGTAAGGGAACAGGTGAGACAGGTACACCATGGTCTGGTCAGGTAGTATAGTTCTTACCTGAAGTAAGGGAACAGGTGAGACAGGTACACCATGGTCTGGCCAGGTAGTATAGTTCTTACCTGAAGTAAGGGTACAGGTGACACAGGTACACCATTGTCTGGCCAGGTAGTATAGTTCTTACCTGAAGTAAGGGTACAGGTGAGACAGGTACACCATGGTCTGACAAGGTAGTATAGTTCTTACCTGAAGTAAGGGAACAGGTGACACAGGTACACCATGGTCTGGCCAGGTAGTATAGTTCTTACCTGAAGTAAGGGTACAGGTGACACAGGTACACCATGGTCTGGCCAGGTAGTATAGTTCTTACCTGAAGTAAGGGAACCGTTGAGACAGGTACACCATGGTCTGGCCAGGTAGTATAGTTCTTACCTGAAGTAAGTGTACAGGTGAGACAGGTACACCATGGTCTGGTCAGGTAGTATAGTTCTTACCTGAAGTAAGGGTACAGGTGAGACAGGTACACCATGGTCTGGTCAGGTAGTATAGTTCTTACCTGAAGTAAGGGAAGGTGACACAGGTACACCATGGTCTGGTCAGGTAGTATAGTTCTTACCTGAAGCAAGGGTACAGGTGAGACAGGTACACCATGGTCTGGCCAGGTAGTATAGTTTTTACCTGAAGTAAAGGAACAGGTGACACAGGTGAACCATGGTCTGGCCAGGTAGTATAGTTCTTACCTGAAGCAAGGGTACAGGTGAGACAGGTACACCATGGTCTGGCCAGGTAGTATAGTTCTTACCTGAAGTAAGGGTACAGGTGAGACAGGTACACCATGGTCTGGCCAGGTAGTATAGTTCTTACCTGAAGCAAGGGTACAGGTGAGACAGGTACACCATGGTCTGGTCAGGTAGTATAGTTCTTACCTGAAGTAAGGGTACAGGTGAGACAGGTACACCATGGTCTGGCCAGGTAGTATAGTTCTTACCTGAAGTAAGGGTACAGGTGAGACAGGTACACCATGGTCTGGTCAGGTAGTATAGTTCTTACCTGAAGTAAGGGAACAGGTGAGACAGGTACACCATGGTCTGGTCAGGTAGTATAGTTCTTACCTGAAGCAAGGGTACAGGTGAGACAGGTACACCATGGTCTGACCAGGTAGTATAGTTCTTACCTGAAGTAAGGGTACAGGTGAGACAGGTACACCATGGTCTGGCCAGGTAGTATAGTTCTTACCTGAAGTAAGGGTACAGGTGAGACAGGTACACCATGGTCTGGCCAGGTAGTATAGTTCTTTCCTGAAGTAAAGGAACAGGTGACACAGGTACACCATGGTCTGGCCAGGTAGTATAGTTCTTACCTGAAGTAAGGGAACAGGTGAGACAGGTACACCATGGTCTGGCCAGGTAGTATAGTTCTTACCTGAAGTAAGGGTACAGGTGAGACAGGTACACCATGGTCTGGCCAGGTAGTATAGTTCTTACCTGAAGTAAGGGAACAGGTGAGACAGGTACACCATGGTCTGGCCAGGTAGTATAGTTCTTACCTGAAGTAAGGGTACAGGTGAGACAGGTACACCATGGTCTGGCCAGGTAGTATAGTTCTTACCTGAAGTAAGGGAACAGGTGAGACAGGTACACCATGGTCTGGCCAGGTAGTATAGTTCTTACCTGAAGTAAGGGTACAGGTGAGACAGGTACACCATGGTCTGGCCAGGTAGTATAGTTCTTACCTGAAGTAAGGGAACAGGTGAGACAGGTACACCATGGTCTGGCCAGGTAGTATAGTTCTTACCTGAAGTAAGGGTACAGGTGAGACAGGTACACCATGGTCTGGCCAGGTAGTATAGTTCTTTCCTGAAGTAAAGGAACAGGTGACACAGGTACACCATGGTCTGGCCAGGTAGTATAGTTCTTACCTGAAGTAAGGGTACAGGTGAGACAGGTACACCATGGTCTGGCCAGGTAGTATAGTTCTAACCTGAAGTAAGGGAACAGGTGACACAGGTACACCATGGTCTGGTCAGGTAGTATAGTTCTTACCTGAAGTAAGTGTACAGGTGAGACAGGTACACCATGGTCTGGCCAGGTAGTATAGTTCTTACCTGAAGTAAGGGTACAGGTGAGACAGGTACACCATGGTCTGGCCAGGTAGTATAGTTCTTACCTGAAGTAAAGGTACAGGTGAGACAGGTACACCATGGTCTGGCCAGGTAGTATAGTTCTTACCTGAAGTAAAGGTACAGGTGAGACAGGTACACCATGGTCTGGCCAGGTAGTATAGTTCTTACCTGAAGTAAAGGTACAGGTGAGACAGGTACACCATGGTCTGGTCAGGTAGTATAGTTCTTACCTGAAGTAAGGGAACAAGTGAGACAGTTACACCATGGTCTGGCCAGGTAGTATAGTTCTTACCTGAAGTAAGGGTACAGGTGAGACAGGTACACCATGGTCTGGCCAGGTAGTATAGTTCTTACCTGAAGTAAGGGTACAGGTGAGACAGGTACACCATGGTCTGGCCAGGTAGTATAGTTCTTACCTGAAGTAAGGGTACAGGTGAGACAGGTACACCATGGTCTGGCCAGGTAGTATAGTTCTTACCTGAAGTAAGGGAACAGGTGAGACAGGTACACCATGGTCTGGCCAGGTAGTATAGTTCTTACCTGAAGTAAGTGTACAGGTGAGACAGGTACACCATGGTCTGGATAGGTAGTATAGTTCTTACCTGAAGTAAGGGTACAGGTGAGACAGGTACACCATGGTCTGGTCAGGTAGTATAGTTCTTACCTGAAGTAAGGGAACAAGTGAGACAGTTACACCATGGTCTGGCCAGGTAGTATAGTTCTTACCTGAAGTAAGGGTACAGGTGAGACAGGTACACCATGGTCTGGTCAGGTAGTATAGTTCTTACCTGAAGTAAGGGAACAGGTGAGACAGGTACACCATGGTCTGGTCAGGTAGTATAGTTCTTACCTGAAGCAAGGGTACAGGTGAGACAGGCACACCATGGTCTGGCCAGGTAGTATAGTTCTTACCTGAAGTAAAGGAACAGGTGACACAGGTGAACCATGGTCTGGCCAGGTAGTATAGTTCTTACCTGAAGCAAGGGTACAGGTGAGACAGGTACACCATGGTCTGGCCAGGTAGTATAGTTCTTACCTGAAGTAAGAGTACAGGTGACACAGGTACACCATGGTCTGGCCAGGTAGTATAGTTCTTACCTGAAGCAAGGGTACAGGTGAGACAGGCACACCATGGTCTGGCCAGGTAGTATAGTTCTTACCTGAAGTAAAGGAACAGGTGACACAGGTGAACCATGGTCTGGCCAGGTAGTATAGTTCTTACCTGAAGCAAGGGTACAGGTGAGACAGGTACACCATGGTCTGGCCAGGTAGTATAGTTCTTACCTGAAGTAAGGGTACAGGTGACACAGGTACACCATGGTCTGGCCAGGTAGTATAGTTCTTACCTGAAGCAAGGGTACAGGTGAGACAGGTACACCATGGTCTGGCCAGGTAGTATAGTTCTTACCTGAAGTAAGGGTACAGGTGACACAGGTACACCATGGTCTGGCCAGGTAGTATAGTTCTTACCTGAAGTAAAGGAACAGGTGACACAGGTACACCATGGTCTGGCCAGGTAGTATAGTTCTTACCTGAAGCAAGGGTACAGGTGAGACAGGTACACCATGGTCTGGCCAGGTAGTATAGTTCTTACCTGAAGTAAAGGAACAGGTGAGACAGGTACACCATGGTCTGACCAGGTAGTATAGTTCTTACCTGAAGAAAGGGTACAGGTGAGACAGGTACACCATGGTCTGGCCAGGTAGTATAGTTCTTACCTGAAGTAAGGGAACAGGTGAGACAGGTACACCATGGTCTGGTCAGGTAGTATAGTTCTTACCTGAAGCAAGGGTACAGGTGAGACAGGTACACCATGGTCTGGCCAGGTAGTATAGTTCTTACCTGAAGTAAGGGAACAGGTGAGACAGGTACACCATGGTCTGGCCAGGTAGTATAGTTCTTACCTGAAGTAAGGGTACAGGTGAGACAGGTACACCATGGTCTGGCCAGGTAGTATAGTTCTTACCTGAAGTAAGGGAACAGGTGAGACAGGTACACCATGGTCTGGCCAGGTAGTATAGTTCTTACCTGAAGTAAGGGTACAGGTGAGACAGGTACACCATGGTCTGGCCAGGTAGTATAGTTCTTACCTGAAGTAAGGGTACAGGTGAGACAGGTACACCATGGTCTGACCAGGTAGTATAGTTCTTACCTGAAGTAAGGGAACAGGTGAGACAGGTACACCATGGTCTGGCCAGGTAGTATAGTTCTTACCTGAAGTAAGGGTACAGGTGAGACAGGTACACCATGGTCTGGCCAGGTAGTATAGTTCTTACCTGAAGTAAGGGTACAGGTGACACAGGTACACCATGGTCTGGTCAGGTAATATAGTTCTTACCTGAAGCAAGGGTACAGGTGAGACAGGCACACCATGGTCTGGCCAGGTAGTATAGTTCTTACCTGAAGTAAAGGAACAGGTGACACAGGTGAACCATGGTCTGGCCAGGTAGTATAGTTCTTACCTGAAGCAAGGGTACAGGTGAGACAGGTACACCATGGTCTGGCCAGGTAGTATAGTTCTTACCTGAAGTAAGGGTACAGGTGACACAGGTACACCATGGTCTGGCCAGGTAGTATAGTTCTTATCTGAAGCAAGGGTACAGGTGAGACAGGCACACCATGGTCTGGCCAGGTAGTATAGTTCTTACCTGAAGTAAAGGAACAGGTGACACAGGTGAACCATGGTCTGGCCAGGTAGTATAGTTCTTACCTGAAGCAAGGGTACAGGTGAGACAGGTACACCATGGTCTGGCCAGGTAGTATAGTTCTTACCTGAAGTAAGGGTACAGGTGACACAGGTACACCATGGTCTGGCCAGGTAGTATAGTTCTTACCTGAAGCAAGGGTACAGGTGAGACAGGTACACCATGGTCTGGCCAGGTAGTATAGTTCTTACCTGAAGTAAGGGTACAGGTGACACAGGTACACCATGGTCTGGCCAGGTAGTATAGTTCTTACCTGAAGTAAAGGAACAGGTGACACAGGTACACCATGGTCTGGCCAGGTAGTATAGTTCTTACCTGAAGCAAGGGTACAGGTGAGACAGGTACACCATGGTCTGGCCAGGTAGTATAGTTCTTACCTGAAGTAAAGGAACAGGTGAGACAGGTACACCATGGTCTGACCAGGTAGTATAGTTCTTACCTGAAGTAAGGGTACAGGTGAGACAGGTACACCATGGTCTGACCAGGTAGTATAGTTCTTACCTGAAGTAAGGGTACAGGTGAGACAGGTACACCATGGTCTGGCCAGGTAGTATAGTTCTTACCTGAAGTAAGGGTACAGGTGACACAGGTACACCATGGTCTGGCCAGGTAGTATAGTTCTTACCTGAAGCAAGGGTACAGGTGAGACAGGCACACCATGGTCTGGCCAGGTAGTATAGTTCTTACCTGAAGTAAAGGAACAGGTGACACAGGTGAACCATGGTCTGGCCAGGTAGTATAGTTCTTACCTGAAGTAAGGGTACAGGTGAGACAGGTACACCATGGTCTGGCCAGGTAGTATAGTTCTTACCTGAAGTAAGGGTACAGGTGAGACAGGTACACCATGGTCTGGCCAGGTAGTATAGTTCTTACCTGAAGTAAGGGAACAGGTGAGACAGGTACACCATGGTCTGGCCAGGTAGTATAGTTCTTACCTGAAGCAAGGGTACAGGTGAGACAGGTACACCATGGTCTGGCCAGGTAGTATAGTTCTTACCTGAAGTAAAGGAACAGGTGACACAGGTGAACCATGGTCTGGCCAGGTAGTATAGTTCTTACCTGAAGCAAGGGAACAGGTGACACAGGTACACCATGGTCTGGCCAGGTAGTATAGTTCTTACCTGAAGTAAAGGAACAGGTGAGACAGGTACACCATGGTCTGACCAGGTAGTATAGTTCTTACCTGAAGCAAGGGTACAGGTGAGACAGGTACACCATGGTCTGGCCAGGTAGTATAGTTCTTACCTGAAGCAAGGGTACAGGTGAGACATGTACACCATGGTCTGGCCAGGTAGTATAGTTCTTACCTGAAGCAAGGGTACAGGTGAGACAGGTACACCATGGTCTGGCCAGGTAGTATAGTTCTTACCTGAAGTAAGGGTACAGGTGAGACAGGTACACCATGGTCTGGTCAGGTAGTATAGTTCTTACCTGAAGCAAGGGAATAGGTGACACAGGTACACCATGGTCTGGCCAGGTAGTATAGTTCTTATCTGAAGCAAGGGTACAGGTGAGACAGGCACACCATGGTCTGGCCAGGTAGTATAGTTCTTACCTGAAGTAAGGGTACAGGTGAGACAGGTACACCATGGTCTGGCCAGGTAGTATAGTTCTTACCTGAAGTAAGGGTACAGGTGAGACAGGTACACCATGGTCTGACCAGGTAGTATAGTTCTTACCTGAAGTAAGGGAACAGGTGAGACAGGTACACCATGGTCTGGCCAGGTAGTATAGTTCTTACCTGAAGTAAGGGTACAGGTGAGACAGGTACACCATGGTCTGACCAGGTAGTATAGTTCTTACCTGAAGTAAGGGTACAGGTGAGACAGGTACACCATGGTCTGGTCAGGTAATATAGTTCTTACCTGAAGCAAGGGTACAGGTGAGACAGGCACACCATGGTCTGGCCAGGTAGTATAGTTCTTACCTGAAGTAAAGGAACAGGTGACACAGGTGAACCATGGTCTGGCCAGGTAGTATAGTTCTTACCTGAAGCAAGGGTACAGGTGAGACAGGTACACCATGGTCTGGCCAGGTAGTATAGTTCTTACCTGAAGTAAGGGTACAGGTGACACAGGTACACCATGGTCTGGCCAGGTAGTATAGTTCTTATCTGAAGCAAGGGTACAGGTGAGACAGGCACACCATGGTCTGGCCAGGTAGTATAGTTCTTACCTGAAGTAAAGGAACAGGTGACACAGGTGAACCATGGTCTGGCCAGGTAGTATAGTTCTTACCTGAAGCAAGGGTACAGGTGAGACAGGTACACCATGGTCTGGCCAGGTAGTATAGTTCTTACCTGAAGTAAGGGTACAGGTGACACAGGTACACCATGGTCTGGCCAGGTAGTATAGTTCTTACCTGAAGCAAGGGTACAGGTGAGACAGGTACACCATGGTCTGGCCAGGTAGTATAGTTCTTACCTGAAGTAAGGGTACAGGTGACACAGGTACACCATGGTCTGGCCAGGTAGTATAGTTCTTACCTGAAGTAAAGGAACAGGTGACACAGGTACACCATGGTCTGGCCAGGTAGTATAGTTCTTACCTGAAGCAAGGGTACAGGTGAGACAGGTACACCATGGTCTGGCCAGGTAGTATAGTTCTTACCTGAAGTAAAGGAACAGGTGACACAGGTACACCATGGTCTGACCAGGTAGTATAGTTCTTACCTGAAGTAAGGGTACAGGTGAGACAGGTACACCATGGTCTGACCAGGTAGTATAGTTCTTACCTGAAGTAAGGGTACAGGTGAGACAGGTACACCATGGTCTGGCCAGGTAGTATAGTTCTTACCTGAAGTAAGGGTACAGGTGACACAGGTACACCATGGTCTGGCCAGGTAGTATAGTTCAGGGTTCCCACTATTTTTTGGACAAATAATTCAAGGGTTTTTCCAGGACTTTTCAAGGGTATTGAGGTCATTTTCAAGGTTTAAAATAGTCCGCAAAAATTTTAAAAATCCAATATTTTTCGGCCTTTTTTTTATCAAACGGTCAAAAAATCTGCACATTACAAAATTCCAGGGGTTTTCAAGGATATTTGATAAAATTCAAGGGTTTTTCCAGCTTATTGAGCATTCAAATGAAATTCAAGGACTTTTCCAGGTTTCCTTGAATTCAAGGATGGCGTGGGAACCCTGATAGTTCTTACCTGAAGCAAGGGTACAGGTGAGACAGGCACACCATGGTCTGGCCAGGTAGTATAGTTCTTACCTGAAGTAAAGGAACAGGTGACACAGGTGAACCATGGTCTGGCCAGGTAGTATAGTTCTTACCTGAAGTAAGGGTACAGGTGAGACAGGTACACCATGGTCTGGCCAGGTAGTATAGTTCTTACCTGAAGCAAGGGTACAGGTGAGACAGGTACACCATGGTCTGGCCAGGTAGTATAGTTCTTACCTGAAGCAAGGGTACAGGTGAGACAGGTACACCATGGTCTGGCCAGGTAGTATAGTTCTTACCTGAAGTAAGGGTACAGGTGAGACAGGTACACCATGGTCTGGCCAGGTAGTATAGTTCTTACCTGAAGCAAGGGAACAGGTGACACAGGTACACCATGGTCTGGCCAGGTAGTATAGTTCTTACCTGAAGTAAAGGAACAGGTGAGACAGGTACACCATGGTCTGACCAGGTAGTATAGTTCTTACCTGAAGCAAGGGTACAGGTGAGACAGGTACACCATGGTCTGGCCAGGTAGTATAGTTCTTACCTGAAGCAAGGGTACAGGTGAGACATGTACACCATGGTCTGGCCAGGTAGTATAGTTCTTACCTGAAGCAAGGGTACAGGTGAGACAGGTACACCATGGTCTGGCCAGGTAGTATAGTTCTTACCTGAAGTAAGGGTACAGGTGAGACAGGTACACCATGGTCTGGTCAGGTAGTATAGTTCTTACCTGAAGCAAGGGAATAGGTGACACAGGTACACCATGGTCTGGCCAGGTAGTATAGTTCTTACCTGAAGTAAGGGTACAGGTGACACAGGTACACCATGGTCTGGCCAGGTAGTATAGTTCTTACCTGAAGTAAGGGAACAGGTGACACAGGTACACCATGGTCTGGCCAGGTAGTATAGTTCTTACCTGAAGCAAGGGTACAGGTGAGACAGGTACACCATGGTCTGGCCAGGTAGTATAGTTCTTACCTGAAGTAAGGGTACAGGTGAGACAGGTACACCATGGTCTGGCCAGGTAGTATAGTTCTTACCTGAAGTAAGGGTACAGGTGACACAGGTACACCATGGTCTGGCCAGGTAGTATAGTTCTTACCTGAAGCAAGGGTACAGGTGAGACAGGTACACCATGGTCTGGTCAGGTAGTATAGTTCTTACCTGAAGCAAGGGAACAGGTGACACAGGTACACCATGGTCTGGCCAGGTAGTATAGTTCTTACCTGAAGTAAGGGTACAGGTGACACAGGTACACCATGGTCTGGTCAGGTAGTATAGTTCTTACCTGAAGTAAGGGAACCGTTGAGACAGGTACACCATGGTCTGGTCAGGTAGTATAGTTCTTACCTGAAGTAAGGGAACCGTTGAGACAGGTACACCATGGTCTGGTCAGGTAGTATAGTTCTTACCTGAAGTAAGGGAACAGGTGAGACAGGTACACCATGGTCTGGCCAGGTAGTATAGTTCTTACCTGAAGTAAGGGTACAGGTGAGACAGGTACACCATGGTCTGGCCAGGTAGTATAGTTCTTACCTGAAGCAAGGGTACAGGTGAGACAGGTACACCATGGTCTGACCAGGTAGTATAGTTCTTACCTGAAGTAAGGGAACAGGTAACACAGGTACACCATGGTCTGGCCAGGTAGTATAGTTCTTACCTGAAGTAAGGGTACAGGTGAGACAGGTACACCATGGTCTGGCCAGGTAGTATAGTTCTTACCTGAAGTAAGGGAACAGGTGAGACAGGTACACCATGGTCTGGCCAGGTAGTATAGTTCTTACCTGAAGTAAGGGTACAGGTGAGACAGGTACACCATGGTCTGGCCAGGTAGTATAGTTCTTTCCTGAAGTAAAGGTACAGGTGAGACAGGTACACCATGGTCTGGCCAGGTAGTATAGTTCTTACCTGAAGAAAGGGTACAGGTGAGACAGGTACACCATGGTCTGGCCAGGTAGTATAGTTCTTACCTGAAGTAAGGGAACAGATGAGACAGGTACACCATGGTCTGACCAGGTAGTATAGTTCTTACCTGAAGTAAGGGTACAGGTGAGACAGGTACACCATGGTCTGGCCAGGTAGTATAGTTCTTACCTGAAGTAAGGGAACAGGTGAGACAGGTACACCATGGTCTGGCTAGGTAGTATAGTTCTTACCTGAAGTAAGGGTACAGGTGAGACAGGTACACCATGGTCTGACCAGGTAGTATAGTTCTTTCCTGAAGTAAAGGTACAGGTGAGACAGGTACACCATGGTCTGGCCAGGTAGTATAGTTCTTACCTGAAGTAAGGGTACAGGTGACACAGGTACACCATGGTCTGGCCAGGTAGTATAGTTCTTACCTGAAGTAAGGGAACAGGTGAGACAGGTACACCATGGTCTGGCCAGGTAGTATAGTTCTTACCTGAAGTAAGGGTACAGGTGACACAGGTACACCATGGTCTGGTCAGGTAGTATAGTTCTTACCTGAAGCAAGGGAACAGATGAGACAGGTACACCATGGTCTGACCAGGTAGTATAGTTCTTACCTGAAGTAAGGGTACAGGTGACACAGGTACATCATGGTCTGGTCAGGTAGTATAGTTCTTACCTGAAGTAAGGGAACAGATGAGACAGGTACACCATGGTCTGACCAGGTAGTATAGTTCTTACCTGAAGTAAGTGTACAGGTGAGACAGGTACACCATGGTCTGGCCAGGTAGTATAGTTCTTACCTGAAGTAAGGGAACAGGTGAGACAGGTACACCATGGTCTGGTCAGGTAGTATAGTTCTTACCTGAAGTAAGGGAACAGGTGAGACAGGTACACCATGGTCTGGTCAGGTAGTATAGTTCTTACCTGAAGTAAGGGAACAGGTGAGACAGGTACACCATGGTCTGGCCAGGTAGTATAGTTCTTACCTGAAGTAAGGGAACAGGTGAGACAGGTACACCATGGTCTGGCCAGGACGTATAGTTCTAACCTGAGGTAAGGGAACAGGTGACACAGGTACACCATGGTCTGGCCAGGTAGTATAGTTCTTACCTGAAGTAAGGGAACAGGTGAGACAGGTACACCATGGTCTGGCCAGGTAGTATAGTTCTTACCTGAAGTAAGGGTACAGGTGAGACAGGTACACCATGGTCTGGCCAGGTAGTATAGTTCTTACCTGAAGCAAGGGTACAGGTGAGACAGGCACACCATGGTCTGGCCAGGTAGTATAGTTCTTTCCTGAAGTAAGGGAACAGGTGACACAGGTACATCATGGTCTGGCCAGGTAGTATAGTTCTTACCTGAAGTAAGGGTACAGGTGACACAGGTACACCATGGTCTGGCCAGGTAGTATAGTTCTTACCTGAAGCAAGGGTACAGGTGAGACAGGTACACCATGGTCTGGCCAGGTAGTATAGTTCTTACCTGAAGTAAGGGTACAGGTGACACAGGTACACCATGGTCTGGCCAGGTAGTATAGTTCTTACCTGAAGTAAGGGAACAGGTGAGACAGGTACACCATGGTCTGGTCAGGTAGTATAGTTCTTACCTGAAGTAAGGGTACAGGTGAGACAGGTACACCATGGTCTGGTCAGGTAGTATAGTTCTTACCTGAAGTAAGTGTACAGGTGAGACAGGTACACCATGGTCTGGCCAGGTAGTATAGTTCTTACCTGAAGTAAGGGTACAGGTGAGACAGGTACACCATGGTCTGGCCAGGTAGTATAGTTCTTACCTGAAGTAAGTGTACAGGTGAGACAGGTACACCATGGTCTGGTCAGGTAGTATAGTTCTTACCTGAAGTAAGGGTACAGGTGAGACAGGTACACCATGGTCTGGCCAGGTAGTATAGTTCTTACCTGAAGTAAGGGTACAGGTGAGACAGGTACACCATGGTCTGGCCAGGTAGTATAGTTCTTACCTGAAGCAAGGGTACAGGTGAGACAGGTACACCATGGTCTGGCCAGGTAGTATAGTTCTTACCTGAAGTAAGGGTACAGGTGAGACAGGTACACCATGGTCTGGTCAGGTAGTATAGTTCTTTCCTGAAGTAAGGGTACAGGTGAGACAGGTACACCATGGTCTGGTCAGGTAGTATAGTTCTTACCTGAAGTAAAGGAACAGGTGAGACAGGTACACCATGGTCTGGCCAGGTAGTATAGTTCTTACCTGAAGTAAGGGAACAGATGACACAGGTACACCATGGTCTGGCCAGGTAGTATAGTTCTTACCTGAAGTAAGGGTACAGGTGAGACAGGTACACCATGGTCTGGCCAGGTAGTATAGTTCTTACCTGAAGCAAGGGTACAGGTGAGACAGGTACACCATGGTCTGGTCAGGTAGTATAGTTCTTACCTGAAGCAAGGGTACAGGTGAGACAGGTACACCATGGTCTGGCCAGGTAGTATAGTTCTTACCTGAAGTAAGGGTACAGGTGAGACAGGTACACCATGGTCTGGTCAGGTAGTATAGTTCTTTCCTGAAGTAAGGGTACAGGTGAGACAGGTACACCATGGTCTGGTCAGGTAGTATAGTTCTTACCTGAAGTAAAGGAACAGGTGAGACAGGTACACCATGGTCTGGCCAGGTAGTATAGTTCTTACCTGAAGTAAGGGAACAGATGACACAGGTACACCATGGTCTGGCCAGGTAGTATAGTTCTTACCTGAAGTAAGGGTACAGGTGAGACAGGTACACCATGGTCTGGCCAGGTAGTATAGTTCTTACCTGAAGCAAGGGTACAGGTGAGACAGGTACACCATGGTCTGGTCAGGTAGTATAGTTCTTACCTGAAGTAAGGGTACAGGTGAGACAGGTACACCATGGTCTGGCCAGGTAGTATAGTTCTTACCTGAAGTAAAGGAACAGGTGACACAGGTACACCATGGTCTGACCAGGTAGTATAGTTCTTACCTGAAGTAAGGGAACAGGTGAGACAGGTACACCATGGTCTGGCCAGGTAGTATAGTTCTTACCTGAAGCAAGGGTACAGGTGAGACAGGTACACCATGGTCTGACCAGGTAGTATAGTTCTTACCTGAAGTAAGGGTACAGGTGAGACAGGTACACCATGGTCTGGCCAGGTAGTATAGTTCTTACCTGAAGTAAGGGAACAGATGAGACAGGTACACCATGGTCTGACCAGGTAGTATAGTTCTTACCTGAAGTAAGGGAACAAGTGAGACAGGTACACCATGGTCTGACCAGGTAGTATAGTTCTTACCTGAAGTAAGGGAACAGGTGAGACAGGTACACCATGGTCTGGCCAGGTAGTATAGTTCTTACCTGAAGTAAGGGTACAGGTGAGACAGGTACACCATGGTCTGGTCAGGTAGTATAGTTCTTACCTGAAGTAAGGGAATAGGTGACACAGGTACACCATGGTCTGGCCAGGTAGTATAGTTCAGATGATAGACTTTCTTCATTTCTCCTGTTATAACTTTTTCTATTTCAATTTCTCTGATGTCAAAGTGCTCTAGACTTTTGGTCTCTGCCAAGCTGACTTTCAGTTGCCTGAAGAAACCAAGGAATTAAAACTTATGTGATGTTATCTTTTGTTATGGTGGATTTCTTATTATCCTTCTGGTATCAATTTCGTGGTTTTTGTAAGTGGCCTTTACCCACGAAATTTGATACCCCACAAAATGAAAATTTAACATGAATACATATGTTTCAAGCTCTATAACCATGAATTTAAGATTCCATGAACAGATCCTTTAATGTCAAACCACGAAAAATTGGTACCCACAAAATAAACAAGTAATACTGTGAGCAAGCTCACAAAAGGATACCCCCACTTGGACTCTGTACTGTAAAAGAAAAAAATCTCAAGTCCAGTTATCTCCCCTTGATGATAACCGAGACCAATACAAATTCTTCATGCATATCTACAGATGATGTACTATTTTCATGTAAAGTTTCAATAAAATGCATCCAACGTTTTAAGAGTTTTTAGGAGTTGTGCTTACCAGGTTTCCCATTGAATAATGTATTTAAAAAGTCTAAGTCCAATTATCTCCCCTGAATGATATCCAAGAGCAATGAAAATTCTTCATGCACATCTACATATGATGTAATTCCTTTAAGTAAAGTTTCATCAAAATCCTTCAAGCCGTTTAGGAGGAGAAGCGCTTAAGAGTTATGTGGACAGATGGACAGACAGACAAAATACAGACAGACGGACAGACATACAGGGTGTTTCCTATATACCCCCCCAAACTTTGTTTGCGGGGGGTATAATGAATCACAGTAAATCATTAAGTAATCCTGAACAAATTACAATACAAGACAGACTTGAGGAATCATAACAAAACTTTTACCAAATATATTCTACATATATAAATGCTTGAAGTTGCTGAAAACATTTTGACATTCCAACAAGGCAAAACGGAGGAATATATGGAATATGACCCCAGCATGAAACATAAAGTAGGAACCTGACAGGTCTGAAAATCCCTTTGGACATACAGGTCATACCAAACAGGTCAAACCATCCTGTCAAATTTCAAATTCTTCTCAATTACAGTTTCCCAGAAATGCTTGATGAAACTTTTTTGAACTAGGGATATACTAAAAGAAATGAATTCAGTTACCATGGTTACATACCCATCACACACAAACAATGGTGTCTCTGTACAATCAGGCCAATATCGATGACATTTGACCTTTCTGGCCTCTACATCCAAGGTCAACATCATGATGACGGTGACTTCCTGTTCCCATATCATCTGCCAGAATTGCTCGCTGGTATGGGGGAGGGGCCCCTGACAGGCAATGTAGTGGCTCTCCTCCTCCCCCACTGTGGCTGATATATGGCTGGCATTAATGTAACTTTTCTCTCCAGTCAGACACACTCTGTTAAAGTCATCTAAAAAGAAAATTGTGCAAGTCAGCCAAGATTATTAACAACGCAATTAAAATTTTTTCCATTAGATCTATGTTATTCAAATTTCAACATAAATTCATGTTTTGTATCTTTTAAAAAAAATCTTTTTATTAAAAAGAGCATCTAATTGTACATATTAAAATAATCATACATGTATGTATGTTTTCAAATTTCAACATTCTCTGTATTTTTTTAATTAAAATTCTATAAAAGAATTTGGACATCTACTTGGAGATTTTATGACTGATTGCTGTTTGTTTAATGTCCAGTTGACAGTCAACCATTCAATATATAAAATGCCTTTGGAAAGTTGAAGACATATACTTACAAGGTAGAACATTCCTGAACCGATTGTTGGCCTTATTTTCTGATCTTTGTGCTTCATTACAATTATCTGTTGGTTTAACATGCTTCAATTCCTGAAAAAAAACACATATTAATTATGGTTACATGAAGAATTTAGTTTGTCTTGTATTTCAAACAAAATTAACCAAAAAAATCTAAAGTGTCTAAGGAATATAAGTACAAAATAAGTAGCAGAAAAAAACCTTAAACCCTGATAGTATTAATTTCAAAATGAGTGGACATATAGAAATCTTTCCTCTATTTAAGTTGAATCTGTCTAATTGATTATAATTAGTATTTTTTTCACTTTACAAACCCCATCTCACCATTACTGATAAAAGAGTGTCTTTATTTAGCTGAAGTTTTCCCAATGATTTTCCTTAGCCTGAAGAATTTTTCAAAAACATCAGGTCATATATTCATGAAACTTTGTACCAGTCAAATTAATTAACCTTGTATTCTTCACCAGCATCCCCGTTGTCCAATCTATGTTGAAACATCTCTACTGACACTGACATCAAATTCTGTACATCATTTTTCAAGGTCATAAGGGGCACACAGGAACACAACCATTCAAAGTTCACCTCCTCTGGGACTTTCATTGATAGTTTCCGTGGCAACGATGACATGTTGAATGTTCTGGTATGGAGTTCTTCGTTGTCGTTTAATGAGGTCAGAGATGTCAGCGTAGCACCAGGTGAAAAGTCTGTCAGGTCACTTGTGAATTCATGTTTCTGTGGAACAATATCTTCAGTATCAGGCTCACTGGTGTCTGCCAGAAGTTTTTCGGCTGCCTGAACGAGTTCTTTCATTTCCTCCTCTTCGGAGTCAGTAATGCTTACATCGCTGTCATCGTGGTAACTGTCTTTGTCTTCTTCAAGGTCTTGTAGGATATTGTCTTCACCTATTTCGTTTACATCTAAGACAAATGGAGGTGTTATGAGGTCCAATTGTCTAGCTGAAGGTCTACAAAATATATATACACTTGATCAAGTCTACAGTACATGTACTACTTTTAATATAGTCATACTGTGGTTTCATTATTTTGTAGTTCTCCACAAAAAGGAAATTTAACCTTGCTTTTTCTCATACTGGAAACTTCAGAACCACTTATTTAAGAATCCATGAACTGACATTTCTTCAGTACAACTTAAAGAATTCCAAGTAATGTATCATGTGAAGTTTTATTAACTTACCCAACTAAGAAAACAGAATTCTCTTATACTAATTTTGTTGTATTTACTGGAAAGCATTCAAGATTTTTGTGGTTAACATTAAATTATTCATGAAATCTAAACTCAGACTTAATATGTTTATTTCAAAAAATTATTCAGTTAAATTTTTAAACCATTGATTTTAAATCCCATAAACTAGTTCTGCTAAACACTTTACAAAAATATATGCATGTATTAATAAATCTAAATTGTTTTAGTTGTGGTGTCATTTACAAGCATTGGAAAAAGACTCCTATAATTTTTATAGTCAAACACCTATATTTTATATGTACATTAATTATACCTTGATATAGTGAGCACCACTTTGCCTTGAATATTATTTAACATAGTTACTGCTTTCTTATGAGTCAGGCCGACCAATGACTCTCCATTTATCTAAAAATATAAATACATGCATGTACAAGAACATTTAAGGGATACTATTTCAGAGGGTAACCAGTGACTCTCCATTTATTTGAAAATATAAATATACATGTATGTATGATACTGTTAAACATAGTAACTGGTGTCTTATGAGTCAGACCGACCAATGACTCTCCATTTATCTGAAAAAATAAATACATACATGTACAAGAACATTAAAGGGATACTGTTTAACATGGTAACATCTTTCCCATGTGTCAGGCCAACCAATGACTCTCCATAGATCTATTTAAATATGAACTGTGTTTACAATCAGAAACTTTATGTTTATCTAAAAATATTTTGATCATACACATCTTAATGCACCATTGTTTCCATTAGGTCATTGTGATGATGTAAATAATAAAGTTATGAATCTATTTGCTTCTTAAGATGTAAATTGCAGGTTTCAATCTCTCTTTGGATTATTTTGGTCTCTCAAAAAAGAGTTTTAAAGTTCTACTCCTTCTAAATCTTGACTTTGAAAGGCTGTTTTCCTTTGTGGATTCTTTTAATCATTGTTGTTATATGTAGGTTGTGTCTCATACCCGTATTTTACATCTAATTACCTTTTTTGCTTACTATAGGGTGTGACATTTACCTGAACTATTCTGTCCATGACTTGGAAGTCTACCACAGGGATGTTAAAAAAATTGTAAACGTTATCGAACTTTTAGATGCTTGAGGAATGGGAAATGGGATGTATTAATAATATTTTTTTTCTCAGTGGCTTCTTTGTGCAAGCAGCGAATCTGATGAACAAGGAAACATTTGTTGTGATCTCACCTGAACTATTCTGTCCATGACTTGAAGTCTACCATCTTCATCAGCTATACTGCCTCTGGCTATAGACTTTATAAATATCCCCGTCTGTTCGTCTTTCTCTGCAGTCACCAAACCAAAGCCAAGTTCTCCAGAGGGGGGTTTCTCCAAGTCTATTTTTATCAGTCCTGTCTATTAATAGAATTCAATAATTAGAAGGGATATCTTCTCTTCTGATTTTATTAGTCTTATGAGTTTATTGTAGTCCTAACTATTAAGAAGGTTAATTGAATAAGGAATATTTAATAACTTAATTACCAAGTTATTGTAAGTCTTGCCTAATCAAATTTTTAATTGTAACAGATATGAAAAATGTTTGTTCAACATGTCGGTGTTGCAAGCTCAAGTTAATACACCTGTACATGCATGTCCATAAAAAACCCATCATAACAAGATAATAAAATCACAAAATGCTACTAAGGTTGACTTTGAAGAGTTATTTCCCTGTAATAACTTACTCCGGACAGATTCATTCCAAATGAATCAATTTCTTCACTTTCCTGAGACTTAGGGCCATACATTTTCCCTGGAGGGATATTCACATTATTATGGTATTTCACATTATAATCCTCATCGCAAATATCATTATCAACTTTGTGAATTTCACTGTTAGTTCTTAGTTTTTGCACATTAGAGTCATTTATCTCAAATTGTTTGGAGTCTGACGTCACTGAAGGACTCAGCTCACTTGTAGTTTGTGGGCTCTGGTCAGATGAAGCATAACTCTCGTCTTCATCATGACCAGTGCTGCCCTCTACACTCTCTGTATATGGGTCAATCTCCTCGTCACTTTGGACGTGCTCCAATTCTCCCTACAACAAAAGATATTAAATTCAAGAATACAAGTCATCTATATTTAAATAATAAATTACTGGTAGTAAAAGATTGAAAAGTGCTGCAGACACTAATCCACAATGCAGATTGTTGGGAAATACATTTTTATTGGTTGCTTTTTTTTAAAATAAGACTCATCATATGTAAGAAAGTGAAAATTTCTAGATATGTGATTCCATTGAAATCTGCTAGTATACTGGACATACCAAGGTTGATTCTTACATCATCTCCCTAATTTGTAGGTAGTTAATACTGTTTGCTTGATCACCTTCATTTTAATGCTTACTGATTTTAGGTATAACAAACCTGGTTTGGATTATCAATAGATTCAATAACTTCTGTGCTTTCCAATTTTCTTTGATTGTTTGGGTTTCTGTAAACCCTAATTGTAACTATTGATGGAGCATTACGGAGATGTGTTACGGCCTCGAAATGATTTAACAAAGTCATATCAACACCATTTACCTGAAAAAATAGTAAACAGTAAGGTTCATATTCAAAAAACAAGAATTTTGATTTTATTTAATTAAATTTTGCAAAATATGAGAGAAGATAATGAGATGTAGAATTAGTATACTGTGGATTCATTTATTTTCGTGGGTATCAATTTTGTGGTTTGATGAAAAAGTACTAGTTCTTGGATTCTGAAAGCTGTCACATACAGATCAATGTAAAATTTCCTTTTCGTTGGGTATCAAATTTCCTGGGTCAAAACCATGAATATTGATAACCCACAAATTATAGTGAAACCCCAGAATGTGACACAGCAATTTAAAAAATCTGCAATAGAAAACAGCATGCAGCCTTCAATGTGATCAATGATCACTGCATACTGTTTAACAAATGGCCCTAAATTAAGAATATAATGCCAATCTCAAAAATGTTAACAAAACAAAACCATCCAATAAAATTTCGAGTTATCTTTCTTTAAACAGAAAAATCTAATATTTTTTTTTTTTAATTTTAGCAAATGAGGAAAAAAAACTCAAGGACAAGGGTGGGTCCACATGACATTTGTTGAAATGACATTTTTTTTACTGCAAAGGGTCATCCTTAATATAATAAAATAAGTGTACAAAATTTCATGAAGCTCTGCTCATAATTTGAACAATAAGTAAAATGAGAATGTGTGTTTAAGACCAAAATGTATTGCTTGATTTCTCTATCGTGTTTTCCCTTTTACAAGAGTATGAAGAGCGTTTTTTAAGATTTAGAGATTTTATGCTATTAATACAGTCTTACTCTGATGAGTTTATCACCAGGTTGTAGCCGCCCATCAGAGAGTGCGGGGCCTGGCAGGAGTTTATTTATATAACACCCCCCTCTGCTAGCCCCTCCAGTCAATGTAAATCCGAGGCCTTCATCTTTCTTTCTTTGTAGAGTAACATCTATTTCCTGTCAGAATAAAATAAGAAATTTTATTATCATGATTCTAACAACGAGAAAAACTGTTAAAAAAACCCCAAACCAGACTATAAATTTTAATCAGTTGAAAAGGAGTTGGGGGGATAAGTCCTGTTTCTGGCCTAAAATTTTACCCAATTCCCAACATTTGAATACTGTTTTCCGATGCTGATAAAATATTTATAAATGTCCAAAATGATTGTTTTGACACAAAATATGGATGAAACTGACCAAAATTCAGGAAATCACCAATTTACATCAATTTTCAGCATTTTTAAGACATATTTTGGACTAGAAAAGTATCTCCACACACAAGAAACAACAGAATATTTTTACAGGTTGTAAATACGGCTTAATCAAACCTTCTCTGGAAATATGAACTTGTTTCTCATGTGCAGACAATGTTTTCTGGTCCAAAATGTACCTTGAAAAGGACCCAAATTTCTCATATTCTGTTGTTTTTGCTAAAATCACTAGAATTATGACGTCAATATGACGCTTTACTATTAAATTCTAAAATTTTTGGACAAGTTTTCCTTTTAGGCAGACTTTACACTTTAATGTAACCAGAAATGGACACTTTTGCATAACCTTCATATTTTTAGGCTAAACAAGGGTCTTCTTGCCCCTACTCCTTTGTTTGATGACAGAATAATCCTCAACTATTTTAGGTAAATCTTTTAATGTAAGAATACATGACATCATGATTGTCCCATGCAGGGGTGATTCCAGGATATTTGTTTAGGGGTGGTGTAATAAAAAAAAAATTGCCCGCCGTAGCCAGGTCCACATATCTTTTTAGTTTTTTTTCATTTTGTGGATTTTAAGCGAAAAATTTTTTTTTGAGATGTAAACCCCTCCTTTGCGGAACTAGGGTATAAAACTTACACCAATTCTAGGTGAGATGTACTCCTCTGGGTCACAGTTATTAGAGATGTACACCCCCTCCCTTAAGGAACTAGGATATAAAACTTACACCAATTCTAGGCGAGATGTATTCCTCTGTGTCACCATTATTGGAGATGTCTCCTTCATCTCCTTCAGACTGAGTCATACTCTGTGTCCTGGCCAAGTCTTTACGAGGGGACATGATCACAGAACCACTAGATGAACAACTTCTATCAGAATGACCACTTCCTGGTCTACCAGCACTACTTCCTGTTGGACTGGTTCCTGCTCTGTAATTTGGTGGATTTCTCACCATCTGGTCATTATCATTATACAATGGAGACTTAGTTGATGGGGGATTTGTACTCATGGCTTGAAACCTTGTATCTAGATCATCTAACTCGCTACCTTCTGACGTCTCATCATTATCTATAACACTACTACTAGTAAACGATGGACTGGTTCCTCTGCCAAAAGGGGAGACAACCAAATTTTGATAGGTGGAATATTTATTAATGTGGCAATTTTCTATTTCAGGATAAACACTTGACAGGGTGGAATTGAGGTCATCATCTTCTGATTCAAACTGTCCTGACTGCAGAAGTGTAGGTATGGGACTTGTTGGTAGGTCTGGTGGGCTGGTCTTGTTGCCAGATTGGTCTTCCTTGGAACTGCTGTCAGAGGTATGACCTGAGGGCCTGGTCCTATCCCCAGCTTGGTCCTCCCTGGGGCTGGTATCGGAGATGTTACCTTGAGGTCTAGACATGTTTCCTGTTTGGTCTTCCCAGAGGCTGGTGTCATTTGTTACACCTAAAGCTGGGTCCTCCATCAAGCTGATGTCAGAAATTGACCCTTGACCTGGGTCGTCCCTGTCAGAGATGGACCCTTGAGCTGGAAACTCCCTGAAGCTGGTATCGGAGGTGAACCCTGATGGAGGAGTATACAGTGAATCACGGTACAGAACTGGTTCATCTTCTGACTCTGTTTCATACTGGGTACCAGCAGGACTTTTCAGGATTCCTGTGGGATTTGCTGTTGGAATAACAGTGATAGCTTTCTGTTCACCACTGTTCTAAAAATAGATTGAAAAAAAAATCTACATGTATTCTAATTAAGACTATAAAGAAATCAATTCTGCTTTTCAAATTTTACTCTAATTTCCTTATTAACAATATGTTAAATATTAGGCATTATAAGAATGTTTTTTATATGTGTAAAAATAAAAAATAAAAGGGCATGTCATTGTATGTTATATATTTTTTCTACTCAAGAGTAAACAAAGAAGTCAAACATGCTAAAATCACCATGCACATGCAGCCATGTAAAACATGCAGATACATTAGTTAGTGCAAAGATGCAAAAATAAACCAAGTGTGGAAATTTGCTTCATATTTTCAAAATATTAAAATAAAATAGCATGACCAAAAACACACCACAAAATAAGTGTTCAACAAAAAAGATGGTGCATTTTATGTTTATTTATAGTAACATGCATTTAACAATACATGGTTGAAAATCTATTAAAAAGTTCAGCTAGGAATTCAATGAGTCTGCATAATTTATTTCCTTTTACTTTTAAGATTGTAAAATAATGTACAGACATAGTTTTTTTTTCAGAATAACACAATTAATAGTACATGTAAATGTAAATTTAAGTGTGTGTACTTTTTAATTACATAATTGGGTAGAGGGGTATCAAAACTTGTAACACTACTTCTTGGGAAGAGGGTAACTGTAAGTATTATAAAAATAGGCCATGTCTAACTACATGATCTAAACTTCTACATCTGTACATCTGGTTTGTAAGGGAAGCTAACTGAACATATATGTAAGATTTCGAATTCTATGTCCACAGGGTATTTCTAGGTATTGTTTAAGCTGGAAATCTGAAAACAGTCCAGAAAAATAGGGCATCTAATGGGACATTAAATGATACACCGCCATAATATTCAGCAATAGTAAAATATATTTGTATAATATACTGTATATACTATTAATATATATATATATATAAATGGAAAAGAAATGAGTTATCTTTCCTAGACCAGAAAATTTCATCATTTTCAAATTTTGAAAATTTTCAAAGTGGCAAATCTTCAATAATTTTTTTCAGATCATCCTGAAAATTGAACTTGAGCTGTATTTTATTGTACTCAACAGCTGTGCAAAATATCATTCAAATCCTTTGATGCATTTTCAAGTTATCACTCAGAAACCTTCGGGGGACAGACAGACATCGAAAAAAACTGAGGGTATAACATAAGGCCATATAAAATTAATTCTCTGGTTCTCAGACACCGCCGACCCTTAAAAAATGGGGCCGCTGGCGCAATTTTATTGCCGATCCGTAAAAAAAACGCCGCCGACCCGTATTTGACTTCCCAAAATAAAATTTTCAAATTTGCCGCCAAATTGAAGTCAAGTGTTTAGTGACCCGGATCAAAACGTTTAGAAGCATTGTTTACTTTAAAAAACATGGCTGCCGATTGATTGGCAGTGATTGTTTCAATTTGAAATAACAGTTACTGGTTACATGAACCATTCACCCAATATGGCAATGACTGTGACAAACTTTACAAATTGATCCTGAGTGGAGAATGGAATTGAATACAAAACATGAAGAGGGATTTGGATGGGAAGAAGGATTTAAAAGTCGATGTTTTTGGCTGTAACAAGACCACAGAGAATGACAAAAATATTTTTTTCTCTCAGATTTCGGAAGTTGTAGACTATTTAGTACTCATTTTTAAGAAATTAATTGGAAAGTAAAGATGTATTCCTGAAATCAAGTGACTCTTTGACAAAAGTAAAGTCTGCATTTGCCGTTTTGTTTTGCTGTCCATGAAAAGATGAAACTGTCTCACAGTGACAGTCTGACCAACCAAAAAGGACTAATTGACAAGTTTATTTACTGACAGTCTTGATGAAAATGAATAAGAATTTAGTCTTGATTGACAAAAAGTTTTTTTTTATCAACATACAGATTCTTGGATCAATGTCACAGACCAAAACTCTAGCCTCCCTTGAATCTCACATATAAGACTAAGTTCATCACTACATGCCTCAAGTATTGATTTGACTTATTGGTGCAATCTAAATGCCTTTTATGGAAACTCCAACTTGAAGATGGAAATCCATTCATACAGGTGTACCAGACTAGCTGATTGTGCACATACCTTTTGTACCAACCAAGATTAATCATTTTATTAAATAATAAAGCATGCATTTTCATATTTTTATTTATTTCAATACATATTTTTAAATAATAAAAAACAAGTATAAATACACATACAACATAATAAATACAATACATATATGCATGAAAACATACGATCCACTCCTTATTTTCAGACACATTGAAAAATAAAATTTAAACAAAAAATCCCTACCCTCATTTGAAAAATCAATAAAAAAATAAAATAAAACCCCTACCTACCTACCCATTTTTTAACTAGAGGCTCCCAGGAGCCTGAATCGCTCACCTTGTATTCGATGATACTTATATGCTGGATATTTCATTAAAGGACTGCTACTCTGTGGAATTATCAATTTTAATGTTCTAAGGGAAACAACTCCTATCAAGAAAGGTCTTACAACTTTGACCCCATTACATAATTTTTAGATCTTTATGTGCTTAACCATATGCAATTTAAATTTTTCAAATATCTTGTATTGTTTTCAAGATATAAGCCTTAAAAGAGCAAAATTTGAAAAAAAAACAAGAAAAAGGGCAATAACTCCTACAACCATTGTAAGATCTTCTTCAAAACTTCAGGGCAGGTAGATCTTTATGTGCTGATCATTATTATCCAAATAGAATTTTAATATCTATTACCATTTTTGAGTTATTTGCAAAAAACTGCAATTTACCTTATATTCTATTTTTAGCCATGGCGGCCATGTTTTTTGTCGAATCGAAATTTCGAACGATAGTATTGTAGACCACATACTATTGAACTACCCTACCAAGTTTCATTTCATTTGACTAAGCAGTTTCAGAGAAGAAGATTTTTGAAAAGTTGAACAAAAAACTGTGAAAATGGTCAATTTTTACAATCCAAGGGGTATAACTCCTAAAGGAATGATCCTACAACTTTGACTCTGTTACAACTTTTGTAGATCTTGATGTGCTTAGTCATATGCAATTTAAATTTTTGAAATATCTTGTATAGTTTTCAAGATATAGGGCTGAATAAGTAAATTTTTTGAAAAAAATCCAGAAAAAGGGCAATAACTCCTACATCGGTTGTTGGATCTACTTGAAAATTTCTGGGCAGGTAGATCTTGAGGTGCTGATCACTTTAACCCTATGCCAGAATTTTGATATCTGTTACCGTTTTTGAGTAATTTGCAAAAAACTGCAATTTACCCCTATGTTCTATTTTTAGCCATGGCGGCCATGTTTTTTGTCGAATCAAAATTTCGAACGATAATTTTGTAAAGGATATACTACAGAACAACCCTACCAAGTTTCATTACATTTGGCCAAGCGGTTTCAGAGAAGAAGATTTTTGAAAAGTTGGACGACGGACGACGGACGACGGACGACGGACGCCAAGTGATTGCAAAAGCTCACATTGCCTTCGGCAAGGTGAGCTAAAAACCAACTGTCTGAGAACCAGAGAATTAATTTTACATGGCCTAATACTCGCCACTTCGTGTGGCAGGGTATAAAAACAATAAATGTGATGATATCTAACCAAAGAAAAAGACAATTGGAGTAAACTTTTGTCTTCTTTTTTCTCCCATCATCCTTTTTCTTTGTTAAAACCATACTGTTACTTTTTTGGGACTGTCTTCAGATTTCCTGCATTCACAATAGCGAGCATACCTGTGTTATCTACCTATTTATGTCTGGTTTCCTACTAAAGCAGATTCTCTGATAAGGGTAAAATTCTAAATAAACCTACAACATTTATCTCTACCGAACAATTAATTTTAGTTTTAACTTTTATTCTGGATTGGGATACTATACAAACTGTAGGCTTATGTACATCCCTCTCCATTTAATGGAGAGGGATGTACATAAGCCTACAGTTTGTATTAAATCTGTGTCTTACTTAACAACCCAAAATCATTCTTTTTTCTTTATCATCCTACTTAATGTAAAATTTTATACACAAAAAAAAAGAATGCAATGAAAACTGACTTTGTAACAAACTGTAAAAAATTACTGATTCAAAAGTCAGCAATTATTTCAATAAAAATTCAAAAGTTATTTGTCCAACAAAATAAGCTGAAAATGAAAACTTTGAAGTCACAAAATGTACTTTCACAGCAGTTTGTCCCAAAACCATGAGTACACACGCACTAAGAGGGAATACATTACTTGTAGCATGTCTCGATATTTATCGTACAACAGACCGAAACTTGTCAGGTCACACTTCTCTATCTACGGTTAGAACATGCAAATTATTCTATAAATAGATTATTCTAAAAATAGGACACTACAATTAATGCTATAAATAACTCATTCCCAAGTGTTTAAAGAGCACACATTTCTATACTGATTAATCGAGAAAAAAAAACTTTCCAAACTCAGTGAAAAACAAAAATTAGAAAACATTTTGAGATTCTCCTGAATTTATAAAAAGAACTATGTCAAATTTTTTGGAACTGTGTAAAAAAATAATTTAATAATTATAGATAATATTTAAAAAGAAAATTAGAAATAATAAATATTTTTTAAACAACATACTAGAAGGCATATTGATCTCTTAGAAAATCTATATGCAAAAGTGCATTGATTGAGATCATCTGATAATTGAATAAAAAGATTGAAGCACTACGTGTGACAAACACAGCACTCTAAAACAAACGCTACTTACAAATCGTTTGAGGGGAGGTAACTGGTACGAACTAGGTCGACAAATCATTAATTTTACGTTTGATGGAGCGGTACGTAATATTCTCATTGTCTCCTGAAATTTCAACACCAGTTTTTTAAGTTTAAATGTATTTTCTAAGTACTTGTTATAAATGCCCATTTTTTTTTTCTTAACAACTTTTTTGCAATGGAACAACATTAATACCTGTGTAGTAAAAATTTCATATGGAAATGAATTTCTCCTTTATCTCTTTATTTGCATTTTTTTAAATCTACAATCTCATTATTTGTAGAATATTAAAATACTGTACATGAAATTGAACTACATGTAAATAAAACATTTTATATATACATGTAATTGTACATGTATAAGACATTAAGTGGAGTCTGTGAGTTGTGTGGCAATTCTATTACCAAACTACCTATGAACATTCTTAGAGAAATGCAAAAAAACTTTTAAACTAGGACTGAATAAAATGAATTATCACCAAATACTAAAATATAAATAGCTAAAGTTATTTTCAATATTAGTATTCCTTACTCCAATTATCTATGTATTCTATGTCTAGGGTAAAAATCCTTTCCAAGTCATGCAAACAAAATATAACACTTACATGCTTTAACATATTAACTACAACAGGGGAGGGAGTTAAACAATTATCCATGCATAAACCCATCACATACAGTTGTCAAAGATAAGAATCTCAAAGTAAGACTGCAGACAAGCTTATTGAAGATACTCCCACTACATTTTGGACCCCAAATTTCTCAAATGATTATTCAACAATATTTTTTTTACATGTATATCTCAATATGATCATTTATCTTCCTGTAAAGTTTCATCAAAATCAATTAAGCAGTTATGAAGAAACTAAACACCATTAAAAAAGGTTTTAAAAATTTGCTTACTCTACTATATACATGATATATGCCTAAAAGGTTTCTTTTTTAAAAATTTATTATTATAAAATAACTGATTAAATTGCAATGTATTAGTAGATCATCTTGAAATCCCGAACTAATTCGTCCTGTCCTTATTTTTGTTTGCTGCCATTTTGGACTTTAACATTTGAATGTCCCATTGGTACCACTGCTTCATTCAAATCATCCAAGGACAAATTTGGAATTCCATTATGTCAAAGAACAAAGAAAAGTTCTATATGACAATTGATTCTATTGAAATGATTGGGTTTCTACTTTCTACTTTCCTTGGGTGAAATCTGTAACTTTTCTATTTACACCAACTTACAGCATGTGTTTTGTTTTTGATGGGTTCACCATTCACTTCCAAGATCACGTCACCCACTTCTAGTTTTCCAGAATCCATTGCAGCACCAAGTGGGAAGATCTTTTTGATTCTGGGTAGCCCTTTTGACGGGTCATCATCTGGAACATCATGTTCATTCTGTACACTAAATCCTAGACCACTGCCACCTTTTATCAGGTCAACTTCAAATGTATTGTCTGAAAAAAACACCATAGGACAAATAAATCATAAATTGTGTGATAACAAGACATATGACTAGGTTGTAATTGCTGGTCCGATGTAAGGTAAGAAACCTTAGTTCACATTATCAAAATGGCTGCTGTTCTAAGTGTTCAAGGTTGCTATCTGTTTTTCATACATGTGATTCTCCCGCCGGGAGACAAAATCTCCCGACTTTTTTATCCATCTCCCGTTCTCCCTGCTTTTTGTGTAATCTCCCGTTTTTTCAAGACATGAATTTCTTTTTAGTTTTATAGACATTTTAATTGCATTTCCGGTGTTTTAGGAGTTTGTCAATTAGGTAGACGTTACTTTAACAGGTAAAGGTGTTTATTGCCATAATTGACCTGATGATTGTATAAACAGTTTGAGATTAATCAGTGAAGCCATGTATTTTTGGCACACGCTAGTGCCCTCAATTGACATTGAAATGCAATTTTAATGAGTGTGAAAATCTCCCGCTTTTTTGTCCAATTTCCAGCCAAAAAAATCAAAATCTCCAGCTTTGTCATCACGGATCGGTCACATGTATGGTTTTTCAATTGTGAATTTTACTACTAAGCTAGGTAGTTTATCTTCAGTACACTTATTTCCACATCTCATTATCTTCTATCATAAAGAAGATGCTTAATTTTCAATAAAAAAATTGGTTTTAGTTTCATACTAAAAAGTGCATTTATTTTAACAGAAATTCTTTTACTTACATGTATAAGTTTAAATATTACCTTTATCTACAAATGGGTATGGTTTGTTTTCTTCTACTGTCCCAATAATATCAATTCCTGCATTTTCATCATTAGAACTCTCATCTTCGTTTGCATCACTTTCTTTACTGCTATCAGCTGTCACATGACATTTTTTCTCTGTCACATGAGTATTTGTCTTTGTCACATGACCATTTTTTTCAGGCGTTACTCCTTCAACTATTCCTTTGGTGTACAGTTGTTTATGAATGTTCGATGTCTGGTGGTCCTTTTTCTCAGGTGGAGTTGCAGATTCTGATGTTTCATTGGCTGATGAGTGACCTACTGACCCTGGTGAGGACCTCGAGGACTTGACCGAGCTCCTAGTTGATGACGGTCGACCACGTTCTAGGACCATCAGGCAACTTTCTGTAGCATCACGGATGATCTCCACTGCCTGTTTGTGGGTTACACCTACCAAACTTTTACCATTAATTTCAAGTATTCTATCTCCTGCAAAATACATGTACAATAGAAACTAAAAAGGTAAATTAGGAGCATTGAAGATGATCAATTAGAAAAGAGAGACAGCATTGCAACTTTTAAATGTTTAACCTTTTTGAATTTTTTTCCCCCTATATAAAAAATTTTTGTTGTCAATGGACATAATTTGAATTCTGAACTTCCCCAAGGTATTATGGAGACAAATATTACATGTTTGTATAACAAAATGAATATCTGTTTAGAATATTAGTAGCATGAGAAGTAGTGAATGACAAAATTGTGACAAACACATATCGAACAATTTTATATCCCTGCTATGCTTTTCACAATGGTCGTAACTTTTTAAATTCAATACTGCTCTTATGACAGCATTTCGAAAACTTGATTAAGAATCTCACCTTTATGAATGGTTCCTTCTGAGTCAGCAGCATTTTGTGGTATCAGAGATTTGACATAAATACCACCATGTCTTACAGTAGTATTGGTTCCACCCTGAAAAGACAGGCATGATTTGTACCAGATTATACTGTGAAAGTATAAATGTTTATCGGTAATTTGCGGCTTTTCACTTTGATATCATCTGTCTTATATTTTTTATTATCATGGACAGTCCATGATACAAGAAAAAATCAGGTGGGAGCACTTGATATCTGTGACATCATGCGATGAAATGTGACGTTATTTGCGACATCATGTGGCGTTATTGTACTGAAAACTTGTTAAATGCTGCTTTTTATAAAAGATTTGTTAAAACCATGAATTCATGAATCCACGAATATGTAATTTACTTCTTATCAATGAAAATTGATACCCACAAATTTTAAAGTACTTTCACATTTACATATTGTGTTATTGTTACATTTACATTCTCAAGATAACATCCTGTCATAAAAAATAAGCCTATGCCTAATGCATTCATTCAATGCCCAATTCTCATCCTTGAAAAAAAATATAGTATGCTGTAAATCATAAAACCTACTGCAATATTTAATCCAAAACTTCCATCTTTCTTTGTAAGATAGACTTCATAGGTTTCTGGAAGGTCTTCTTTAGGTTCTTTGGTTATATCTTCATAGGTTTCCAACAGGTTTGCCATGGGTTCTCTGGTAAAAGGATACATAATACTAAAGACAAATGATCATAAACATTAAATAATTTGCAAAAAGTATTCAACAATTTGTTATTATGTTTTCAGTGAGATTTTCAAAATCATCTTCAGCTGTTCTGCTGCATTTCAATCATAAAAAGATTAAGGAATTCCACCACTTGTGAAAGATCAGCCAGTCTTTTCCAAAAAAATTATGTAAGAACCTATAATTCTTATGGTTGCCATTTAAGGAGGACTTTTTTAATTTGTGTCAAGTTTAATTTTTTGATAACATGTATTTCCTTTTTTTTCACACACTGATAGTTTTCACTATGCCTTTACTCACCTTTTATCAGTGTCCTTATGTTTCACATCATCCCCTATCTGATCTTGGTTGTTATTTTTCTCAGGACTTGTTTCTCCAATGAGGCTGTTGTTGATTTCAGAGTCTGAGAATACACCTTCATTCACTGAGCAAAAGAAAACATTAACCACTACATGTAATTACAATATGTATGCTTAATACAGTGTAAGTAAATGTAAACTAATCTTTTTAACAATCTTAAAAATTGCACATATGACCATGGCAAAAATAACAATTGGTTCATTTGATTTTCATTTAAACTTGAAAATATTTACTTTAACTAGGTACAAAATTCTTTAAATTACATAGTACAACTGAATGGAACCACTTTTTTGTCTAGAAATTGTTTGGTAAACAAAATGAAGACGAGTAATTTGTCCAGAGTGTACAGCCCTATGTCAATTCTGTAAATATGGAAAGTCTTGCATTAATAATTTTGCAAATGAAATTTTAACATTTCACATGGATCATGTTGATATACATGTAACTTTAAATTTCCTCAGATTTTTAAAGATTTTCTCCATAAAAAAAACCAAATGGCTAGTATTTTTTTTCATGGGTATCTTGAACAGGAATAAAATGAAAATGTTTCCCTAGCGAACATTTCTTTATTTTCAGTAAAAGAAAGTCTAGCAGTAAGGAAATACCTGTATTACAAGGGGCATAACTCTGTGGGATTTCATTTTCAACTATTTCACTTTTTATAGATTCAATCTGAGACATAGTAGATACATCAGCAGCATAGACATCAGTATTTACATCAGGGTTGCTATGGGATACATTATTTACATCATCATCGTCATCAAATGATTGGTCAGGTAATGAATTTAAATGATCACGATATATAAGAAAGTCTGTTGGATCAGCCATGGATGATTTCAGCTTGTTCGGGATGACATCATCAGAGAGTTTCCGTCGCATGGACCTGGGAGCTCGTATTTGAGAAACGCACAACTTTACGTAACTTTTGGATTCCCGTATCAGTTGAACTGCCTCCTGCATTCCATTAACTGGTTTGTCATTGATAGAAATTAATCGATCGCCAGGTTTTATTCTGCCATCTTGATAGGCTGGTCCGCCTAGCGTGACGGTTTTGACAAAGATTCCCAGGTCTGCGCTAGTTGAATTTTCACCTCCTACAATGGTGATGCCTATCCCAAACTGAGGGTCCTTCTCCAGAATAACCTCAAAATTATAGCCTGATATGTGTTTTTCTGGTGAAGGAAGCTCATTAAATCTTTGCTGTAGTGTGGCTGAAAAAAAAGTAAAAAACATTTTCAACACATTTTTTTTTTCATTTTAAAAATCAATTAATAAAATGAAAGTCAGAAAAGTTCTATAATTTATTCTGATTGCATTAACATCTAAATTTTCACAACATCTTTATGTGATATTTAACTCGTCACAATTTCCTACCATTCTACAATTGTAGCATAAGCCTTCTTTCCATTCACATCAGATTTTTTGTGGCCTATATATACATTTTTAGCGCAAGATACTTACAATTAATGGTTTGATCAACACATGAGTCTATCACTGCCAGTGAATGACTGCTCGGTTCTGTAAAACAAAAACATATAATTAAATAGAATAAGGGATATCAATGACATGTCTATATTCTTGTTTCCTTTTCCATTTAGATGCAGGTTAAATTTCATAGATTTTTATAAATAAATAGGTCAAACTGAATCTAGTTTACCTGACCTGCTAAACCCTCTATGTTAATTGATTAAATTTTATATCAAAGCACAAAGAAATTCATTCAAAACTAATCAAAACATTTCAAGATTGATCATTCCAAAACAAAAGACTTTTAACATGTTTAAAGCATTCCAAAATGCATGCCTAATGCACACTTCATTAATAAACATGAGTTGTTAAAGAATTCAAATGGGGGTAAGCAATCTTTTTTTCTACATTTTTTTCATGTTGTAGGTCTTCGCTTTTTTATTCATCTTGGTGAAAAAAAATTATAAGGGTGTCATTTATTGCTAATGGAACTTGTTTTCAGAGATTGTTAAAATGAACGTTTTGCTAAAATCATTAACTTAGAAATCTAGTTCAGCCCAACTTTCTAAAAGAAACATTTCTAAAATGTCAGTACAGTGGATTCCTCTTATTAGCATAACCAATTTGTCAGAGAAATTTATGCAATTAACCGAATGACCCCATAAAGTGAAATGTCAATTTTTAACAGAAATTACAAAGAATTTATTAATTTTGTCTAATTATCAAATGTGTTGAGTAATTAGAACAGTCAGGTGACACTTTTACTATCCTAATGCTTGTAAAAACAATTGTGACATAAATGAAGGTGTAAAAACATGTTTTGATAACTTTTATCAAACAAACTTCAAAGACCTCGTTAAGAAAACATATGATTTTGACAGGTATCAATGTGATTTTTGAAAATTTTAAGTCAATTAGCAGGAATTTTGCACTTTTTCTCAGATTTTCAATGCAATTAAATGAAATTTTTAGCATTGAAAGTATAGGAAAGGGATTGGTGTTTTCAAATCTTAGTCAATTAAGAGGATTATTCTAATAAGAGTTAGTCGATAAAGTGGAATCCACTGTAGCATACAAATCTACCTATAACATATGCCTCAATTTCTCCGTCTCTCTCTAATGCTGTGTGTATATCTCCCATCGACATGGCATGCAATTGATGTCCCATCTCAGGCTGGGGACGTAAATCTAACATACTAATGCTCGTATCTGTCCTATATCCAGGTGGCCTAGCAAACATGCAAAATACATGCAGTCAAAACATTCTATATACATGATGCGTTTCTAAATCATAACAGAAAGTTTAAACAAACAATAAGTCTCAAAGAGAGCACAGCGGAAAACTTATTTTACAGAACTTAGACTTTGTTACACACCATGCAGTAATACTTAATGTATCAGTATACAAGATCGTATGAAAACTTAAATGAAATTCTTTAATCAAAGACAAGATTTGGTCTTTAATGGATTAAGAATGTCACTTGCTCTTTGAAGTATTCGATAAACAGAAAGACCATAAAATTGCTTTACATCATATATGTATTTTTGTCTATTAACATAACTTGTGATATTAGCAATAAATAAACGGTCACGCTTTACATGCATAAAACTGTGTTACCCCATTTAGTACTATAGACTGAAACTACATGTCAAATATGAGGACATTGTTGAGGTTTAAAGTTCTGCAGAAAACTGCTATTAAAGAAATTGGTGCGATACAATTGAACAGTGCCAAAGTATACCTATATGTCCTATTTCAAAAATAACCTAACTTTAAGTTAGCCCATGCTATCTAGTTTAAAACTTGCATGAATTTTAAATGTTCATGCAAATGAGTAACATAACATGCAAGAATATACCATTCGAAATTTTAAATGATTCTAGAAAGTTAATACTAACATTGTCAAAAAAATTAAATTACATGCATCTCATGCTTTGTACAATGTTTTCATTTCACATCCAGTAACTCTTGGTTAAATATTATCGTCTCTACCTTTAAATGAACTTTGACCTTTACTTACAATCTGTAGGGTAATGGGTCTGATTTATGATGTGGCGTGTCATCGTCACTGGTAAAGCTCTCCTATAATTAAGTAATTACATCATTATAATAGGGTTAATTAATTCTTTGATAAAAAGCTAGGCTGAGCGCAACATGTTGAACCAGGTATGTTGGAGACTATAACAATGTATAATTTGGGAGCTTATTTCTTTGGACACATGTGGTTCATGGTTGACTCATGTTGAGTGCTGCATGGAAATCTTTGGATTGGAGAACCTCAATTGATTTACCTGCTAATTTTACCTGTAATTTGTTTGTAACTGTAATTTACCATCAAGATTTGCTTATTGAGAGGTGACACATCGTCCAAAAGGTTAATGATATTAATTGACACTTGTCGATTCTTCAAAATGGAATTTATTTGTTTAAAATATTGCTTAAAGCACAGTTTTTATAAACATATAAACTTCCAGTAAAAAAATACTACCTGTAAGAATTCAGGTGACACTGATTCATCTCCTTCTTGAACTTGTCTGATGTCAGTTGCATCCATAACATCTACAAAAATAAAAAGATTTATAAAGCAAAAGTACAGCAACTTTGCTAAGCTTCTACTGGGGCATATGACTATTAAGTTTAATGAAACTAGGAGATATAGTTCTTAAGATATTGAGGTGGAAATACAACTTGATCTTTGACAATTAATGCTCCTGCTCCTGGAACAAATTGAGAGCTGAATTTTCATCTGATAAATATGGGATTTCTATCTCTCAGATGATTGTAGATGCTGGTTCGTCAAAGCGTTTTGTTTTGTCTTCCTTTATGGGCTTTATACACTTTGAATTGACAATTGGCATCTTTTGCAGCACCACAGGTGTGCATGAACTGCTTACTCTTCTTGAGCACCTAATTTCAATCTCATTATAACTTGAGTTTGGGATGTTGATTCGTTCAGTTGCTTTTGTGTTTTTTCATGATATTCTCATTCATGATTACTGGTTAAGTCATTGCACTTTCAAGTTTTTGACATCTGAATGCCCATTCGTGCCTCTTAGCTTCTTTCGGTTTAGTGAAGAAGGACAATTTCGAGGAATCTTAAATTCGTGGTTCTGAAGTTGGCAGCATAAAGAACAGTGTAAAATTCCTTTTCTTGGGGTATCGAGTTTCGTGGGTCAAGACCACCCACGAAAACCACGAAAATTAGTACCCCACGAATAACAATGCAACCACAGTAGTTTGAAATGGGGGATGTAATAACTTTATAGACAGCTTTTTGTTAGGTTTAGATAACCATGTTTACCATGTATTTCAGGATTAGTTTCTCTAGGTTTCATTAGACAGCTTTTTGTTATGATTAGATAACCATGTTTACCATGTATTTCAGGATTAGTTTCTCTGGCTTTCATTAGACAGCTTTTTGTTATGTTTAGATAACCATGTTTACCATGTATTTCAGGATTAGTTTCTCTAGCTTTCATTAGACAGCTTTTTGTTATGATTAGATAACCATGTTTACCATGTATTTCAGGATAAGCTTCTCTAGCTTTCATTAGAGAGCTTTTTGTTATGGTTAGATAACCATGTTTACCATGTAACTCAGGCTTTCATTAAACAGCTTTTTGTTAGGTTTAGATAACCATGTTTACCATGTAACTCAGGCTTTCATTAGACAGCTTTTGTTAGGTTTAGATAACCATGTTTACCATGTAACTCAGGCTTTCATTAAACAGCTTTTTGTTAGGTTTAGATAACCATGTTTACCATGTAACTCAGGCTTTCATTAGACAGCTTTTGTTAGGTTTAGATAACCATGTTTACCATGTAATTAAGGATAAGTTTCTCTAGCTTTCATTAGACAGCTTTTTGTTAGGTTTAGATAACCATGTTTACCATGTAACTCAGGATTGGTTTCTCTAGCTTTCATTAGACAGCTTTTTGTTAGGTTTAGATAACCATGTTTACCATGTATGTCAGGATGTTTCTCTAGCTTTCATTAGACAGCTTTTTGTTAGGTTTAGATAACCATGTTTACCATGTATTTCAGGATTAGTTTCTCTAGCTTTCATTAGACAGCTTTTTGTTATGATTAGATAACCATGTTTACCATGTAACTCAGGATCAGTTTCTCTGGCATTCATTAGACAGCTTTTTGTTAGGTTTAGATAACTGTGTTTACCATGTATGTCAGGATGTTTCTCTAGCTTTCATTAGACAGCTTTTTGTTATGATTAGATAACCATGTTTACCATGTATTTCAGGATTAGTTTCTCTAGCTTTCATTAGACAGCTTTTTGTTATGATTAGATAACCATGTTTACCATGTAACTCAGGATCAGTTTCTCTGGCTTTCATTAGACAGCTTTTTGTTAGGTTTAGATAACTGTGTTTACCATGTATGTCAGGATGTTTCTCTAGCTTTCATTAGACAGCTTTTTGTTATGATTAGATAACCATGTTTACCATGTATTTCAGGATTAGTTTCTCTAGCTTTCATTAGACAGCTTTTTGTTAGGTTTAGATAACCATGTTTACCATGTATGTCAGGATGTTTCTCTAGCTTTCATTAGACAGCTTTTTGTTAGGTTTAGATAACCATGTTAACCATGTATTTCAGGATTGGTTTCTCTAGCTTTCATAAGACAGCTTTTTGTTAGGTTTAGATAACCATGTTTACCATGTATTTCAGGATTTGTTTCTCTAGCTTTCATTTAACAGCTTTTTGTTAGGTTTAGATAACCATGTTTACCATGTAACTCAGGATTAGTTTCTCTAGCTTTCATTAGACAGCTTTTTGTTAGGTTAAGATAACCATGTTTACCATGTTACTCAGGATAAGTTTCTCTAGCTTTCATTTAACAGCTTTTTGTTATGTTTACCATGTAACTCAGGATTGGTTTCTCTAGCTTTCATTAGACAGCTTTTTGTTAGGTTAAGATAACCATGTTTACCATGTTACTCAGGATAAGTTTCTCTAGCTTTCATTTAACAGCTTTTTGTTATGATTAGATAACCATGTTTACCATGTAACTCAGGATTGGTTTCCCTGGCCTTCATCTTCAGTTGGAACCTATGTTGTAGTGTGGCAAACTGGAGCAGATATCTTCCTCTGTAAAAAAGGGAAAATAAATGATACATCAAACAAATATGTAAATTTGTAGCATGTGCTTGACTTAAAATAAATCACTCCTTTTGATAAATAGGGATGTAGATTATACAGGTATAACACTTTTGTTATTTACTGTGGTTTCATTATTATTTGTGGGGTATCAATTTTCGTGGTTGACCCTAAACCACGAAATATGATACCCCACGAAAAGAAAATTAAACATTGATCTGTATGCTGCTAAACACCAGGACCTCAAATGTAACATCCTTTTTCGTCAAACCATGAAGGTTGTTACCCATTAAATAAATGAATCCACATTAACAGAATTAGCTCAGAAATTACCAAGTGATTTTCCGTGTCATAGACAATAACATTATGTTAGGGAAATGTTATTTTGTTTGAAATAAATTATATGGAACTCACTTTCTGAAGCTGTTGGTGTAATAGTTTATTTTGGGTTGCTTCCCTTGTCCCAGATCTGGTTTGGGTTGAACACTGAATCTTCGTTTGTTGAATGAGATTTTCTGAATGGTATGCCATGGTAACTGATGAGTGATGTTGCGTAATATCCCATGATTCTCAGCTAGCACCAGACTTTTAACTGTGATTCCGACCCAGGTTAAACTGCTGTGATCGTTCTTATTCTAAAAATGTACATATTAAAAGAAGATTAAGAACACAGCCAGCCCTGAGGTGACTGTGACTTTGACAAGTTTTGTTGCTATGTGCAGTGAAGTTGTTTGTGTGTATTTTCATACATATTGTGCATTTATTATTTCCTTGTGTTATGCTGTCCGCAATCTCATTTTTTTCACCTTTTTTTTTACTTACAATATCTAAATACATTAGCTACTCCTTCACTTACTTCCTTATTATTGGAAATGTTCATGACAGTTTGTAATTGTTTAATTGTTTGTATCATCTATATTGTTCCAATCCTAGAGAATTTCACCTAACAGAATCAAGTTGTTAATCTGTTTGAATGCCATAAAGTTGCAGTAGACATTTATTGCGAAGTATCCACAGATTGATATATTTGTAGGGCTCACTTTGTGATAGAGGCTGTTCTGGAAATAATGCTGGAAATAATGTTGGGGGGTTGGAAGGCACCTTTTTCCAAAACTCACCACCCATACACTGTTTTGACAATTTTGCAAGGGAATGTATATCAAAATTTCCTTATGAACCTTTTCACCAATTTTTATGTTAATGACATAAAGAGCCTCTCCATATATATTGTACATGAGATATTTTCCTGGAACAATGCCATTAAAATGATTTGTCTACAAATAAGGAACATATACCTTCAATAACTTGTGGAAGTGAATGCCATACTCCTGTAACTGTTGTGCTGTCTGGAATGAAAGGATGGCAGTTTTATTATGACTATTGTATAACTGCTTGTATATAAAATATTCTTTAAGTTGTACATAAAGTATTCCACATACATGATTTATACATTGAATAACAAGGATATCTTTTTCTGAAGAGGCTAAATAATTGTATGATTTTTTTTAACATCTTCAAATGTCCCATTTATTTATATCCTAATGTTGTTTATCTTCAACCTTTGCCTGCCAGACCCTCACATTACTAAATTCCACCTCAGCCTGCACATGTGATAGTCCTGTGTAATTACAATGTGTCTCTACAGTGTTATCCCTAATGTACCCCACCCCCCCCAATTCATGCCCTTCCTTTTTAATGGACATATGCTCACCTTAATAAATTCCACCTCAGCCTGCACATGTGATAGTCCTGTGTAATTACAATGTGTCTCTACAGTGTTATCCCTAATGTACCCCCCCAACTCATGCCCTCCCTTTTCAATGGTCATATGCTCACCTTAATAAATTCCACCTCGGCCTGCACATGTGACAATCCTGTATAGTTACAATGTGTCTCTGCAGTGTTGTCTCTGATGTAGCCCAGTCCCAGTCTTTTGATCACACTCCCACAGTAATAATGCTCTGGTATGAAGTAATTCTTGCCCATGGTCTCTTGGTCGTAGTCCCCATACTCAGACTGAATGGCCAGACCCACCAGGGCCACAGTTTTCTCGTCAGAACACGTTAATCTCTCCTCCAGAAAGTCGTGACGTAGTTGTAAGTACAACAGGTGACGGGAAATACTGTGCCTGAAATAATTATAGATATGTATAAGATTAAATAATTTTTTATCAAGTATTTTAAAAACACATTTTTGACACAATATGAAATATTATGTCTTAGAGTACAATTAAATGCTTAGCTGATAAATGATCCCTTTTCCATCTGAAATATTTAGGCAAGAATTTTAATCAAAACTTTTATGATAAAAATTCTAAATGGAAAAAAGCTTCCTCAAGCTAAAAATCTTAAATTGTAATTTTAATCCCAAACAACTTTAATTATATTGCAACAAAACAAATGTTTTTTTTTTAATCTAAGGTTGCAGACTGAATATGACAAATATGGTTTGTTAAGGTTTGTCATTTTTTTAATGGGTTTGGGTTTTGACAAAATAAACTATACTACATGTCATACAATTTCATGATGACAACTACTTAAACATATCCACCTTAACATGCCAATGTGTTCAGGATAGAACTTGACCCTCAGGTACACGGTGAATGTTAATGGAGGTAAGTTTCCCTTCAGGCCATCCTTCCATCCTTCTGGTGCAACTTTGTGTAGTTTGGTGTCAGAATCAATGAAAAAGTGCTCTCCATCTGTAAAAAAGAAAAAGTTAAAAGTATTTATTTATTGATTGACTGCAATCTTGTTTAAATGAAATTAAAGTTTGTTTTTTAGTCTATGAAAACAATGTCTTTCCCCATTTCCCCCCATAGTTCTAAGTTCAAAGGTCAACTAAATCTACAAAATTTTGAGGATAACAGTTTCCTAGTAATATGCACAACTGTACATGGAGTCCTTCCAGCATACCAAGTTTCTTTGAAATCTGTTCAGCAGTTTCACAGGAGTTGTCCTGAAAAGGTGATAAACAATTTTCATAATTTCTTAGCTCAAAGGGCCAAAACTTTCACAAAAACTTGAGGATCAAATTTCCTGGTAATATGCACAATAAAATAGGGTTTCCTTTCCATGTACCAAGTTTCATTAAATTCAGTTTAGTAGTTTTAGAGGAGACATGCTGACGATGACAAATGAGGATTTTTAGCAAACTTCTGAAAGTTCAAAGGGCCATAATTTCCACACACAAAAATGAGGATAAAAATTTCCTGGTAATATGCACAACTACATATGGTGTCCTTCCTTAATACCAAGTTTCACTGAACTTGTTTCAGTTGTTTCACAGGAGTTATGCTTACAAACCTTGTGATGGACAAACATATGGACAGACAGACAGGACAAAAACAATAGGTCTCCCCATAAAAGTGGGGGGCCCCTAATATAAGTAAGTTGATGACAACTTCAGATCTGTTTACCCAATGTTATGCCTATCAGTAGATTTGTTAGTATTTTTCAAACTTTGTCAGTAAAATTTCCATTGAGTGCCAGTATTTTTCAAACCTGCCTTTGAAAAAATACTCAACAAAAAATCATTTCATTTTTGAACTAAATATACAATGTTATCTCTCAGACAATCTTAGGATCCACTACTGATCAAAACATTTTGTTTTGATATTTCTTTCAAACATCATGCTGACTACAGAGCTGCTTTTTGAGAGTTTGTTGAACTCTTTTTTGTAAAGTTAATAATCTTAAAAATCTGACAGTAATTTGGTATTTTCTATCTACAAAAGGAGTGGGCTTAATGTATGTCTGTCTGTCCGTCCTTCATTGTCCTTTCACTTGTGATAGGATAATACATGTACATGTTAAGAATGAGATAGAATACTCAGAAATTGAAAAATTAATAATTTACATGGTATATATCCTGCATACAATTTTTAGTTTGAATTATTAATGAGATTCTTAGACCAGATTGTGGTATAAAATTATCAAGTATTGTTATTTTCACTACAATTTCTATTAAAATAGTTATAAAGGGTATATCTTCCTTCTAAAACAGAGACTTAATTTTTATTTTATATTTCCTTTATGATGCAATCATAGTTAGAATCATATAAATGATATTGATATAGGATTATTTCCTGGTTGATGGGTAGGAATAATTGATAGGCAGATGATGAGTTTTATCATTTTAATGCATTTAATATATACAATTTATTATCTTTAAAATCAAACAGAAAATGATATTGAATTTTATGTCCTGATTTCAAACATAGAAAATTATATTGAACTATTTGGAAATTTCAAACATAGAGATTTATATTGAATTTTATTTTTTTAATTCAAACATATAATACAATATCATATTTTTTGGTGATATCATGCACAGAGAGTTTATATTGAATTCTACTTCGAACATTAACAGTTTAGTTTTATGATTAAATATTGCAGAATAAAAACACTTCACACAAATCAAAGTATCAAAATCTATTTAGTGATAGCAACGTCAAATAAAACATGCAAGATACACAAAAATGAAAATCAATAAAAATAAAAACTTCCCAGTTTTGCAACTTTCTAAATGGAAATAGGATTGTCCAAACATGCATTATTAAAATAAACAAAACAAGTGAATTCTACATTTTAAACTTTAAAATTAGATTGCATTTTTGTTTTAACACTAGATTTCTGCCTTGAGTTAAATAAAATGTAAAAGATGGATAGTTAAGTAGATAAAATTACCTAATATGAAAATTGAATCACCAAATGCAATATTTTAAAGTATAGTGGTCAAATTTCACAAGGTCATTTCAAATAATTCAGTGTAAGTGATTAAATAAAAGCATGCAAATATTTTGCCCAAAATGTACAACTTCCTTCTTGCCACCAAGTGTATGGTATCTATTTCCTTAAGTATATTTAATTATTAAGCATACCATTAATGTACGACAATCCAAAGAAGAAGAATTCTGGGAGCTCTGCATGTGTAATGACAGCTTCGAACAGCTGTTGACCTGTTGTGCTGGGGTCACACATCGCCTCTAACTTTTGTCCCGTAAGTAGGACAACAACCACACGTCGCACATGTGCTGGATTCTTCAGACTCTGTATTAAACATAAATGTTAAGATGGAACCATTATCAAAGCCTATGAAAGCAACTGGTTTTTTTTTGTCAGATGTTCTGTGTCTATGTTAGGTCTTTCATAAACACATTAAGGATTTGGTTTAAATCGTGCATTACATAAACACATTAAGGATTTGTATTAAATCATGCATTGTAGTTTTGATCTGCAGTCTATTGCAAGGCGGTAAGCAGTGACTGTTTGTCACACAGAAGGCTGCTGTCTGTTTTCCATTGCTAATTTTGAAATTGTTGCTGGTTTGTGTGTTGGCGTTTAATGCCCTTTATCAACACATTTCAGCCATGTAGGGCGGTCAGTTTTAATGGTGGAGGAAACCACCGACCTCAGTCAGGTAACTGACAAACCCAATCACATACAGTTGGGGAAGTTTTACATGTTATAACAAATCCAAATATATAACCCATTGTTTTCTTTGCACTAGCTTGGTTATAAAACTTGAATAAGGTCAAGTAAGCTAATTTATATTGTTTTTTTCTAAAATATACATTGTATACTGGTATCTTGTAATATCGTGGTACATAGCTAGGCAGATACGATGACGTCACAGTTGAATATTTGGTTGAAATGAACGTAAGTACCACTGAAAAATGAAATCCACAGAGAAGTGAAAAGGGGGAATAATTGCTCAAAAAAGCAATCTTTAAAATGTTTTATCAAAATACATTTACTTACCTCTCCTTGCAATGGTATAGGTATTCTGATGATTGGGTTCGATGATTTATGTACAAATTCTGGTCCGTAATATTCCTGTAAAGACACAACAAAAGTTGTTGATAATCTGAGGCAAATTGCAGGATGGTCATGATTGTATGCAACAAAAACTGGTTCATATTGAACACGACTGGTTGTGTATTTTCATAGCAGATTTTTCAAATTACTGTTGTTTTATAAATATTCTGTCTTCTCCACATCTCATTAACATGTAGAAAGCTTCCCCGTGCTTTAGTTGTATGCTCTTTTAATTTTCGAGTACTGGAATATGTGTTGGAAAGACACAGTTTTCATATTTCCTAAATTTGACAACGTTTGGTTATTTCTTTAAAATTTGTTAAATTTATCTGTTTGGTCATTGTTGTAATATTTTTGGCTTCTGGTTTTGTTTAATCAGATCTAATATTCTACCGGTTTTCCAAGTTTTCTACTCCTAGCGTGTCTGATGAAGGTTAATCCAGAAAAGTGCTTCACACACAGTGAAATTTTGCTGTTGTACATTTATCAAAATCATTTCAATATGTGGATCGTGTCTTTCTGGCACATATTCCATATTCTTTCGTTTTAATATTAAATAACAAGATTGATTGAACCATAAAGTTGATGTTGGGAGTATAGTTTTATCAGTTTTTGATTGCCCTAATGTCCCAATGGATATATGTGTACAAAGTTTCACAATGATATCATACTGCTTCAATGGCTTAAATATGCAGATATATCTAAGTATAAACCCCATTTTCTGTGTTTAATTAACAATGAAGTTGACAAGGCAGGTGCAATTTTAAGATGATCTGAATTTGTTCATATCAGGATGCAAAACTACATTGTATGTGTATAAAGTTTCATGATAATAGCTCATTTCCTTAGTAACATCAACCTGAAAGTAAACCTGATTTAGGACAGACAAACATACCAGGCCCCAGTTTCATAAAACATCTCAAATTTGAGATTTCCTCAAATCTGTCCTCAACTCAATGACCAATGAAATTGCAAGAAATCTCAGTTGAGGAAGGATTTGAGAAAATCTCAATTTTGAGATGTTTTATGAAACAGGGGCAAGGACACTATATGCACCCTCTACTTTCATGGACAAGGATGAAAATTGTATCAGTATTTTGCACAACAGATATCCTGTTGGACTTCTGGTCAGTGCTGATTTGAACATTTGTCTGTACGGCCCTTTTTTGTGTATACTCACTCTGGTTCTTTTAGGAATGGTTCCTCCATTGGATAGGTGTGGTCTGGGTGGGGGTTGTCTTGCAGGGGGTGGGGGTAACAGGAATTTTTCATGATGATAATGATGCTCCATTGATCTGTTAAAATAAATATATTATGCATTAGTTGTTCTAATAAACTTTTTTTTTAATCTAAAAACTTAAGATCTATTTAAAATGACAAAATCTAGGCTCTTTGATGCATAGTTATAATTAAAACTGTGTGCTACAGCTTTTTTTCATGTAAGTACATGGTTTTAAATAGTAAGTGTTTTTTAATCCTTCTTTTATTATGCAAATAAACTAAAAAATAATGTTCTATGGCCTTACTGGAAAAATACTCAAAATACAAGAACTACTGTATAATATATGTTTTTTTGCAGTATTTAATTTTTGTCATATTCACGGCAAACATTGAAATGCAAAAATTGGAACATCTAAAATATTATTCTATCATTACAAGTATTACAATACAAATATTAAGCAATGAAAATTATATTACATGAAAATAAAAGGACCCCCTTTTCAACAAAAGTATGCAATTTTCCACACTCAAATAAAATCACTTATACAGTATTATTTTTGTTCAAAACTACATCATGATATTTGACAGTTTTAATAGATGGAATATAAAATCATAAACCACCCTTGAACAAATACTAGCTACAGTAGAAATAAAACTAGAATGGTGGTCTTCCATGGCAGACATGTTGCCTCCTTCTTAAAATATTTGGTTAACAGGAAGTAGATGAATAACTGTCATAAAATGACATTACACCATTTTTTTATAGTACTAAAACATGTATAGTAGGAACAAGGAATCTTTTAGCTACTGCTCACTCAGTATACCCCTGCATTGCAACCCCCAAAACTATGCCGATAAACAGGAAGAAGATATCTAACAGTTCTAGGCTTAATTAAATTCTTGTAATAAAAGACTTCATATTGAACTCATATATCAAATATCAATTTCTTGTAATGAATGGTGGCGGAGAACACTGTTATGAAAATTTTCAACAATTGACCAGTAACCTTGAAAATTACAAAGTCAGTTAACAGGAAGAAGATTTCTGACAGATCTAATTTCAGTACCTGCTATAAAGTACCTCATACTGAGGCCATATACCAAATTTCAATCAACTATGATTTGTATTTGCTCACAAAACTGTTACCAAAATCTTCAACAATTGACCAGTAATCTTAAAAACTGACCAAGTCTGTAAACAGGAAGTAGATATCCAACAGACCTAATTTCGATACTCCTAATTAAGGACCTCATAAGAAAGCCATATACAAAATTTCAAGTCACTGTGATATGAAATTGCTGAGAAAACTGTTACGAAAGTTAAGTTGTGGACAGAGAGCAGAGGGAGGTAAACCAGTATTCCCCCCCCACTCCCTGTTTTTTGAAGTGGATGAATAATTAAGCTACTGTACATGCCAAATATCAAGAGACTGTGACATGTAATTGCCCTGAAAACTGTGACAAAATTTGTTGTGGCGCCACAGGATGAAGGAAAGTGCCTAAGTGATCTCTATCTGTCCATTTGCAACACGCTGCAGGTGAAGAAAATGTTTATGATTTATTCAGGGGAATTATTTATCTTTATTGAAGCATATTGTGGTTATTGATCCATGAAATTAAAACTGGAAAAACTTCCTTTTCAGATCTTTTATATTGATACAACTTTTGAATTAAGAAAACCAGAAACAACTGGTTTATTATGCAGCTTTCAAGAGCAAATTTAAAGGTTAAGTAAGACATTTCTACTTTATAAATCCTGCAAGGAAATTTTTCTCTTGTTATCTAAAAATTCAAAATATGTTGATAATTTTTATCTAAAACAAAATTAAGAATGCCCCACCTTCCAACATGGCAATCAAATTTTTTATGTTCAATATGAAGTTAAACTTGATTTAGAATGGATGGATGAAAGAAAAGACAAATCAACCCGGACACTAAATTCCTCGCAGAAAAATTGAGTAAATTACAAATAAAAACTTTTCTAAAACAAACTAGATGGTAATTACTTGAAACCAAATTCAAACTTTTGTTTTATTTTGTGATCTTTATTGATTCTCCTTAATCGTATATCATGTGTTAGTAGCGTTCTTTACCTTCTTTAATAGATTTAACAAGTATTTTTTACATTTTTAAGGACACCACACACAGCCATGACCTAGAAGGACTGATCAACTAATTAATTGTGATAATACTTAGATTCCTGCCAAGCATTTGTCCTTATTCTTATACATAACTTGTTAATCAACTACAGATGACTGGCTTTGATTGAGTTTTATGAGAATTTATGTAACATTTTCTCTCCCAGAGGAGTTAAAACATCAAACAATTCCAAGACATTAATGTCAAATAAAAGTAATTTTATAATTAGACACAGTTTTTACATTGAACACTACTATAAAATGCAAATTGCGTATACTTGATATTGATGCTATATTTAGAGCTGACGAATGATTGGTTACTTTGGCTTCTGTCCTTACGTTCATTAACCATTAGTGCTAGGTCTATTTTCATGTTTTTTAATTCTATGACTCTAATTACAATTATCATGTTTTTAGAACATTTCCAGTAAGGTTAGTTCATTAGACTCAATAAAAATAATGAATTTCTAATGGATTCATTTAGGACACGTGAATAGTAAAAGAGTACATAAAGGTATAATCTTACAATGTTTTTCTAAGACGCCACAGAAGTTAAAAAGTATAATACATAGGTATATACTACTTTATTTTAACATTTTAAAATGTTATGCTGGATGGAAACTATTTCAGCGTATGAATATGAATCCTTTTCATTTGTAGTGTGTTATAATTATTTGTACAAAAAAGACTGTTGACATTCCAAGAATATTTCTGAACTCCAGAAATTTATTTTGTTCCTTCTATAAGACCAGCATTGTTTGATTGTCTCATATGTACATCCTCCCATATGTGCAAATTTCTTGTTTTTTTTTTAATTAGTTGAAACCTCGATTAAAGTGGTCATCTGTAAACCATCATGGGACAGACAGACAAACACTAAATACATGTATCATGCTTCTTCAGGAATGACCACAAATAGATCTAGAAATTGTCTTCTTAATACAAACCTCATAGCATTTTGGTCATTAAACGCTGATATTTCACTGCTAATAATGCTTTCTCTGTCTGATTCTGCTCGCCCCATTCTCAACGCCATTTCTGATCCATAGTGAACATGAACTGCTGGGGAGTAAGCACCTATAAAATAAAAAAGAAATCTTGAGTTAATCTGATTCTAATCCAATCATCATTATCATTTATGACCCAAATAACCTGCTAAGATTTAGGTAAATCTATCTGACTTATTCATACTTATTCATAAAACCCTATGTACATAAATGCACTGTGAGAGCATAGGAACCTTTTTAAAGAACAAGAGTTAACACTAAAGTATGTCTCGCCTGCCGGCACCATCAGAAACATTTATTCTTTCTTACTTCCACTATATTTTGAATTAACATGGATTTTTAGTTTCTGAGATCAAAAGATGTTTATAGAACTTAAACATTGCAAATATATGCAATAAAATAATCAAATTCACTCAACCGGAAAATCAAGGTCAAAAGATGAAGATGTAACTGTGCTAAGCTACTACTGGGGCATATGCATACCAAGTTTCATCAACCTAGGACCTATAGTTCTTGAGATATGGAGGTGCTCGCAAAACTTTTCCATTGCTATTATATGTATTGAAAATTGTCAAAGTCACTCAACCAAAAAATCAAGGTCAATGTCAAAAGATGGGGATGCAACGATGCTAAGCTACTACTGGGGCATATGCATACCAAGTTTCATCAACCTAGGACCTATAGTTCTTGAGATATGGAGGTGCTCGCAAAACTTTTCCATTGCTATTATATGAATTGAAAATTGTCAAAGTCACTCAACCGAAAAATCAAGGTCAAGGTCAAAAGGTGGGGATGCAACGGTGCTAAGCTACTACTGGGGAATATGCATACCAAGTTTCATCGACCTATGACCTATAGTTCTTGAGATATGGAGGTGCTCACAAAACTTTTCCATTGCTATTATATGTATTGAAAATTGTCAAAGTCACTCAACCGGAAAATCAAGGTCAAGGTCAAAAGATGGGGATGCAACTATGCTGAGCTACTACTGGTGCATATGCATACCAAGTTTCATCAACCCAGGACCTATAGTTCCTGAGATATGGAGGTGCTCATACAACTTTTCCAAAAAGTTAACGCAGCCGCCGCCGGTAAAGTAACACCTATGTCCCGCTCTGCTTCGCAGGGGAGACAAAAATCAAATGAGTCTTTCTAGACACACACAAAAGATGGCTGCTCACCACATATTGTTGCTATGCAAAGTTTTTTTTAACATGTCCTTTTTTGACTTTTCATAATTAAAAAGTAAACAAAATTCACGAGAACTTATTGATACTACAAAACCACCAATCTTGGGCAGGTAACGGATAAACCTAATAACATACAGGTGGTCATTGCTAGTATTGTGATTAATTAAAGTTATCTCCCTTACAACACAGAAATGAACATTCACCACTTCAACAAAATTGATCAGCAAACACATCAAATGCCATTAATATACAATAAAAGGTTTTTTTCATGGTGCTTTTTCATGTTTGTACTTCTAGAGCTTTTAAAAATTTATAAAGAAAAAAGATTCAAGTATGCACTTCTCTAAACTGAAAACAAAAACTAAGAATGGAGACAATACATTTTAACAGATCAACAATATGTGATTATAAAACTACTTTTTAGGATAAAATACCATCGTCATGTCTTTTATTAACGATGCCATAATCAATAAAATTCTTTAATTTCAGGAAAAAAACAAACAAAGTGATAGGGAGATTTGAATATACCCTACTGTTTCAATTCCGTGAAATCAATGCCATTTCAAATAAGAGTGAACTAATTACACGTTGTCGTAAATCAATATGATGAGGAATAATAAGTGAAAAGTGTTAGGTATGCTTCAAATGGTACGATAAAGTAAATACTAAAACATTCAAATGATAAACATTAAATTATTCATTAAATTGACCAAAGTGTCAATTAATTCATCAGATATTTGTGTTCTTATGTCATTCAAATGTCATGAATGTCTTTTAAGTAGAAAAGAGTTTAAGAAAATATTCTTTCATTATC